>WHYT01016558.1:0-43035 GCA_009806455.1 Tetrax tetrax
AAAAAAAAAAAAAAAAAAAAAAAAAAATTCACATGTAGGAGTAGATCATGTATTGTATTTTGCAATACTGTAATGTATTGCGAACTACTGATTTTTTAATTATTTTTTTTAAGACGACTTCTGCAAGTACTGCTTGTTTTCCAGAATACTTTTTTGAAGCTTTTGAATGTGTTTCTCATTGTCCTTTCTTAAGCAATAATTAAAACTCATCTGGAATAAACATCACACTACCAGAACTGTGTTTGGCTGGTTGATTATTTTCATGGTAAGAATCTACAGAATTTCAGAATCTGCCATAGGTATCAATGAAATTTAAACTGTTTCTCATTCCAATATCACTTTGCTTTTTTTTTTTGGGAAGCCATTGAAAATGTATTGGTTAGTAAAAGAAAATGTATAATATTTTTTAGCTGTTTTCTCATGTTCTGAAAGCTGCTCTTTCAGTTTCTGTTTTATGATTGCAGTGCACCCAATGGGGAAGAAATACTAAATGAATCTGAAGTCAAGCTAGATGCTGTCAGACGGAAGATTAAGCAGGTTGCACAAGAACTGATTGGAGAAGACATGTATCAGTTTCACAGGGCTATATCTCCAGGTAAATTATTTTAAAACGGAGAAGGTGTGCTATTTTGCACTTAGCTCAGTTTCTCTTTACATAGCAGTGCTTCCTCCGCATGCCACACATCTGAATTTGACACATTTCTGTGGTTATAAATTAAGACTCAGATTAATCTTTGCTATTAGCAAAGTTAGCTTTGGTACTGGAGAGGCTATTGCCCTACAGTCTTCTTATCATTACAATTAGATGAAGATTTAAACGGGAGACAACAACTGGAAAAATTTGGACCCTAACCTAAACTGAAGTTGGGAGTAGTTTTAACAAATGTACTGGCTGGCCTTCTCTGGCTGAGAGGACTATGTGCAACAGACTCATTTACCCCACCTGAAGAGTTATAATTTCTGGGAGGAGAGTGGGAGCAACTATCTTGTGAAATTATCTCATTTTGAGTTGATAAAGTTCATTAATTAAAATCCTTACATTAGCATTTTCTTTCTTCTAAAGACTTGGAATGTGTTTCTGCCTCTGTGTTACAAGCATTAAATCAGTTTATATCTGCTTCAATCACATCTTTTTATGCCTATCTCTGTAAATAGTAGTCTTTAGCATCCTTGAGATATCAAGTCCTAGTGCTTTCATGACTCTTACATATTTCTTTGCTGAATCTTTGCTGGCAATCTGAATCTTACCTAAAGCAACATATGTAATACCTAAAGTAAAATATGTAACTGCTTCTTTGAATCTTGGTCATGGTATGAAAGTGTCTTGTGTTTATCAATCTTGTTTTAAACATCTTGGAATCCTGAATATCTTTCCTTGTTCATGCAAGATTTCTTCAGCTGAGGAGAGATTAAGATTTGCCTTGAATGATTTAATTGTTTAAAAATGCCTGTAGAATTGATTTCATAAACTATCAGGAAATCCATCTATGTCATTTACATGACAAACAGTGCACATATTAACTTGTACTTAGGTCTTACACAAACTTAAGTTTGTTAAGAGCGAGATAGCTCTTAAGTGAAAGCTCAGTGTGGCACTTCTGAACCAGAAGGAGCTTGCCATGCCAGTCTTAAATGGCTCTACTTCAATTCCACAGTCCTCTTACCTGTGGTCCATTGGGTTGTTCAAATGAAATACAAGTAGTTATTCGTAGAAGAGCCACTTACAATCTGTGTGCATTTTGCTGCTATTTATAGATTAGCACTGTAATGAGGTAATTAAAAGAAAGAGATAATTCAAAACTGACACTACGGATGACCTCAAACCGTGAACAATAGTAGTCAAAGTATATTATTAGCAGCTTGAAATGCTGAAGATGTGTTTGGTTTTTCATTTTAAGAACTGCTTATAAAGCTGAAAATCCTTGCATTCAGTTTTATAAACAAAAATTTTTGAAAGCTTAATTGAGACTTGTAAACCTCATCTGAATAACCCCTGGTGTGTAGTCCCATGTGAGTCGTTATTGCTATCTATAGAACAACAGCATTTGTGGTCTGCTACCTCATGAATCTTTGTGAGACCTCATAATGCAAGCTATCATCAGCCTTGCCGTGTGAGCAAAATTGTTATGGGGTAACCAGTTACGCTGCATCAGCTGCTTCACCTGAATTGTCTCTGTTTTCTTAGTATGTGGCTTTGTGTGGGTAAATTCAAGGAGGCATACCTGCCTCTATTTATACTGAGGGGCAGCTTGCCTGGAATTAGCTTACGTTCATCCTGGATGTAATAGAGTACCCGTCCGTAGCAGACACATGGAAGCTTATCGCACAGTAACTTCTGCGTGTCTTAAAGACCGAGTGAACAAACGTGATGCTAGGTTTCTCATTCCAGATTCTCTCCTCTGAGTAAAACAAACTACTGGTTTTAGTTTTTAAAAAATGCATATTATCCAACCTGAAAAGTTAGATTTTTTTCTTTTTTTTTAATGAAAGCTATGTAAACTTAAGCTAGCCATAGCAACCTGAAAATAAAGAAATCAATGACAAAAATTCTGTTCAGGTTTGCTTTGTGTATTTGGTAAATACTCATACACAGTCAGCTACACTGATTCTCCTGCATAATTGATTTCTGACTTTCATGAAGATCTGTTAATATCAAAACTCTTTAGAAAACGACTGAAAGTATGCTATCAGAAACAGTTCAGCATTTCTAAAACTTTTCCCCAGTGTTTTAAATCTCAGACTCTTAAGATGATTAAGATGAATTTGTCCATTGTTGAACAGGCCAAATTACTATAGACCTCCAGTAGAGGAAGTTAGAGGCCTGCTGCATGTGTATGATGGCTCAATGCCTCCACAGCTACAAAGCTTTTAGAATAGAATAGACTATTTCGGTTTTAAGGGACCTACAACGAACATCTAGTTCAACTGCCTGGCCACTTCAGGGCTGACCAAAAGTTAAAGTGTGTTGTTAAAGGCATTGTCTAAATACCTCTTAAAAACTGACAGGCTTGGGGCATTGACCACCTCTCTAGGAAGCCTCTTCCAGTATTTGACCACCCTCTTGGTAAAGAAATGCTTCCTAATGCCCAGCCTAAACCTCCCTGGTGCAGCTTTGAACCATTCCCATGCCTCCTATCACTGGATCCCAGGGAGAAGAGATCAGCACCTCCCTCTCCACTTCCCCTCCTCAGGAAGCTGTAGAGAGCAACGAGGGCACTCCTCAGCCTCTTTTTCCCGAAACTAGACAAACCTAAATTCATTAGCCTCTCCTTACAGTATGCTCCTTCCAGCCCTTTCACCAGCTTTGTTGTGCTCCTCTGGATGCATCCAAGGGCCTTCACATTCCTTGTTAAGTTCTGGGGCCCAGAACTGCCCAGTTATATATACAACAGCACATCCCTAACACTTACATGGGACTTGGAAATAAAGAATTTTCTTACTACAATCTTAAGACAACATAAGAGAATGAATCTTATTGACCTGTCTAGGTAAAAAGAAAGGATGGCAAAGAGGTATTAGTACACTAAATGATAAGGAGGAGGAGAAATAGACTCTGCTGTCCATCTTTCCAGCAATTAGATATGCAATCTCTCAAACAAATGCTTGAACTTTGCAGTTTTATGGACAGAACTGAAAGACAAAAATACGCAGCCCCTCATTGCATGTCTGGAGTTAGAAACCACAATGGCTGTACTTTCACATTTTTCCTCTCTTCAGGTGACATGGGTAAGTGGCAAGTCTGTGGAATCTCATTGGTTGTATAACACTGCTTGGCCCTGAGATCTCCCCATTGTTTCCGTAATTAAGTAGTTCTTGCCTCATTAAGAAGACTGTATATAAATTCCAGCTGAAATAAATTGCCATCATTCCATTTCTGTAGGTCATCCACAGCATCTACTTAAATTTTAGCACTTCTGCATGATGCTCCTTTGTGAGGGGAGTTTGTGCCAGCTGGTGTCCATTGTGCATGTGTTGGAATATATGCGCGCGTCACTGAGAAAACAGGGAATGCTTTTAAGCATTAAGTGAGCTTGTGTGTATGAAAAGTATTAAATGCAAATTTTTAGCCATAGCTTTACTCTTACCTTGTTGATTAAATCCTCTGCACTCCAGTTAGTCATTGGGATGGCAAAAAAAAAGGAATATGAAGTCTTAAAGACTTGTAGATCTTGATTGTGCTGAAGCATGGATCAAGGACATGTCGGAGATGTGAAGATGCTTGATATCAGGATGATGAAGCTGAGATAGAGAACCTAGAGACATGAAGAATGAGGGGACAGTCAGATAAAGAGCAACTGAAAGGGAATGCTTTATTCCCTCTGGCCCCCACTGTTTATGAAGAACTGTAATTGGGAGGGGAACAGTGATAAGTGTTAAGAACATTGCTTTTAGTTTTGCTTTTTTTTAAGTCTAGTGTTCTTAATTGTTGCTTTGCTTTTTTCACAGTGGAAAAACCTTGCATGCCTGATTGAAAATAAATGTAGCTAGGAAAAGTGCTAGATCTTTTGTCTTTATGTGTTTCCTAGAGCTGTAATTCTTGACCTTCCTTTCACCTAGTTTTCAATTCTGGTTTTATATTCTAAAGAAATTCTGGAGAACTAGTTAAAAAGCTTTTTATGAAGAAAAACATTGCCATTAAACTGCTTTTTTTTTTTTCTTCAAAAAAGAATAAAGAAACGCCTATATCCCATATCTCAAAAGCAGCATGTCCAATTAACCTCAAACTTCCTAAAAATACTCTCCTTTGTCTTGAAACCAAACATGAAACATCCTCCTGTTCCCCACCCTACCTCTCACAGAAAGAGTAAAAGGGATCAAAACTGGGCTTATAATGGAAACCATCATAGCAGCATTAACTGGAGAATCATGACTGTCTGCATAATAAAGCTGCCTAATAGATATTTTATTCAGTATAATAACTGTTAGGCTATAAATAGAAGAGTGCTATGAGTATAATGCTTGGGAATATTGTTTGCCACTTGTAATTGTTAAATGCTTTTTTTGGGGTTACTCCAAGCAGTTGTTCTCTTGACTTGAAGATAAAACAATTCTGGCAGAGCACTAAAGGAGTTTCATGCTTTCCCTCATTAAGAATAGTGCTAATGGCACGCAGGACATTTCCCCAAAGGACACTTGCATGAGCTCAAACACTGAGTATAGCACTAATTGAACAACAACAAAAACTGATGACTGTTTTCTACACGTTTCTTAACAGTACAGATTGTCCCACGGGATGATTAAACAAGCAAACAAAGAGATACTGAAATAATGAAGTCTTTTTTTAATGTAGAGCTCTTCATTTGTTATGTTAGAATGTTCTGCTTTGTTGATATTTTTAAAGCTTTACTATTTGTAATATAGAATTCCTGCTCCTTTGCCCCACTTTGCAGTGTATACCTTATATATCCTGTGAGGAAATGTGTACTGTTTCTTTAAAATTGATGTGAGACTGTACAAGAAAAGGACTGAAAAAAGGATTGTATGAATTTTTGAAGGGGAGGAAGAAATTTATCAGGATTTTATATACATATACATGTGTGTTTTGGTATTTATATATACATATTTAATTTGAAAATACTAAGGAAAACACCACTGGTGTACAGGAAAGACCTATACGAGCCTTAAAGACAGAAAAGAGGGTGCTCTGCAACGTGTCAGGACATACGGAATTATTCTGAGCATGCTCTAAATCTACTTGGCATAAATGCAAAACTTGTGTAATGCAGAGGGAAACCAAGAGTTGTTTGATAGGTTGGCATTGTGTGGGATTAAATGGAGTACCTTTTTAACATGGTTTTGTTAAAAGAAATATCTAGCTATTTGAAGAGTTACTCAGTTTTTTGTCCCTTAACTGTAAGGGCACATGAGAGAACTGTAAGGCTTTTGAGGTGTTAAAATATTTTCTATAGTGCAGCTTGTCTGAAAAACCTCTTTGAGCGGTCGTTTGAACTACGTGGTGATGTTTTTACAATGAGGTCCTTCGATTCTGCTGGAGGCAAGTATAGGTGTATTATCTTCACAGCTGATAGCCACACACAAGACAAAATATGGAATGAGGACCCCATAATTCTTCTGGGGCTTCTTCAGTAGCGTGGCGTAGAGTGATGATAGTGGATGCAACCAGAGCATTGCTGGCTGACCTTTCTGTTTGCTGTGTGCCTGTGCTAGCAGCAGTGGTGAGCGGAGTGCTGCGCACAGAGAAGCTCATTAGCTCTTTATCATGTCTGCACTTGCTCTCAATAGGATTAGATGACGAGGCTGTAAAATGTCAGCACCTTGTCAGAACTATTGCTCTGTGACTGCTTCTGCTGCTGATGATGCGGGAAATTCTGTGTAAAAGTTCAGCATTGACGCAGTCTAACACATAATTTATCTTGTGCAGGCACTATTTGTGTTCTGAGAGAACGATATAATGGAGCTTATTTCTGTCTCCTGCCTTATGCCACTTCTTAGAGACACTTTAGGTGTGTAATCATTCTGCAACAAACTGCATTGCTGGATTGGACAAAAACAGTTAAGTCAAGTCTGAGTGGATGAAAAGAAAATACTTGAATTGTGCTGGAATACTGTTTCTCAACTGCAGTATGTAGGACCACCAAGCATGATGCTGTAAGAAATGCTACGGGGATGAGTGAGGTCCATCCAAACAGGCCAGACTGAAATTACTGATTATTTAAGTAATTTTTTTTTTCTTTTTTTTTGGTGTTGTATGAAGAATTTGAATTAGAACACAAACTAAAGGAACTATCCAGGTAATGATTTTTGTGTTACCTGTTTTTTTTGTTCTGAACTTTTTCACTCACAATATGGAAAGAAAATCTCAAACTGTGCTGGCTACTTCTGTATTTGTAAACACCTATGTATTTCTGGAGTAATACCAAGGTAAAGAACTATTCTGCACATCAGGAACAGTAGAAGTAGGCCATTTTTTTTTTCATTTTAAGAAAGTTTAAAATCTGTAATAAAAATAGGTGGCATATTTAATCATTGGTTGGCAATACAAAGGAAAAGCTTTTTACTGCATGAGGAAGGTATCATGAATTGTAAAAGTCTCACCCAGGAAAACACTTGAATACACCTAAAACTTGAAAGGAAAGCTGTCCATGGAGGAAGCAATCAGGTTGCTGCAGGATGGTGGGAAAACATAACAACACAGGAACAGGATGTAACTGAAGAATTAAAGTTCATCTCTTTGCTATTGTAGGTGAGAGGTAAAATGCCAGAAATGGAAACAAAGTTTCCTGATTATACTGGAAAATTAACGGAATTTGCAGTGAATAAGCTAATATTTATCAGATCTAATTTTGTTAATTTCTTTGTTGCTCTGTTTTGTTACTTTATCTGTTTCTCTGATGTTCTCAAATCACTAAGTGCGCCATGCATCTTTGTCAAACTGATTCTTTTCACCTCACAAGTTGCTTATTAGAAACTTGCTACCTTCAACTTGTTGCATTTTACTACCCTTTGATTATTTCTGGTTCATGCGTTTTTCCTAGGTTCTTCCAGGGAAAGTGAAAAATCAGCAACTGCCAAGCCTCTCACTTTTCACTTTCTGCTGCAGGGTTTGTATGTCCATATGCAAAAACTTAATACAAACCTGAGAAAATGAAAATGAGAAGCTGTATAGAGTCTTTTAAAGATGTGTGCTGTGGATCGCACCAAAGATAGATTAGTCTTTCTTAGTTCTAACTTAAGACCTAACTGTCTTAAAGTCCTGCAGTACTATTATGGCAAATACTGCAGTTAGTTACATGAAAAACTGAAAATAGTGATGATGTTTGTCTTTTAATTCAGCTTCATAGCTAGCAAATGGAGGAGACCTTGTGCTTTGGCTCAGGAATTTTTTTCGACCCTGCAGCTGTTAACATCAGTCATTCCCAGACCAGAGCTGTCAGGCATTAACAGGAACCAAGTGCAGGTGGAACATGAGAAAAGCCTAAGAAAAATCTGAGAACTTTTTTTGTTTGTTTGTTTAAAAACACACAGGAGAATGTGTCATAGAGGAACTCCATTCTGGGAAACGACTAGTATAGCGCATCGTGATTAGGTTTTTGTTTTGCAGTCATGTGGTGGGAAATAGGGATTGGTGAGTGGTGATGTACCTTTTTTACCATCTCACTAGATCTCTGCTGATGAGGATAAATGACCACCATTGGTACTTCTGACGTGCTAGTGAGTTGAGGCTGTTTCATGGAAACAACATTATCTTGAGGAGAACTTTCACTGAAGAAGCTGTGTTGTGTTTGGTGCTCTTCCTTCTTTGATCATTGAACATCCTGGCTGAGTCAGAGCTTCCTTTCTTTGGTATCTTGAACGCTTGCCCTCGAGGCTGTTAGTAGTGTAAAATTTGCCATCTAGCTTTTAAAAAAGTATATCAATTATCAAGGCAATCATATAGTGATCCTGGAAGAAACTTGCTGTGTATATTTTTGTACCATCTTTCTTGTGGCTGCTCCTGGCCTGTGATTCCTACTGCACCGCTGAGGGGAGGAGCTGGGTAAGAGAACACAGGCTGTCATCTGCTTGTGTCCTAACCATTGGTACAGGCTGCTCTGTGAACAAAAGGATACAGAGAAAGAGGAAAGAAAGAGGATGAAGGGATAGAAGGAAAATGAGTTTGAGAAGAAATAGGGTGTGGGAACAGAGAGTGCAGCACAGCTGTCTGATATTGAAGAATTTGAGCTATGTCCTTGAACACCACTTGCTCAATAACAAAAACCAGCAATTAGAACAAGATAAGTAAATACCAAAGGTAAAAAATAGTAAAGACAACTAAAAATCTATAACCAATCCAAATGAAGCTTAAGGCACACGAACAGTATATCGCGGCCAATCGAATGAGATGATTAAGTGCGTGCACTTCGCGTGTAACTTAGAAAAGATACAAAAGACTGACGCTGACAGACAATAAAGGTCTCTGGAACACCATCCATGGAGTCCGTGCCCTTACTGCAGTAGGGAGAGAAGCAGCTTATTTGGCAAGATGGCAGGTAGCATTTGCATTGCTAACCTTAAGAACTGAGAGGCATGAAATCCATTTTAACCCATTTTTTAACTGTTGCACAGATATTTAAAGGAGGAAATGAAATAAACACAATTTTAGGAGGATGGTTTCCCTTATTGTTTGATCTGTCATTCTGGGTTAAAACTTAATGTGCATGCATGCATGTACATACGTATTGGATGGAATTAGATTTTGTTTACCCTAGCCTGACTCCTGCAATTCTTCTATTCTTTACTCATTTTTTAAGTAGAATTATCTTTTCCTACCCTTACACATTCATTTGGCTCTTAAATTCAGTGGTCGAAGGACTTTTTTTTTTTTGAAGAAACCTAATTTCCTGCTAAGTTTCTTAAGAAAAACTGCTTAACAGTTCTTTCTCAGAGCTTGAATATGTAGATAAGGATAGATGACCTGACTATCAGCTGATACAGCTGGCAAAAAAAAAATAAAATAAAAAAGCACAAACTTTCTGTCACAAAATCTCCTTTATAGATGATATGTGCTCAGAAGATACGTCAGTGTAACTTCCTAGTTTTTGTGCAGAAAATACATTTTCAAAACATAAAAGGAAGCTGTTATACTGGGTCACTATAACTTGTCACTAGTACAAGCTGTTTATACAGAGTAATAAAATATCCAAATACCCAAACATTTTGTTACCTTACATCTGTAATTTTAGGAAGTGCTAGTAGAAATAATATAGTGCTTTTAATTGAGATTTTTGGTCTGTGGACTAGAAAAAAAAAATTACATAAAAGGCAGTCTTACGAACTGTTCCATTACTGGCAGCTCAATCTGTAAATAAGCCAATTTTGGAATAAATCCAAAACAAGAGCATAAGGGGAAAGGTATTGTTGGATGGTGTAATGAAGTGGGATGAGGTTTTTCACCTTGGGGATTATTTGCTGAAAATAGCGGATGTCCCACCATTAAGCTAAAACATAATATGTTTAAACATCCTTCTACCTGCACATGGAAACACCTTATTTCAAGGTCTTGGGTCATTAAAGTGTCATGTGGCTACTTCTTGACCAAGGGCTTTAAAAAGAAAAAAAAAAGACAAATATGAATATTCGGCAAAGTAGTTGTAACCAGGATTTGTCACCAGTCTGTTTGTAATTTCTAACAACTTTAAATGAGGTTTTGTAAGGCTTACTTGTAAACAGTGGGAGATAGATTCCCTAATTGTGAAAAGGTGACAGTAAATGACAACTCAGACTGTGTGTGCAGCATTCACATGGTGGCATTAAACAGAAGGAGTGAGAAGGGTGGAACATGTCAGCTAGAGTGGGACAGCAGGAGGAAGCAAAAATGGGGGGGATGTGTCTACGTACACATAAGTGTGCCTGTATAAAAAATACGTATAAGTTAATGATCAGGGGAACCAAACGCTTATCCTGGAAAAGGACAAAACGTATGTGGAGAAGTAGTAAAGTGCAATGAGCTGAAACTGGAAGTAATAATTGATCGAGAAAACTGTTTACCAAAAAGTTTGAGAGCTGATTTGATCTCTCTGTGAGAACTTGGGGAAATGCCACAGGGATACTTCGTATGTGATAGTCTTGTCCACGGATAGCGGAGGGAGATTCTCACAGATGTTATCACGTTGAATGCTGCTGTATCTGGTAGCTTACAGCTTATCCACAGAAAAAGCCAACATTTCATAATGAATTACTGTCCGTGTTACGTCAGAGGGTGAGTCAGGAAAAAAATGGGTGATGAAATCTACCTCTCTGCAACTTCTGAAGTTATTTATCTTAGAAAGTCCTGAGTGGCTTTTATCTAGTATTCTTCTACTGCTTGTGCCCAGAATGCTTTACCTGAATTAAATTGATTGAATTTTGTGTTTAATTGGCCTTGCAGCTCCCCGTGTGTTTTCCGATTTGTGAACAGCAGTGCTGAGTGTGGCTTTGGTCGCTGGATGTTTATTCTGCTTTTGCAGCTGCTGCTGTACAGAAGTATAAAGGGTGCAGGCTGAATTGCCTCCGCTCACTTCGCAAATACATACTTAAAAAGAAAAAACACAGGTCACTCACCATGCTTTTTGTGAGTGTAATGTGGAAAGCTTTCTACAACTGAGTTTTCTCTCGAGGTTACCTCTAGTTTTTCAGGGGTATGTCCACCCTCATCTGTTACTCACATCTATGTTCTCCTTGATTTAGACTTTTTCTTTGACCCAGATGAAGTCTAAATTTGCTGCTTCCTGCATATCTCCATAGGCTGAGGTTCTGGCCCTGTAGAGGTCAGCTGAGGATTTTAAGATTATTCTAATGGTACCAGGATTCTACTTCTGGTGCCCTTGGGTACCTTCACATTTTCTCACTTTACTCACTGGTAAAACTATTGTCTAATCCTGGCCCTCTGGCAGCGTGACATGGCACTGTCACCTCTCTGCTTCTCTTAAAGTGAAACCATCCCGTTAAAATGGCTCAGAATGGCTCTGCTAGAGCCATCTCTGCCATGTTACACTCTGTTCCTTTAATGTCCTCCTGTGGTGCTTTCTCTGTCCATAGGTCAGATATACATGTGCATTGATTTTATCTTCAAAATTTTTTTTAGCTTAGTCCTGCCGTGGCTGTTTGTTCAAGGTTTGTTTCTACTTTTTTTTTTTTTTTTTTTCCTACCAACAGTGCCAAATTCAGCTTTCTGCTTAGGAACTTTTCCCACATGCTTTCTCCAAATCTGCTCTCTGTACATAAGGAAAAATGGATAAAACCTGTGAAATTGCTGTCTGAACATTCAAGCTCTTTTTCAGATCTCACCTTTGCTATAATACATACAGAAAATCACCATCTGCTAAGCAGGTAGTGAGAGGTAATTGTGGCAGGTGGCTGCAGATGGCATACAAATCTGGTAGAAGCTACATTTGTTATCCTGTCTTTTATTTCCTTGCCAGCACACCAGCTCCTTTTGTCCCCTTGCATGCCTTGTTTTAAGAGTATAAATTCTTTTGGACAGAGCTGTTGTTCAGTATTTTCTTGCTGGACATCACAGCCCTGTCTGGTTGATTTTTTAAATTTGTTTGTTTGTTTGTTTGGAGTGATTTATAACAACAGACACTTTGTCCTGAACATGAATTTCACCTAACCTGCATGTTTTAAGGAGCCTGTTGATTAATTCCCACAAAATAGAGAAGAGGGAAATTCAATTTTAAACAAATATCTACTGTTGCTAATAAGATGAAGCAAAGGAAACTTCTTTTTCTTTATATGTTTGGTTTTTTGGTAGGTGAACTACCTTCCTTGCTTTTGCTTTATCTGCAGTCTTTTCCTCTGCATTTTGTTCTGTGTCTTTGTGAACTTATGAACTAGTAATCTGTACTCTCCATCATACAAATGCATACAAATGTTGGAAGCAATTTTTAAAGGTCATCTAGTCCAATCTCCCTCCAAGGAGCAGGGACATCTCCAACCAGATCAGGTTGCTCAGAGCCCCGTCCAACCTGGCCTTGAACGTTTCCAGGGATGGGGCATCCACCACCTCTCTGGGCAACCTGTTCCAGTGTTCCACCACCCTCAGAGTAAAAAATTTCTTCCTTATGTCTACTCCAAGTCTACCCTCTTAGTTTAAAGCCATTGCCCCTTGTCCTGTCACAACAGGCTCTGCTAAAGAGTTTCTCCCCATCTTATAAGCCTGCTTTAGGTACTGGAAGGCTGCAATAAGGTCTCCCCGGAGCCTTCTCTTCTCCAGGCTGAACAGCCCCAACTCTCTCAGCCTGTCCTCATAGGAGAGGTGCTCCAGCCCTCTCATCATCTTTGTGGCCCTCCGCTGGACTTGCTCCAACAGGTCCATGTCTTTCCTGTGCTGAGGGCTCCAGAGCTGGACACAGTACTCCCGGTGGGGTTTCACGGGAGCAGAGCAGAGGCAGAGTAAAGGCAGAATCTCCCTTGACCTGCTGGCCACGCTTCTTTTGATGCAGCCCAAGATGCAATTGCCTTTCTGGGCTGCAAGTGCACATTGCTGGATTATGTCTGTTTTTTCATCCACCAGCACTCCCAAGTCCTTCTCCTCAGGGATGCTCTCAATCCCCTCATCTCCCATCCTGTACTGATACTGGAGGTTGTCCCAACCCATGTGCAGGATCTTGCACTTGCCTTGTTGAACCTCATGAGGTTCACATGGGCCCACTTCTCAAGCTTGTCCAGATCTGTCTGGATGACCTCCCATCCCTCAGCTTGGTGTCACCTGCAAATTTGCTGAAGGTGCACTTGATCCTGCTGTCTATGTCGTTGATGAAGGTATTAAATCATAGTGGTCCTAGTACAGACCCCTGAGGGTCTGGGGAGGTGCTGTTCAGTATATTTCTGAGAGTAACGTGATGCTTTAGAATGATACTACAGCAGGTTCTGAATGAAAAATGCAGTTGGAGTAAAAACTTGAAAATATTGACCTGCTGTGTTCTTGGTCTGGTTTTCATACTTAAGAAGTGTGCTATGTTTCAGTGCTATTTCTGGATTATCTTAATTTTCATTTTTTGCTAGTAACTTTAAAATAGTTTCATTTAAAAGATTTCTGAAAAAGAGCATGCTTTATTGCTGGAAAGTTTGAATCATTAGCTTAATTCTTCTGCTGTTTTTGCAGGACTTCAAGAATACGTTGAGGCAGTCTCATTCCAGTATTTTATCAAAACGCGATCTTTGATTAGTGTTGAAGAGATCAACAAACAACTAATATTTACAGCAGAAGACAGGGAAGAAACAACAAACATGGTAAAAGTTTTTATTTTCTCATGTGACAAACATCTTTCTGGGATGGAAATGCAATGAGGAGGCTTAGTCACATTTTTGGCATCTGATTAAATAAGGCCAGTTAGTGGAATGGTATTAGATATACATGTGGGTTTTGACTCACTTGTTCAAAACATGCTTTTTATTCTGACAAGTAGTAAACTAAATCCACAGGATACAAGTTTATAAATGTCACATCCTCTTTATTCAGAGCAAACAGAACAACTAGTGGTAGGGGGAAAGATCCATGATAGCGAAATACTAGCAAACAAGTGCAGAGGAGGGATTTTTAATGGCTGGGACTGCCTGCAAGTCCGATTGGTGTATAGTGATGTAGGAGAAGTTGGGGAAGATAAATGAATCCAAGGCAGAATGAACTCAGTGGAATCTTACTGAGCTGTCACAGGAGGACTGTATTCAGCTTCTGTTAAAATGCACTGCATATGTCTTAGCTTGGGCATTTGTCACTTCCCTGGAGTTGATCTTGATGCCTCCCCTCAGAGGACAAGCTTGTGTCCTGTCATACTGTGACCCTAGTACCATATCTACTGTTTCCTGACTTGCCCATACTCCTACCCTGCCCTAAATAGAACTTTTTGCATAGGGGCAAATTACTGCCACTGACCACAGGGAACTGAGTACAGTTTGATTGTTTACAGGGGACAAAAGGCAATTTTGTAGTTATGTACAGAAATTCACATGCAGTGCACAGTAATGCCCAGCACCGCTGCTTTAGATGGATTCCTGAGTCTGCTTCTGTTGAAGAGATTCTGCTGTAAAGCACTTTTTATTCTTTCTTCATTTTCTTGGTAAGGTATTTGCAAAGAAGCCATGTTTTTAGCTTAAGTTCATTTGTTCTGACGAGAGGCAGACCCATTGTGGCATGCTTGTTTTAATGAAGTGTGATCTGTTAACCTCTGCATGCGTGCCTATGACCAGGTTTGCGAATTTGGGTGGATAGCATGTTAGGGGAACAAGGGAACAGAAAGAAAACTGTGTTATCTCCCAAGTTACTGATATTTTGACAAGGAAAAGTATGGGAAACTTGGATATAGGAGCAAACCTGTCACTTTGTGATGATTTTCTTCATTAAGTATTTTTTTAGCTATTTTAATGACTTCAGTTGATACAAAATGGATCTGAGAACTATATGAATCAGCTTCTTGTAAAAATATATTTTTGAATTTTAAGATACAAATACAAAATTATATGATTTAGTTTCATTATGCAGACTCTTTCTGATTTTTGATTGTTTTGGTAGTATTTAGGGAAAATGTAAATCTATTATGCTGAGATCTGTCAGCCCCCCCCCTCCCCCCCCCCAAAAAAAAAGCAACTGCAAATAAATATTGGTGCAAAGACATGGTAGTTCTGTTTGCAAATAGAGATGGTAGAAGCAGGGTATATTTGTTGTGCTTGCTAGAATGGAAATCACATCTCAAGCAGAAATGATGCTTTCATACCTTCTGGTATGCTGGAAGGAGATTAGTACTTCTGAAATCAGACTGTGTGGAAATACCATGCAATTTAATTTTCTGGAATGTCTTTAATTACCAGTTATGTCAGATAAGTTAGTGTGTATTTGCACCGTTGTAGACTGCTTTTTCATGGTTCTCTGCACTAGACTTTGTTCTGTTCTGTCCTCAGACCTCCAATTCCCATGATAAACAACCACAGACTTGGAGCCTGAAGGTAACACCTGTAGATTACCTGCTGGGAGTGGCCGATCTCACTGGAGAGCTGATGCGGCTGTGCATCAGCAGCGTTGGAAATGGTGACATAGACACACCTTTTGAACTGAGCCAGTTCTTACGTCAGATTTATGATGGCTTTACTTTCATTGGCAACACCGGACCTTACGAAGTATCTAAGAAGCTGTATACTTTGAAACAGAGTCTGGCAAAAGTAGAGAACGCCTGCTACACATTAAAAGTACGGGGATCTGAAATCCCAAAGCACATGCTGGCTGATGTGTTCTCC
This sequence comes from Tetrax tetrax, assembly GCA_009806455.1. Classification (NCBI taxonomy): domain Eukaryota; kingdom Metazoa; phylum Chordata; class Aves; order Otidiformes; family Otididae; genus Tetrax; species Tetrax tetrax. The sequence continues at coordinate 15,712 of WHYT01016558.1, forward strand.
ACCAAAACGGAATTGATTGACCAAGAGGAGGGTCTGTCTTAAAATAAGGAGACTGTCACAACTCAGAAGGCAAGAGGACTTAGAGAAAGCTTTCTAGTTATGGTTTGTGGGGTTTGGACCCTTCTCAAAGCTTTTTAGGTAGAGACGTTTCTAGTTTTATCTGAGAAGGTTGTTTGCAGTGGTAATTTGTAACCAAAAATACTTTTTACGGTGTGCAAGAGAACAACTGTTTGACTTTATCCTCTCGGTATGGAATTTCCTGTATTGCTCCATTGTGTCTTCTTTCAGAATGACCAAAATTTCCACTGCACTCCACACCAGTGACTCGTCAGTTCTGTGAGTCACCTCAAACTGCTGTGGTTGCCATTATCAGTTTTCAGCAAGCACAGCAGTGGGGAAAAAAATGGTAGGTGCTGTTATTTAACATTATCCATAGGTTTCTGCTGACCCCTGTTGTCTACATATTTAGGTTATAGTTTTGGTCATGTCATGCCTACAACGATGCACCCGTGTATGTGTAAGTTCATCCCTTGACTTGAAACTGAGGTGGTTTCAAAGGTGCCATGCAACTTAAGTTTTCTCTGATTAATGCTTTTGAGCATCAAACTAAAGCTCAGTCGACTTCTCACCAATTGGTGATGAAGCTAATTGCACCAGGTGAATACTACTGTACACTAATTGTTTTGGGGCTCTGTTTAAATTGAGCTCTGTTCAAGTTAACACTGGTACTTCACAGTTTTGACATGAGCTAGAAAATCCACAAAAAAAAAAGTGTGGAATGTATTGGTTTACATTTTTTTGTAATACAGTTTAATGCAGAATCTGACATCTTTCTGTTTGTAGACGAAAGCAGAAGACGTACCAAGTATGTTTAACGTGAATAAATTTATGTTAGGACAAACAGTTCTTGGCCAAAACAAATGCAGTGTAGTGCTGGAAGTCTATTCTCCATTGTTTGTGCTGCCCTGAGGACCTCCAGTGGGATTGAACTGGTATAAGTGAAAAAGGGCTAGCCAAGCTTTAAATATCTGTTAGCAGGAACTATATCATGTGCGTGTTCCTATGGAAAGGAAATTGCAAACAGAAGTAAGGCAGACATTCTGACTTCCACGTTTATCTTTGAGGTGGGTATGTCAGCATTGGCAAAAAATCTGGGCTTTCTGCCGATGTCTGAAGTTATGAAAGTCTGATAATGTACATTATGCTAAAGGAAAACAGATAAAACAACATGATCTTTAGACTCCAGGAAATAGGCCTCCCAACTGCAATTGAAAATACTGCATGTTTTTTATTTCCACTTCCATATGCTGTGATACTGCCAATGTTTTTCCCATGAGCATGTCCTGAGTAGCTGGGATTATCTGATACATGGATAGGAATGGGTAAATACATTTCTGTCACATTTTCCCATTGTTTCCACAGAAAGCAATATGTGGTGGGTTGAAAAAGGAGTGGCTTTTTTTCCTGTTGTTTAATACCATTTTTTACAATAAATTCTGAGAAGGAGTCAGTGCCTGTACGTTGGTCCTTTTGCCTGTCGGTCCCCGCGGCAGAGAATGGTGCGAGTTTCCCACTGTGCAGGACTTGACTTGGAAATTTCACTCCGTTCCTATATTCATACTTTGAGGGGCACTTTCTAATCCTGAATCTCTTTTCTTTTTCTCTCTAACTTTAATCTATGAAGTAAAAAAACTAGTTAGGATAGAAACTTCATGTGATCCTCTTGAATTAAAAACATGCAAAGGATTCAGGTGACAAAACAAGTTTATCGCTGGAATAAATCTCCAACAGTACTGACATTTTTATACCTCTCCTTGTTTTTTTTCTCTGCTTTTTTTCATATGGGAAGAGGGATACTTATCGATAAGGAATGTGGTTTTGTGGCCTCTCCCAAAATGTATGCATTTTCTAGTATTTCAGTTGATGTAGGTAAGAGTATAGTTCTGTGTCTTTTGACACGGCTAAATTTACTGCAGGTAATTGCATGTTGAGTTTATGCATTGGTCACCAAACCAGGTGACTTAGTTACTAGAGGTATTGTGTGATATTAAGAGGAGGTGTGTCTCTTGTCTGTCCCAGCAGCTATCAGGTGAAAATTAAAAATTTTCATGGCACAGTTTGAAAAGGGATGAGATGAACTCCAGCACATGGCAGTGCTCGGCCCAGCGACGGTGTTCTGCCTCTAGCCATGGAATGAGCGCACGGTGGCCACCACTTTAGTCAAACAGCTACTGCTTTTGTACAGTCATTATTTTAAAATTACAAATGTCTAATAAGTGTACTTTTTTCTAGTAGTCTTTAGAGGTTCTTTCAAAAAATACATATTGGTTCTAATGGTTTTGAGATCTAAATTTTCTGTAAGGCTAGAGAAAGCTTTTTAACGACAGTCATGATTTCTGAACTTCAGGCTGCCTGTCTGTAATCAAAACCTGTGAATAATTTCTAGTAGGGAGCAAAGTGTCTGTGTGGTGTATTAAAACACCAGCACAGATGGGAAATAGCTAATAGCCTGCAAACCTCCTGCTCAAGGAAATATTTCCCCAAAAAAACAATTACACTGTAGCTATTTGAAAAGTGACAGACATTTATCAGCAAAACAAGCTGCTAAACAAGCAATGGCAATTTTCCCACTTCTTATCCCATTACTCTGTGGAGCTATTGATATGCTTGGTCTACGGCCAGAACAGGACTGCGTCATAGCAGATGTTTCATGAAGGCAGCTCTGCGTGCTAAAAATCATCTGCTTTTCTAGAATCTCCTTTCTCAGAAATAATTTTTCTTTATGGATTAACTTTTGTCCTGACTATTAATTTGCAGTGAGGAAAATAAACCCAACTGCATTTAGCTTTCCAGAACTTCCAGAGAAGTTACGCAAGAGAAACTTCCTGTTGACAGGACATGTATGTCTGTCTACTTAGAGTCCTGCTTACTTGGATTTTCAATGAGTTTATCGAAAACCAAAAGCAAAAAAAAAAAAAATTAAAATAGGACCTTTTATAATATTTAGCATATTAGGTGCCTTATGGAATTCTATGGACCGGATTTTGGCACTGTCTCCAAAGAGTTTCCAATTTAAGAGTAGGCAAAAGAGTTGCCAAAACAAACAAAAGGAGGATGATAGAAAGGGGGTGGGGGAGATGAAGTGACAAGGGGAGGACAGAATTTTTACCAGAAGACCGTCTGTGGTAGTAGGTTGGTATACCACTTCCCACTTCGGAGAAGAAACTTGTCAAAACTTCAGAAAGTCTGGAGCGTGACAGTAAAGGGTTAGTTGGGAAGGGCAAAGGCAGTGGAGAGGCAAAATGGAAGGAAGTGAGGTAGAGACAAAGAGGGGAAGAGTGGCAAGGAGCGGGACAGCATGGAGGAAGAGCAGGCTGAGCTGCAGGACAACGGGTGCACATGTGAGTAGGGTGGGACTGGAGAGGACGTGGGACAGGAAGACAGCCCTGCAAGAAGTTGGAAACAACACTTCCAAACCAGGTGACTCAGCTATAAAAGAGACTTGGAGCTGACTGTAGGAACCCAATTTAAAAAGATCACAACATCCCCAAAGCATCTCTCTTTCCTTGGGTCATAAATAAGGGGAACTTGAGTTTTTGAGCAGCTGAGAACCTGCAGGTCCTGGACTGAGCAGGGTTTGCAGGCTTCCAGCTATGCTGTCACAAATCAACAAGCACTGCGTTCCCACACCACCCAACTTCCCAGGCATGTTCCCTTCACTCCCATATTGGTAGCCACGAACCTTGACGTGTGAACTACCACTGTTTGCAACTGTTAGAGACATGGTTAGATACAGTTTTCAACATAAAGGAATGCTTACGGTGACCACTGTTTTCCTTTGTGTGCTGTTTACGTGTCCGTTTCGCTGTCTTTGCTGCTTCAACCTCCTCTCTGTTTCTTCCCTTTCTTTACTTATCCTTTTGGAGGCTGTACTGTTCTTTTGAGCCATTGCCCATGTCCATCCCATGGTTTGGTCCTTTCTGTGTTTAGCTGGCATCCTGGGGTAAAACATCTCCATGGAGGAAGAGCAGTCGGTTGGTTTCTTAGGTAGGTTTGTCTACTTGCACTTCCAAATTTGGAAGCAGTGCTCTGGCTGTGAGGGGAGAGGTCTGGTATTCCTGCACTCGAAAGGCCTGGTGCGTGTGTCCTATGGCAGCCATGGCGCCGTGTGGGTGGGCAAATCTCATGTTGCTTTTGCAGGTGAGCAAACCTTAGTTATTCTGAGGTTTGCAATCATCATAAATCAAGGTAAATTGCCTACAAACATGAAAGAAGTTTCTTCTCCAGTTCTGAGGAAAGTTGTCTTTGAGGAGTATTATTTCCCACCAACTCGACCTCTTTTTACCTGACTCATTATCCCATCATTTCCAGAATGTCGCAGAAGAGACTTGTCTATGACTTCTTCTGGAGCCAGTCGGTGCCTCCCTGAATGCTCGCCAAAAGTGATGTGATGGCTTCTTCCTCAGCTCCTCCCACAGGCCAACCAGGCTGGCTCTGGAGTCCCTCTGGCCACCTGGGGGCTGAACCCTGAGCCTCTGCTATTGGGTTTTGCAGACTAGTGACAAGTGGGTTCATCCTCTCTCTCTCTCTCTTTTTTTTTTTCTTTTCTTTTAGTGTTGTTTTCATGCGATGCAGATGTTTGTTCTTCCCAAAGAAAGAAGCTGTTGTGTAGGCTGTGCTCTTCCACTGCCACAATAGGTCAGATGACTTCCCCAGCCCATCATAAACTGTTTCTCAGCTACTGGTGCAGTGCAGGTTTCATGGGACATCATCTGTCTTTGGGCACTTCTCCCACAGCCCTGTGCTTTCCTGCAGGCTTGCAAGTCTCTTTTAATCCACGAGGGTCCTACCACTTGCATTTAATTCTTCCTCGAGGTCATCTCCTCTGGTGGCCGCAGCAAGAAGAGCTGACAGAACTGACTATGCATAAGTGGATCTGGAAAGAGCCCAAGTTTTGTTAAAATGAGCTTTTGCATGCTTGGGGACGGGAACCAGATGGCTGAAGGATGCACTTGAATAGACAATCCTGGGAGTTTTGGTGTCATAGGAATATTGTTAAATGCTGTCAGTCTCATTTTGGGGATGGATATGTTGTTTCTCTCCTTGCAGCAAGAACTGTTGGTAGGTGTGTTTTGCTTTGTGTACCTCACTCCTAAAAGGGAAGGTGTGGGAGAAGAGATGCCAGGGTTGTGAGGGAAAGCGAGTAAGATGAAGTGGTGCAAGGTCATACAGCAAATCAGTTAGGAGTCTGGAGTTACAGAATCATAGAATGGTTTGGGTTGGAAAGGTCCTTCAAAGGCCATTCAGTCCAACCTCCCTGCAAGGGGCAGGGACATCTCCAACCAGATCAGGTTGCCCAGAGCCTCATCCAGCATCGCCTTGAATGTTCCCAGGGATGGGGATGAATATTTCCACCACCTCTCTGGGCAACTTGTTCCAGTGTTCCACCACCCTCAGAGTAAAAAATGTCTTCCTTATATCTAGTCTAAATCTGCCCTCTTTTAGTTTAAAGCCATTGCCCCTTGTCCTGTCACAACAGGCCCTGCTAAAGAGTTTCTCCCCATCTTTCTTATAAGCCCCCTTGAGGTACTGGAAGGCTGCAATAAGGTCTCCCCAGAGCCTTCTCCAGGCTGAACAGCCCCAACTCTCTCAGCCTGTCCTCACAGGAGAGGTGCTCCAGCCCTCTGATCATCTTCGTGGCCCTCCTCTGGACCCTCTCCAACTGGTCCATGTCCTTCTTATGTTGGGGGCTCCAGAGCTGGACACAGTACTGCAGGTGGGATCTCACCAGGGCAGAGTAGAGGGGCAGAATCACCTCCCTCGACCTGCTGGCCACTCTCCTCTTGATGCAGCCCAGGATGCAGCTCGCCTCGGCTCTTTCAACTTCCAGCCCAGCTTCCGCTGCTGCCAATCTGAGCTTCTGCTGCCGCTCAGCCAAGGCAAGGAACTGCTCTGAGCCCTTTGTGGGACAGAAACACGAGGGCTGCTCGCATGCGCAGGTCTGCCACCTGCCACGGGTGTCTGTGTCTGTGCGTGGGGGTGTGTGTGAGCCCAGGGTGCCTCACAGTGCAAAGCGTTTCCTTTGCCTTCTTCCCAGGCCTTTTTTCCAGCCTTTTCAGCTCAGCCTATATCTGCGATCACTCCCAGTTGATCCACTGTTGAAGAAATGTTGCTTTGCAGGGGCAAAGCCATAATTAGCAAATCATTTTGATTCTTATTTCTTAATTTGAGTTATCTGTGCAGTTCTACTGATTTGCAGTTACACTGATGTTCCTAAATCACTCAGGCTCATTTGAGATTCTTACCTCTGTATAAAAACGTTTATTTTCTGTTAAATGTTGGGGTAGAGTTTGCTTGGGTCCTACCTTTAAAAACACACTGTATGGGGAAAGGGAAGCCGTGGGCATCTGTGGCAAGAGACCTGAGTTTGTGATTAAACCGTAATGCTCATTGTAAAGAACACAAAAGGTTTAAATCCCACCTTACCGGGGCCTGGGCTCTACAGGAACTGATCAGGAAAAGCAGGGCAGCTATAAGTTTTCAGTTTATTTTAGATATATGCTACACTTCAACTTCTCTGGGCCTGCCTTCTTGCTCAAAAGATGTGTGTCTCAATTATTAGAGAACGTATATTTGTTCTGCCACCTAGTGCCCAGCTCTGGAAATACTCAAACCAAGCTTTTGGGGGGTTTTGAGTTACAAGTTATTTGTTGTTTTCTCCTTAAGTTCTTATAAACACAATTAGTGGTGCGGTGTATGCTTCATTTTTAGACTTAGGTAGGCCTCTGATAGTCATAAATTATACCCAGCACTTTCTACTACTTGGAAATTTTGGGAATAGCAGCGGATAGCATATGTTTATTTTATATCTCGTCATATGTGTGTAAGGTGATTTGAAGACAAATAAATAAAAAGCCATGAGAAACTTTGACTAGACGTGTTCTTGCAGACTTGTGGATTATACAAATAGGCTTATTTGAGCTAGTACTTTTAAGGAGTACCAGTTCTAATAAGAATTCATAGACTGGAGTCCTGAATTCCTTAATTTATATTATAATCATGCTACCCATACAAGAAAATGCAAGCCTTTTTTAGCTGTTGAACTTCTGGTATGGAATCAAACGCTTCTGTGTGTGTGAAGGTGCCTGTGTACCTCCCTGCTGTGACTGTGGTTGCCACAGAAAACCCTCAGGTCAAAAGCACAAGTGGCTTCAAACCCACGAGACTTTGTGTCTGCAGCATAAAAGATGTGGCTGTGCTGTGCTCTGTGAACAGAAAGGGGCTGGGGTTGGTGTTCAAGCCCTGGGACATTGCCTAGTTGATGCTAAAGGTGAGTCGGTCCCTCTCGTTGTCCTGGTCCGACAGCTCTCCGGTGCCCTGTGCTGCTCAGGGGTGCCCAGGGCCACGACAGACCTGGCGTGCAGCACCGCAGAGGGATGATGAAACACCGTGGTGGACTCTTAAAGATGATAACACAATAAGAGTTGTGGCTTGGATTGCCTCAGTGGAATGGTGCCAATAACAATCGCTTACAAAATTGCATCAATAGTCTTAAAAATGGTGTCACTGTCGCCATGGAATTTATTTATTCTTCTAGAGCTCATTCAAAGGTAATTTAAGGGTCCTTCTCCTACAGGGCCCATTCATTACTGAGTGCCTTCCACAGGATACCCACCCTGGCACCGAGACCCTTTGAACAGCGCAGATCTCCTGGCTTTACACCCATGGTTCCTGCTTGTCCTACACCCATCTCCAGGGTGGATGGGCTGGCACACTGGGAACGATTGGGCACGGCTGCTGCATCCGGACACATGGCTGCAGACATCGATTGCTACCCAAGCACTCCACAGTACAAAAGTAGCCCCATTTTAGGTTTTATTGCTACAGTCATATCTGAGCATCTTCAGCTTTTTGTAGCTGAGCGGGGGGCCAGACACCCCAGTCATGTAAACTGCTTTCTGGATTACAGCCATGGGAGGAAGGAGATGCTAGTTTGTTTTAGAGCAGTTCCTTTGCCTGTGGAAGATCACAGGTTTTGGAGGGATTTCCGTCTTTTTCTGCCGCAGCTTAACAAAGACTGAGATTTTTAATGAACCTCTGAGTGCATAGGACCCAACTTGCACTGTGTATGCAGGCGGGAGAGAGTTGGAGTCCTCTCAGTCTTTTGGATAAACTCAAGTGAAATTCCAGCCTGTGTCTTAAGTAAAGCCCCTTTGAAATCCCTGGCTCTGCTGAGGAAGTTAGTGGCATCCCTCATCTGCTGAAACTCAGCAGCTACCTCCTGCAGCTCTGCCTGAGGTCAGAGCTCTCCCCGAAGCCATCAGGAGCTCTGAGCTGAACTCCACGCTCCCTCTGGGCAGCGGGAAAACCCAGAGATGGGCAGCTACAAAGGTGTCTCTGCAGCTGGGCAGCCCTTCCCTGGCCTGCCTGTTGCCCTGCTTCTCTTCTGATTCTGGTCGTCTTTGCTTTTGGGAACTGCATTTTGCTGTAGGGTGTTACCATCGGGGTTTGCTGATGCAGCACCTGAAAACAGAATAACTGGTACGTAAGTACGTACTTGTATTTTTGCCTTATTTCCTGCGCACTTCCCTCCCTGCTGCCCTGTGCGCACACACGGAGCACACCCATAAAGACGTGGAAAAAGAGGTGAGCTGGGAGGTGAGAGAGTGCTCAGGATGAGAAAGCTACGGTAGCAAAGACGACAGCTGATGGAAAAAAATGCAGAAGAGCGTTACAAGAGTGCAGAGTGACAGGATGGGGAAACAGACTGAGAGTAGGTGGATGTGAAGTGATACACATACGGAAAAACTATCTCTGAGTCCCCTTTCAAGATCAAAACATTGGGATTTTTTCCGTGAACATATCAACTCAATGCTTGTCAGCAAGCAAAAAAAAAAAAGCTTGTTAAATGTTTGGAAGTAATAGGAAAGGACTAGAAATAAAGATGAGGATATGATGTATAAATGTCACTGAATGAACCCCTGGGTCACCTGCTTTTGAGTGACTCTGGTCCTTTATCTCAAAAAGGATCTAGCAGAACTGAAAAAGGTCTAGAGAAGGGCTGAAAGGATGACCAAAGGTAGGGAATAGACCCTCTATGAAAGGAAACTGTGTAAGTCCAGTGGGCTGGAATCCTTCAGCCTGGAAAAAAACAACATTACAGAGGGTACAACAGAGGTGTACAGAGCTATATGTGCCAAAAAGAAGGTGGGTATGGAGCAACCATCCACTCTCTCTGCCAAGAGAAGAATTAGATGCCAGCAACTGCAGTTGGCCACGGCCAGGCTCAGAGCAAGCACCAGGAGCTGGTGCCTTGTGCTGAGGGTGAGACCTGGGAACCTCTTGCCCATGGATGTGGTGTGGGCCAGAAGCTGAAGCGAGCCCAAGGGGGAGCTGGGCAAGGACTGGGATAGCGTGAGAGCCACTGCAGGCTACTGACTCAAACAAACCAAAACCAAGCTGAGGAAGCCCCCAAGCCCCTTTTGCGCCCAGGCTCCTCTCAGACCAGTGCTGCTTTTGTCCGGAGGGTCGCTCCTTTGGCAGCGTTGTTCTCCCACCCCACCATGGACGAGCACCGCCCTACTGGGCAGACCCTGCGGGGCTGAGCACAGCAGCAGCAACCAGGACCCTGCACACCCTGGGGGCACAGCCTGTGCCCCTGGCCAGTTGCTGCTGCTGTCAGAGTTTTCCTCCTTCTTCCCAGAAAGTGATGCAGGAGGTCTCCTGAGAGCCCTGTTTGTGTGGGGGCAGCCACAAACATGGGGAGGGAGGATGCTGGCATAAATTGCTGTGGCCATACTCATGCTTTCACATGTTTCAGCACAGGAGAACAGAGTTTAAACAAGGTTTCACGAAGACAAACACTTTCTACCAGAGCCACCTTTCACCTCAAGCTCCGCCAGCAAACTGCGTGGGTTTTTCATGGAGGGCTTGGGGCTGGGGAGAGGACAAGGTGAGAGTGGCCACTGCTCCGAAACACAGCAGGGCATGGCCCCGAGATGCGGCAAGGATCCAGACTATGCACGTAGCAACGCGTAGAAGGGACCACTTGGCCACCTCAACACAAAGCTACTGCTGGACGTGCTCCAGGCACGGGTCTACGGTGCAGACAGGACCATGGCAGCCTCCCCTGGGCCTGGCTGGAGCTCTCGCCTCGCCACAAAACTCACCCCACATGAGCTAACACAGGTTTTGATGTCAATGTCCGTAAATTGTCTGTCTCTGTTTGTAACAGGCTTGTAGTGATTTAGCTTAATTTGGTTACCCTCCCCAAAAAAGGGTTGTGCTGATTGCTCTAAATGGATTAAATAGCGATTTTAGTTAAACGGATGGCAGGCTTGTGTGTAGACAGGGCCTGCAGCTCTGTAAGCTAATGACTTGGCAGCAATGCAATGAGCTTTTTTAGACAGCTGAGACCAAGCTGTTGCTTTAAATATAAGACTGCAAGTGTTACTGTCCTAGGAAACGGTCCCCAAATGTTGTAACTTCCACTAACTAACAGCAGATCTCTTTGCTAACTCTCACTTTTCTGCTAATAATTTGGCAAATACTTATACGCCAAATTGATTTTGGATTAAATCCAAATGTAAAAAGTGGAAAATTACCAGGTTTTGGGCAAGATTTTCTAATTTTTGTTCACCTTGCCAGCTTGCTAAATTTTTCACATTTTTGGCAATGAAAAAAAAGTTTGTTTTCATTTTTTATAAAAATTCAGATAGAAGAAAAATGCAAGTGAGCCCAGCTCCTGCCAACAGCAGGGACCTTTTCCCACAAGTGAGATCTGAGAGGAGGGCAGGTCCAGAAGCAGCTGCTGTTCAATTTCTTCACTCTGATAAGAGAAGGGTGAAATTAGCCCTTGGTCATTAAATCCTTGGCCATTAACCACTGTATCTGCATAAAGTCTTTCCTGCCTGCCTCTGAACCAGTCAACTGAGCTTCTGCTGAGCAAATCTGCCTTTACAGGTCTTTTCTCTATCAAACTGCAAATCCCATATTGATTCCTCTGCTTTCTCTGTTGATGTTTTTGTCTCCAGGTTGGGATTGAAATTTGAAAAGAACATGACTCCAGATCAATGAGTCACGGAGCCCTGGTTATCTTTGATTTGCAAGGAAGCCTACTGAGATACCAAATAAGCCTTAGCTCAGAAAACAACAATCCAGGAGGTAGGCTGTGATCCCTTTCTGTTTAGGGCAGGTTTATGGAATCAGAAGCAGAAGAATGAGAGGAGACTTCATACCTCAGAGGACAGAGAGAACAGGAGGGAGGAAAAGCTCCAGGATACCAACAGGACAGTGATTGGAGACCGGAAATCTGAATTACCTAGAGAAATGAGTACATGGTAACCCACTGATACCACTAATGTGTGTTGGATCCTGGACTGTTTTCCAGGTCCTGGAAATTGAATCTCAGTAACCTAGAGCAGACATAGAGGTGAAGCTGTGGGAGAGGGACAAGAAACAAATCAGGCAAGTCAGGGGCTAGAGCATTTCTGAAAGAGCTGGGTTACCCAGAAGGAGTAACAAACTGAATGTCTGTTCAAGACTTAGGCCAAAGAGACCAAGGGAATCAGCACCGTAAAAGCAAGCTGGTTGTGTGTGACCCAACTGCAGCAGCTAGATAGGGGTGGTAGTTGGTAAGGGGTAGAGAAGGGTGAAAGCACAGCCACAGGGCAGTCCCAGAGCCATAAACCTGCAGTCTTCTTGTAACCCTGTGGCAACAAGCACTGTGGAAACCATCCCCATCTTCACTGAACCCCCCACCGGAGTGATCTGCCAGCAGACGAATGTCCTTTCACCCCTGCTTCTAACCTGCAGTGTGTCCCCAGCTGTTTGTGCAACCCCTGGGCCTGTGGCTGCACTCACCCCTCTCACATATATCCTCATGATGAGGGTGTAGCAGCATCACGGGAGCACTAATGAATTGTCCTTAGGTGAGGCAAAGGGAGCTGACGCTCCATTATGCACTTAGGATAAGGATACAGACTGTGGCAAAGCAGGGCTCGGGATCCACATGCCTCCCAGACCCCTGTTCATTCCCATTCATCACCCCAGTTGTAACATCCAGCCCCCATAAAGCAAACCTCCACCAGAAGCCGGGAGCTCTTCCCCCTCTTGGATCCAGCTCCACGGCCCCACTGAGAAAGGCTCAGGCTGATCATTATCTGGGTTCAGAGGCATGAGGGTATAAATATTTGTCAAATAATAACCATAGTACCATCTTCTTGCCTTGAACACCTGAAATGTAGGTGAAGAAATTTTGACCAAACTGACCAAAACACTTGCACAGAGCTGATGGGACAGCTGGACTGGGAATTAAGCCATTTATCCCCTCCTCCCATTTGCCATCAGGGGGTGTCTGAGAGCTCCTTCTGGGCAGCCTCAAAGCTATTCCAGGCTCTCAGCAGAAAATGCTGCCCATGAGGGATGCCCTGCCCTGGAACACAGCCCTTCCCGGGCTATGCATCGTAAAATAAACTCTCAGATCAGAACAGCTGGCTTTGCTACAAAAGACTACAAAGCTCACAATGAGTAAAAGAATATCCTACAAAATCCTTCTTCAGACTTCCCCGAGCCTCTTCCCTGAAACAATTAGTGGATGCTCTTGTTTTGAACTCTGTGACTCATTCCTGTAACTCGGCTGTGGCCTGTGATCACTCAGTCCCTTAACGCAGCGCGGGGAAACCGGCAATTGTGAGAATTTCCTTTCTCTCTCCATCAGCCTCTCCTTGTGGCTCTGTGACACGTTGTACCGCAGCGCCATGCGACCACGCTCTGGATGCTCGCATCCCACATTTGCTGGATTATCCTTCAGGCAATGCTTCCTCACCATATTAAACTGTGATCAGGAAGGTTTCTCAAAGAGAAAAATGCTTCTCGTTACGTTTTACAGTACTTTGTAATCCAGCTGCAAGTGCAGTCCTTTTGTCAGTGGTCTTAATAGTTAAGTTGTGGCTTGGTTCTACTAGAGTTTCATTTCTAATTTGCTATCTATGTACATGCACATGCATATTTGTAAAAATGCCATTAAAGATAATAAAGTCTATTAAAGCAATTACACTGGCTAATGTCTCCCACATTCTTTTCTGTTAACCATATTTAACTCTGCCCATCTGCAGTGTATTTACTGTTAAGAACTAGTAAGTGATTTTTCATCACTGGATTTGTATAACATACACATTTGTGTAACTTTCCAAGTAGAAAATACATTTAACACTTAAACCAAAAGTGTTTCCAGAGATTCCTAGCACCCGCAGAATACATTTGGAGGCTTCTCTGTGCTTACCTTGCCTTGGCCATGCTGTGATAATGCTGGCAGCAGAGCAAGCAAAAAGCCCTGAATAATTTGCTGACTTTTTCATGTCTAAAAGAGAATGGAAACAGAAAACTGAAAGATTGCAGCTGCTGGTACCACACACCAGAAACCCTGCCCTGTGTCCACTGAACAGTGCCGGACGCTGGTCAGGATGAAAATACTATTTCATTCTCCACCTGCTGACTGCCACGCAAATTTCTGCTGTTAGCGGGAACGGCAGAAGGGGCCGTGGCAGGAGAGGCCCAGAGGGAGCAAGCTGTGGTGTTCTTCACACAGGGCTCCCTCCAGCCCCAGGGCTGGCTGAGCCAGAGGCTCCTGCGGCTGCAGGCAGCAGCTGCTCCTTTGTCAGGGTTTGGGGGCAAGGGCTTCACGTGATGCTCAGGCTTCTCGCTCCTCTGCTTTTGACTTCCGTCTGCTTGATCTCTTCTCTCAGACACTTTTCCCCCCTTAGTCTCTTTGCTATTTCTCTTCAGTGGTTGCTTTCCCTCTTACCACTCATCTTAATTTCTTACAATTTCTCTCTTTTTTTCCCCTTTTACCTTCCCTATTTCTCTTGCTTTCTGCTGAACCATACGCACCATTTTCTCCCTTTCCGCTTGTTTTCACAAGGGCTGAATCACAGCAGCTGTGTTTGTGTGACCGTTTGCACCAGCCAGAGTCATCTTCCACAGCTTGGGGTGCTCAACTGGGGAAAGTGTCCTCCCTTAGCTCCCTCTGTACTCACCGGGGAGAGACAGGAGCCTGTGGAAGGTGCCTCAGTTTTTAAGGGTGCCGAAAGACCTTGCGAAGACCGATCTCCTGCCTTTGTCTATAGAACATATGAATATCCTAACTCAGGAGCTTTGAATTGGGGGCTGAAAGTTGTTTAGTACCAATGCTGCTTTTGCCCACTCTTTCGGCACACGTCAGATGGGTGGGGACCACAAATCAGAGCATCTTTCTTCTAACAAACGTTGCTCCCCCAGATGCCAGACTTCTGAATGCACCCCGAGGGTCAGCAGAAGTCGTGCCCAGCACAGCACAGCAGCAAACTTGCTGACAGAGACTCCAACCACCCCAAAGTCCCTTCTCCATGCTACAGACAAAGCATTTTGTCTGCCTTCAATAAGCCAAGTGAGCATTTTTGCTCCTGTTCCTTTTTTCACTCTAAAAATAAGTATTGTGTAAGGAATAAGGAAATAAAAGTGAAAAGGGAAGTGAAACTTTCATTCTCACCCGACCATTTAAAAGCAGGAGTCTGCACTGTTTCCTCGCCTTTCGTTTTGCCAGCAGAATGTCTCCCAGGGGCTACTTTAACATTTTGAATGGAGCCATGTTTAGCCTTTTCAACAGCAAATCACACAGGAACCATGAACTGCTAATGTGGCCTTATCTCCATCCAGACATTTGTTCCCAAAGAGATTTTTCCAGTTCTCTGCTATCAGACCAAGAAAATACAGGCGACATTATACCAACCCTCCCAGAGTTTCTCTGTAGGCATGCTTTACTGTATACTGAGGTTGCTGACAAACTGTTAAATGGTAAAAGTTTATTTTTTATGTAGAAATCTGGTCCCATGATCTGCCTGCAAGATTTTGTCAGTGGCTTTCCTAGGATTTCACCTCCAGCCTGCTCCATCACAGCTTTTATTGCTTGGACAAAAATTTGTTGAAGTTTCATCCTCCCTCCCCTTCCCTGTGCATCTCTGCCCACCCTTCCCTTTCAAACACTTGTGGGCACGGGAGGGACAAGCGCTCTCCCCATGAAGGCCCCTTGTCCCGGGGCAGGCTCAGTGCGACACTCTTTCCCACGCTTAACCCTCCTCTGCAGGTCATGAGTGGAGGGAAAACTGGGTCCACATCCACGTGTTCTTTGTCCCAGATACTCTTGGGGGTATATTTGGTGAATTTTACTATTGACCGCAGGACATGGCGTAACAGAAAAGTGTAATTCTTTGGCCTTGTGTCTGACTGAGGTGGCTGCTGTGGTGGTGGTGGCTACAGCTCGCTCCCTGCCCCTCAACTGCCATTCTGCGTGCGGCTGACCTGGTGGCTTTGACAATCAAATTTTTATTAGCCTGTTAAGTAAAATGCTGGCGTTGAGCCACCGGCAAGCTGTAAAGCTGGCCAAATAATTGTAATAATAATTCAGTCATATTGAATGTGGTCCATTTAAAGGTGGTGCTTATTTCCTGAATGGAAATGAATATCTCCTAATGATTTGGTTTAGATTAGTTCACTGCATGGTTTACTTCAGCCCTATAATTTTGCCACTGATAGGCAAAGTAGGTTCATAAATAGAGCAATATAGCCTCAGCTGAGCTAGGAGATAGCGCTACGCACTAATGTAAATTATAAATGTAGAGTTAGAAAACCTAAGAAGCTCAGCTGGCAAACTTCCATGTATTATCTCAAAATAATTGCTTCCAGCCAGTAGACACTTTTTGTACAGTAGAAGACAGGTTATTTATATTATGTATTTAGCCTAAAACTGTAACAACATCCTCTGGCAAAGGTATTATCTGATGGTCTCTGAAATGGAACCAGCTTTCCTCTTTCCAGGCATTAATGAATGAAAATCTTTGTGTCATCTCATGGCATTTCCTGAATTGGAGAATAAAATGAGGAGGACTTTTAATTCATATAGTTTATTTCTTAAAAAGTAAATCTATTTTTGACAACCAGGTTTCCCAGAATTGTTAACGTGTGGTTTGTACCATTGACCAGAGAAATATTTCCTTTATGATTCTAATCAGGCAGAAACAACAGTTCCACTAGCAGGACTGGCGCTTGGCTTAGCACAGTCAGAAAAATACCTGTGAACAAGCAAGGCACGTTAAGGTCACAGAAGAGAGCATGTTTTTTCCTGCTGCCTCAGAAATGCCTGGATGCCTGCTAACTTGCTCATCCGCACATTCTCAGGCAAGCACTACAGTAGTGACGATCTGAAGCCAACAATTAGGAAGACTAATAAGTGTATGTTTTAGAATCATAGAGTCATAGGATGGTTAGAGTTGGAAGGGACCTTCAAAGGTCATCTAGTCCAACCCCCCTGCAAGGGGACTACATCGGGTTGCTCAGAGCCTCATCCAGCCTGACCTTTAATGTTTCCAGGGATGGGGCATCCACCACCTTTCTGGGCAACCCGTTCCAGTGCTCTACAACTCGCATTGTAAAAATTTTTTTCCTAATATCCAATCTAAATCTATCTCCCTCTATTTTAAACCCATTACCCCTCATCCTATCACAACAGGCCCTACTGAACAGCCTCTCCCCATCTTTCTTGTGGGCCCCCTTGAGGTACTGGAAGACCGCTATCAGGTCTCCCCAGAGCCTCCTCTTCTCCAGGCTGAACAACCCCAACTCTCTCAGCCTGTCCTCATAGGAGAGGTGCTCCAGCCCTCTGATCATCTTTGTGGCCCTCCTCTGGACCCTCTCCAACTGGTCCATGTCCTTCTTATGTTGGGGGCTCCAGAGCTGGACACAGTACTCCAGGTGGGGTCTCACCAAGGCAGAGTAGAGGGGCAGAATCACCTCCCTCGACCTGCTGGCCACGCTCCTCTTGATGCAGCCCAGGATGCGGTTGGCCTTCTGGGCCACAAGGGCGCATTGCCGGTTTCTCACCCACCAGCACTCCCAAGTCCTTCTCCTCAGGGCTGCTCTTGATCCATTCTCCGTCCAGCCTGTATTTGTGCCTGGGATTGCCATGACCCAGGTGCAGGACCTTGCACTTGGCCTGGTTGAACTTCATGAGGTTGGCACGGGCCCACCTCTCCAGCCTGTCCAGGTCCCTCTGGATGGCATCCCTCGCTTCCAGCGTGTCGACGGCACCACACAGCTTGGTGTCGTCGGTGAACTTGCTGAGGGTGCGCTCTATCCCACTCTCCATGTTGCCGACAAAGATGTTGAACAGGGCCGGGCCCAACATGGACCCCTGAGGGACGCCACTCATGACCGGTCTCCACTTGGACATCGAGCCGTTGACCACCACTCTCTGAGTGCGGCCATCCAGCCAACTCCTTATCCACCGAGTGGTCCGTCCATCGAACCCGTGCCTCTCTAGTTTAGAGAGAAGGATCTTGTGCGGGACAGTGTCAAAAGCTTTGCACAAGTCCAGGTAGATGATATCCGTTGCTCGTCCCTTGTCCACCGATGATGTCACCCCATCATAGAAGGCCACCAAATTGGTCAGGCACGATCTGCCCTTGGTGAAGCCATGCTGGCTGTCACCAACCACCTCCTTGCTCTCCATGTGCCTTAGCATGGTTTCCAGGAGGATCTGCTCCATGACCTTGCCAGGCACGGAGGTGAGGCTGACCGGCCTGTAGTTGCCTGGGTCTTCCTTGTTCCCTTTTTTAAAAATAGGGGTTATGTTCCCTCTCTTCCAGTCATTGGGGACCTCACCAGACCGCCATGACTTCTCAAATACAATGGCCAGTGGCTTGGCAACTTCATCCGCCAGTTCCCTCAGGACCCGTGGATGGTTCTCATAAGGTCCCATGGACTTGTGCACTAGAAACCTTAGGCAGAGACAAATCTCAGTGATGGGCCAGGCTCACTACTCATTGTAGCTGTTCCATCTACCGGTGACGACAAAGAATGAGAAGGCCCGAGGACGGTACTTGGGATTTATGAAGATATCTCAGGGGCTTTCCACTCCTTTAGTAACCTGGGAGGATGTCATGAATAGTAAGAAATTGGTTTGTCTGAGCTGCCTGCTCCCTACCCAGTCACAGGTCTTGGTCAAGGAAGGCGCTGCCAGTGTTTGGGTCAGGTGGCTATTAGGTCCCAGCACAACCCCAGAAGGTCAGGCTGTGCTAATGTCAGGCTCCTTCGCCATAAGGAAGACTCACCTTGCCTTTGCCTCATGCAGGTCGGCCTAGCCTTTGCACGAGGCAAAGCTACTAAAAATAATTTAATTACTCATAAAGAACCCAATCAGTTGTGAACTGAAGATGCTGATGTAGTAAGTGTGGAAGGCATTAACGAAAACAAGCCTTGTCAGGCCTGAGGCTCAGTATTCATTGTTGATGAGAGCACAAGTTTGGAGGATACGGGCCATCACAAATGTAAGAGTTTTGTCTGTTATTTGAACAGCACACAACAGCTTGATTTTTAAAAAACGAAAAGGTAGAACTATGTAAAATCAAAATATTCAATGGTATGAGACCTGGTGGATTGAAAAGGTACAGTTGTCCAAGGAGAGCTCTTAAGGAACGGGAATCACTGTAGTGAAGTCTGCATAGAGCTCACTGCTGTTCAGCTTTTTTATCAAGATCTGAGAGTAAATATAACATTTCTTCTAGGAAATTGGATAGTGCAAACTCTAGCCAGGTGGCAAATAATGATGAAGAGTCACCTAGAGTGACCAGGATTGCTCAGCAGAGAGCCCATCCAGGCAAGTGATGCCTTAGTACAGTCCTAAGGTATCTAGCTAAATTAGATATCTAAAAAGCAGGAACAGAGGCTGTACTTGCAGGAGGTGAGTTTCAGAGGGCAAGCAGTGACTCTGAAATACTTTGTAGAGGTCAGAACAGAGAAGCAACACAGTAGGAACTCCCAGTGTGATGGGAGAAAAGGTGTTGACTGCCTTTGGATACACAATTGGTGAGAAGTGGGTAGTGATCAAAAGCTCCACATGAAACCATTGCTGGAATCCATATCCTGCTGGAGTGCTCCCACTGAAAAAGAGCACTGAAGAATTTTCTGCCGGCACATCAAAGAGTCACAGAAATAATTCAAGAACTGGAAAAAAAGGCCTTTCATCAGCTGCTGTAGAGTTCACTTTATTTAGTTTATTCAGTGGAAGAAGGTATCAGCCTTCATCGGCTAGGGTATAAACACTCATATCGGGGTAAAACCCCAGGGTGGGATTCAAACGCCTGACCACGATCACTTACAGCACATTAGCTACCAGATGTGTGACTCCTTCTTTGGGCAGAGGGAAGGATGAGATGAACTCTCAAGGCCCTGCCCAATCCTGCATCCAAGCATCTGCTGGACATGCCACAAGCTCAGTGTTAGGCACTGTGTGCACTCGCTGCACTAAGCCCTTCAGTCTTCCTGTGTCAGTGAGTTCCCCAGCTGCTCTGCAAGCTCTGCAGGTTGTTTTAACAGAGCAGCAAAACCCCCCTGCAATTACTGCTGATATAGTCACACACCAACAGTGAATAACCTGCAGTTCCTGATATAAACTCCAAGGACAGGCTCAGCACAGACATACATGGATCAAGTTGAATTTTGAGCCAGACCCCATCCTCCAGCTGGAGACCCAATGCACTGGGCTTTCAGCCTCCAGGTCGTGGTCCTGCTCTAGCATCCCTTGGATTTCTGGCATGCAGGGAACATGCTTTACATATTTGCACTTCTAATACCTTGTATTTCTGCTTAATCCATCATTGAAATGCTCCTACATAATATAAGGCATATTGGCATGAAAATGAGAAAAATAAAGGTGCTAGGAACTCGTTGCCAAAGCTAACAGGCTCGAATGCTCCTCACGGCTGCGTATGTGAGCAGCTCTGAGGGGCCCCATATGGCCCAGGACACTCACGCTCTCAGCGCCCACCGCTCCTTTGGCCACAGTGATCACCTTATGGATAAGATGATATGTTAAAGGGGTAAGGGCTATTAAAATGAACGCTACAGCCAAATAGCGACAAGTTCAAATGCAAATGCACACGTGCTGTGAAAAAAACACTCCCATAATAATGACAGTTCAATAGAAAATAATTCTGCATCCAGATGTACAAAGACGAATGCAGGGATGGTTGTTCACTTAGTGGCTATATGATAATCTTTAAATCCCAATTTGTGATAAGCAGTAGATACTGAAGAGTGTGAGATATAAATTTGAGGCAATTTGCCATTTGGAGGGATTAGTATGGTAAAAAGGATAGTTGCTGAGAAAAAGATGCTTATTCTGCTTTTTTTAAACCACCAGTGCTCCTGCTTTCTTTTCTCCCAGTTTTGTTCTTAGTTGATCTACTGATTTAGAATTACAGCCAGTCCACACTACTATGAGTGAGGGTCCCTAAAATCCATTTTTAAAGCCTGGAGAGCAGCATTACTGAATCCTCAGCCTCTTTGCTAGTGATCAGGTCTCTCTAGGGAAAGTAATCCTTTCTTGGACTAATTTAAGTTTATAGGAAGGCATCCAGTCCAAATAAACATCCAAAGCCTTAACTCTTCTAATTTGTATATCCACTGGATTAGGACTTCGAACATTTTTGACTGATCTATAATATATGATTCTTAATCCCATAAATATTTTGAACTGAGTAGTAATGAGCTATCAGCTTTACTCTTGTTTTGAAGTCTACCCTGACACCCGTTGAGTCATTGTGGAACAGGATCAGAAAATGATGCCAGTAAAGTCAACCAGTTGCTCCATTACAGCTGTAGATGAATGATGAAACAGATGATTCTGGAAAGTGAAACATATTCACCTGTAACAAAAAATAACATTAAAGTCTCATCAGTTTCTTTCAGATTTGCATGAGTTTCTTTAAAACAGTTGTTTAAAATTTTTTTTTAACAAAATCCTGGCTTAGCTGAAGTGTCTAGGGGTTCTGTGTTTTAATAAATGGGACTGGGACTTTTACCTTTTCCATTAAGCACTCTGATTTATTTTATTTACTTAACTATTGTGAAGATTACCTTTATGCTAATCACATCACAAAGCACATTCTGGAGTTATTGGAAGTACCCACAGAGTGGACTAAAGGACGAACATCTAATTTTGGATAAGGCATGATCGTATATCTAAGCTACGCACTGATTAAAGCTGTGCAAAAAAAAATTTGCTTCAGTTCTGTGGATGAGCTAAAAATATATATACTTAAAGTTCTTTGCATATTGACCCCAAATGCCCATACTTTCACTGTTTTTTTGACAGAAAACAATCTTTGGGGATGAACTTCACCACTGAAAGTGAAATGAGTTCTTTTGGTTTTGGACATTTAAAGTTAAGATGAAGAAAAAGCGGAAGAAAGTGTTAATTTTCCCTAAACATCCTGAAGATGTTACTGAGGGGAAAGAAAAGGTGGTGAGCTGAGGAGTGAGGGTGTGCAGGTGAAACAGAAGCAGCTCAGAAGCAGGACCAGGCAATGGAAAAGCATCCGCCAAGTCCTGGCTTCTGCAGAGAGCAGCAACGTGGGGAGCAGGAGCCTGCGGCCACAGCGAACCCCTGAGCTGAGCTGCCATCTCCAAGCCTCCTGGCCAGCCACGGTGATCGTGTCCTGAGTCTTCCCATGAGGTATGGCAGCTCAGCTGGGTGCCCTACCTCCCCATGGGCACAGCTTCCATTCCATTTTGGTCTGTGCCAGCCCATGCTGCCCCTCTGTCCCAGACGCCCCTTCCCAACCTCCCACCTCATGGCAGCTTCCCTAGCCCATGCTGAAGCTACATTTCGAAAGGTGCCATGAAAATGTTTTTTAAAGTGAAGGAGAGATGATGAGAAGAATAGCTTGAGAAAATCCATATTAGAACACGAGGGCATGAGTGTGACGGTTATTTACTCTTCTGTTCCATGGTAGATGCTGCAGCGCCACATGTAAGCCTAGCTTAAAAAGATCAAGACGTCTTGATCAAAATAAATAAGTCCAAAGTGTCTGAGCTTTCCTCATTTTTATGCTAGGCAAAACCTTTTTTTTTTTTTTTTTCTGAATTTGACTTGAATTTGCAAGCAGAGCTGGCTTCCCTTTAGCAGCGTGTTTTAGTGAATACGTTATTTACTACTGAAATAGAAAAGGTCGCTGCTGTAACAGTGATGGGGTAGAGAGTGAAAAACAAAGGTGAATGCAAGAAGAAGAAAAGCGGAGTTTGCAGCTGAGCTACCAGACAAACCAGAGGTCGTAAGGGACAGAGCTACAGGAAATCTGTTCTCTATGGCAGCAGGTGCAGGGGGGAGCTCTCACACTGATGTCAATTGGAAGCGAAGGTACCACACAAAGGAGCAGCTATGTGTGGACAATGAGAAGCAGAGAGGCTGAGATGAGGAGTGGAAAACGGAGGGGGCAATTTGGAGCTGGCACGAGGGCTCAGGAAGTGGCTGGAGAAGGAAAGAGGCAGCAGCACTGCTTTCAGTACACAGGAGGGATTGTTAAAATTTGGTGGGATTTCTGATGCAGCGTGTAATGCTGTACTTTCACAGTTGCTTTCAACTGGAGAAAGGTTTTTGGTTAAAAAAAAACCCCACAGGTTTAAATCCACATCTGTTCCCAGTTTACTTTAGAGCCAGAGAAATGCTTTTTTTTTCCAGCACAAAGAGGGCAGTAGTATGGGGGAAGGGAAAGGAGGCACAACTGGAGAAAAAGTAGTGGAGGGAGCAGGCAGGACCATTTATTTTGGCAGCAGTGCCTGTATATGCCATCATAATGAAAACTGGAAATGAAGAAATAGCAAAAACACTCCAGCTCCCTCCTGTCTAATCTAAAATAGAAGATAGCCATATAGTATTTGCTGTAAGGTATGCTCTTCTGTGCAATTTCTTGCACCATAAATCTCACTCTAAACACCCAAGTACTGCCCAAAAGTACTGCATCTGGGCAAAGTGTAGGTGGGTAGATTTCTTTGTAAGCTCCAGATGTCTCACCATGTCATTTGGATCAGACCTTCCATGAAGGGCAGAATTCAAACAGCATTAAAACCCGAGACTCCTGTTCTCACCTACTATCATTTGCTTCAGAAGTCTATCTGCCTTCTGCACCTTTTTCTCCAGGTATGCTTAAAGCCCTCTGCCTTCTCCCTCCAACTCCTTTCCAATGGTCTGACAATTAAACGAGAGTTCCTCTCTTGATAAAGGAACAGACTTTTTTTGTAAAATATACACATTGAAGTGAATGAGGTAAGGCAAAGTCACCTGAAGCAGAAGTGGTGAAGTTTGGGATAAACTTTAGCTCTTGGAATAGATTCAGAGCAAATGCAAAGAATGCATTAACAGGGTGAGTACAGATCATGCCGTGCTTCTTCTGAATATTAGTTTAGAGAATAGTTACCTTTTGGTACCTTTGAACTGATTACCATCTCTAGGACCTCTACTGTTCAACACATATGCAGCTGAAACAAGGCTTCTGCTGATGCTGAGTTATTTGAGGTAGCATGAACGAGGACTGACTGCAAAGAGCTGCAGAAGGACCTTATGAGGCTGAATGACTGGACAATCAAACAACAGATTAAATTTACTGTGTATAAACTGAATCAGCACCTACCAGGAAGAACAATCCTAGCTGCTCATATAAGATGAAAAGCTCTGAGATGATCCTTGACACCGAGAAGGAATTAGTTACCTATCAGAAAATATCAGCAAAGTATGTGGCTGCAGTCAGAAAAAAAACCCCAACAATAAAATGTTACAGAATATTGGTAAAGGAACACAGAACACAACAGGAAACATGAAGATGCCACTGTAGAAATCCATAGCTAAGCTGCACCCTTACTTAGCCCCTCATTCAAGAAAGCAGAAATAGAAAAAATTGAGAGAGAAGCAACAAAGATAATAAAAAGTTTGGAGCAGCTTCTGTACAAGGTCAGCCTGAGTAGCTTAGCACCACGCAGTTTGGAAAGGGGATCACATGATGTGATAACACATCTGGAAATCATCAGTGGCTCGGACACATTGGGAAAAATCTCTGTTTCTTCAAGCACAAAAATCTGTCAGCTCTCAGAGGCAGTGAGCCACGGCCAGGCTCAGAGCAAGCACCAGGAGCTGGTGCCTTGTGCTGAGGGTGAGACCTGAGGAACCCCTCACCCATGGAGGTGGTGTGGGCCAAAAGCTGAAGTGAGCTCAAGGGGAAGCTGGGCAAGCACTTGGGAGAGCGTGAGAGCCACTGCAGGCTACTGACTCAAACAAACTGAACCGAGCTGAGGAAACCCCTGAGCTGACACTGGTCAGAGGGTGGGAGAGTCCAAAGGGGAAGTGGGGTGTCCGCTGCCTTGTTCCTACTCTCCCTGAGCAACCGCCCTGGGTTTGAGTTGGAGGCCAGGCTGTGCTGGATGGGCCCTTTGTCTGCACCAGTACAGCTGCCCTTTAACAACAAATTTCTCTCTGACTGATAGGAGCTAGCACAGACATCATCTGAATCAGACACTCTTCGGCAAAGCTGAAGGAAGAAGGAGAAGGATGCGTGGCTATTTTTGGCATGTGAAGCACAGCTGCTCGCTGTCTTGTCTCCCAAGTCAGCAAGGGCACAGATTGGAACATGAGGTCAAAACTCCCTTAGCATGTCCTGTATTTCTTAAGAAACAGACTGAAATGAGAGAACATCAGTAAACTGTCAGTTGTTACATAAACCTAGGCACCTTTTTTTTTTTAAGCAACTTTTATGAATGTTATCAAAACTTCCCTGTGCACAGGATGGTGTTTTTAACTTACAACTGCATTTGCTGCATCCAAGAAGGCAGAAGCATTCTGGTAGACTAGGATGGATGAAAAATGCTGATTTTATGTATATGGCTAATATAGTGGCTATGATGATCCATGATTAAGCAGGTACTACTTTATCAAAGTTAATAAAAAGCTGCAGTCAGTGGGCAGGCATAAGCTTACATAAAGCTCAAAATTCTGGGTATCAATAGAAATAAAACTGACTGTCAGCAAAGAAACACTAGGGATAGCAAAAGTGATGCATGTATTAAACAGGGAGGAGAAGATTCACAGGAAACGATGGAGGACTAAAATTATCTAAAACACAAAACAGGAGAGAGGACTTTAGGAGAAAGTCTTTTTGTTGCAATGATGTTTAAGTTGAAGAAGACAGCTTCAGAAAAGGTACAGTGGTTTTAGAAAAAGGACTTGAAATTATTTGCTGTGTATTGTTGTATGTTAACTCTGGTGGGCAGCTAAGCCCCATACAGCTGGTTGCTCATGCCCCTCCACAGTGGGATGTGGGAAAGAATCAGAAAGGTAAAAGTGAGAAAACTTGTGGGTTGAAGTATAGACAGTTTAATAGGTAAAGCAAAAGCTCTGTGCGCAAGCAAAGCAAAATAAGGAGTTAATTTGCTAGTTCCCATTGGCAGACAGGTGTTTCGCTATTCCCAGGAAAGTAAGGCTTCATCACACGTAACAGTTACCTGGGAAGACAAATGCCATCATTCTGAACGCCTTCCCTTCTTTCCTTCAACCTTTACTGCTGGGCATGATGTCGTATAGACAAATGGTCTGGGGCATCCTTTTGGTCAGTTCGGGTCAGTTGTCCCAGCCATGTCCCCTCTCAGTTTCTTGTGCACCCCTAGGCTACTTGCTGGCAGGGTGGTGTGAGAAGCAAAAAAGGCCTTGAGGCCAGTGTCAGCACTGCTCAGCAGTAACAAATACCCTTGTGTTACCAACACTGGTCAAAATCCAAACCAGAGCTCTTATATGAGCTACTATGAAGAAAATTGGATCTATCCCAGCCACAGTCCATACATACAGATATATCTATGAGAGCACCTTGCAACAAAATTAAAAAGCTCTGTGTTTGGCATCAAGACACATCAAGATGTGAAGCCATACAAAAGTAATGAAAACACATATGGAGCACTGCCTACTTAAAGCCAACAAATACCACGCTCTCTAATTGTACACACACCTTGTTGAACTCAGCGAGTATCCAACACACAACGCAGTGCCAGAGCAGTGCTCACGAACAGTCACCTGATGGCCGCAAGAGCCAAGCAACTCACGGTACAGCTAAATCTGAAAACAAATCATTTCCCAGTAGTGTATTTGGTGTATATATATTTGGTACGGCCATATCCCCCCGATGCTGGGACTGCAGCTCCCCAGGACGCGCAAGGGAGGCCGTACGCCTCTGCATGTGTGGCAGAAGCGGCTCTTCTGGTGCTCTGGTCTCTCCAGATGGGCACGGGACGGCAGTCGCCTCCTCTTCCCTCCTAACTTAAGGCCGGTGTCCTGCAGACCTGAGGGAACAGAAACCGGACAGCCTGAAACCACTATCAAGGGCAGGGACCCGCCTTGACTCGCAGGGTTTTTGCTCTGAAGGCCTGGGCCTTTGCGTTGAAGCACAGCCCCTGCCATCCCCGCTCCTCCCGCCAACACCACCCTCCAACGCGGCCTTCTCCCTCCCCGGGGCGGCGAGGCTGCTCTGCGGCCCGCCTCCGGCTGGGAGTGGCCGGCGCCACCGCCGCTTTCCGCCCCGGTGAGGGGTGAAAGAAGCCGGGGCGGGGTCGTTGGTGAAATAACCGGGATGTGGCGGTCGCAGCCCCGGCCGACCGGTACCGACAGGCGGCGCCGGGGTGATGGCGGGGAGGCGGCGAGTTCAGGTGAGCGGGGGCGGCCTGAGGGCCCCGCGGCTGCTGAGGGGAAGGGTGGGCCGGGCCGGCGGGGCTTTTCCCGGCTGGAGGCTGGAGGGGGAATTTAGGGCTTTTAGGTGAAAAGATAGAGATTTTTTTCATTTTGCAGTCTGGAAGTTTTGGGGCATTTACTTCTTTTTTAAGTCTCTAGTTCTATCTTAGTGGGATATCCACTAGTTAGTTAGTATATATTTCACAGTAAATACAGGCTAAGAAACTGCGTTACAACAGTGAAAATACATCGTTATTATTTTTTAACTCAAAAAATCGTTTAATTTCACATCAGGCAGTGTGAAGGCAGTTATACTGATACAAAGATGTCTCATTTATATACTTTTTTTTTTTAAAGTAACCAACTGCAAAGAGGAGAAGTAACAGTACTTTTAGAAAAGCCACCTGTATAATATCTCTAAATGTGTTTTAAAGGAAGAAAAAAGAAACTGCTATCTTAACAGAGAAGCTGTGTGTATAGGCTTTTACAAATAACTGAGTTTTAAAAGACCGTGACCTCTGGTGTGGATGAGCTGCCTTCCTCCTCCCCCCTCAGAAAACTGCCGGCCTGAGCCAGGGCTGCCCCTGTTACCAACACTGATGCTGGCAAAAGGCTGGAGCCATGGGGAAATTCTGGGAAAAAACACTTCACCTTTCCCAGGGGAGCTGGGGAAGAAAGGCCTGTTGCTCACTGGGTTGTTTGGGATACGTGATTCTCCGAGCTCCATTAATCCAGCAAGACTTTCTGCA
>WHYT01016558.1:58633-87431 GCA_009806455.1 Tetrax tetrax
TGGAAGAGATAACCTACGCCGGAGCAGTTTAATGAAGGACTGTGGCGTATGGGTGGGACCCCACACTGGAGCAGGGGAGGGATGTGAGGAGTTCTTCCCCCAACTGTGAAGCAGCGGCGTACAACACCACATAATGGACTGACTGCGACCCCCATTCCCTCTTCCCCCCTGTGCCGCTCGGGGGGGAAGGTGGCAGAGATAATGTTAAGCTTGGGAAGTGGGAGGGGTGGAGGAGGTTATCTTGTTTTTCTGTCTCATTATCCTGCTAGTTGTAGTAATAAATGAATAGTTTTTCCCCAAGTCGAGTCTGTTTTTGCCCGTGACGGTAAGGATTTCTCCCTGTCCTTATCTCAAACCTCGAGTCGTTTTTCTTAATTATCTCTCTTCTCTTGAATTATCTCTCCCTATTCTCTCGGAGGGTGGGGGGAGTGAGAGAGAGACTGCGTAGTCTGGTCCGGATCGGGGCTAAACTACGACAGGAGTCTTGCCTCCTTCGCAGTATTGGCCTGAAAGGTGAACCAAAAGGAACCTGCGGAGTTGCCATAGTGATTTCCCAGTTCATCCTTAGCATCCTGTGTCTTTTTTCAGACAGCAGCCCTTTCATGCTGTGTCACTTAAATTAGGATTGAGCCTGGGATATGTTGTAATACTATTCAATATTCTTGAAGGAAAAGTGCTGCAAAACCCTTATGTGTTTGGGATAAATGTGCCCTTTGTAAATCAGCAGTCATACAGGGAAAAATTTGGCTCTTTGGCACTGAACAAAGGCTACTGTGCCTGTGTTGAGCATGGTAGTACCCTTACTTGGAGGTGTTTACTTAATTCTGTGTAATGTTAACTATTTAACACTTCATTTAATTTTCTTTTTTCCTCTCTTTTAGCATATGGGCACAGATTCCATTAACTGCTAACCTGAAAAATGCTTTCAGAGAGGAACGTTTCTTTATTAAGCCTCCTAGCTGCTGCTGCTGTGGAAGCTGAGATCCGCTATCAGCATACTTTGTTTGTTAAACATTATTTTTCTTTATGGAAATTGAATTAGCTATTGATGTGGAGTTACTTCCCCATTTATTGATGCTGAGAATGTAAAATGACTTAATGACTGATCTGAGGTCTGCCAACAGCGGTGAGATCACGTGCTTGCCTCAAGTAGGGTTTCTTTGTTCAGTGCGATTCCTTTGGGGCGCGCAGGATTTGGATTCTGTCTCCCCTTTGTACATATTGCACAATGCTATATTCTCTGTTTCAGGCTCTCCTTCATCTTATAGCCTCGCCTACTTCCAGCACATTCCTCTATTATTACTTCTGTGTGATAAATTACTAATTGGGACCCTGCTACCTAATGGGTATGATCGGTGGCACTTTCTATTCTTTCCTACCCCCTCCTCCCTTTGCTTCCTCTCTTGCTGCCTTACAAATAGGTGCGTTAGTTGTGTGACCCTGCTGTCAGAGTAAATTATCCAGTTACAATGCTCTTTTTGACTTCAGTCGGTACATTTATTTGGATCAACAGCAAGTGTAAAACCATTTAGATTTTACCTTGAAAAGTAAATATTTACTATATAACGAGCTCTATAATCAGAATTAGGGATGGAAAGTGGAAAAATGCGTTTTCTTAATAGTGCTTAGCTAGGTCCTTTTATATCAAAGGTGTATGCATTACCTGTGTTTATAGATCGGATCAAACAGCACCCGAGTCAGAACGACAAATGTAACAGTAATTTGCTAAACACAGTGTCTATATATGCTCAGATGATCAAATCTCCTTGGAAAAGAGCTGTGTGGGAGAAGTGGTTGCTTGAAACTAAGAGCAGAATTAACGTGATGTGTGTGAACTTCCTCTGTTCTCTGCAATGGCCAAAGAGTTGGTTGTTTGGAGGGGTTTAGTGGGCTCTGCTTGAGAGGTTTCTGTTTCTGGGCTGAGAGCTCAGTGGGACAGGAAGCTGTTACAGAGGAAAATCTCTTAGCAGAGCGACTTTGAGGCAACCTGTGGAGTGAAAAGTCAAGAGGTTGATGATAGCATTGTAAAACTCAGTAAGAATTAAAGGGTTAGCATCTGTGGGAAAGGAGTCTTAGATTTTTTTTTTCCGAATCGTTTTGCAAGTTTCCAGAGCTGCGTAAGGTGAGGCATGCAGCATCAATATAGCTTTTCGGGACCTTGATAAATTCTGCATGATAATAATAATGGAAAATTGGACTCAAATAATAGTGATGTTTTCAATGTGCCTATAGATGATGAAGTTTGGACAATGGCTTCACAGCTTTGATTGATGGGGTGAGCAGAGTAGTCCTTAGCTCAGCTCATCTGTCTGGCAGCACTTTGAGTTTAAATTGTTGGTCAGGCCTTTGGGTCTGAAAAGTATCTTTTGAGCATTGAAGGAAACCGTTCGTAGGGTTTTGTTTTTGGAAAGCCATAAAGTCTCCAGAGAGCTTGGGAAGTGGAAGGATGGTTTCTTCCTGCTAGTAAACTGCTTTATGGCTGGTTTAGTGGGACACTTGAAAGTATTTTGCTTCCCATCTTTAATGATATGATGGGAAACGTCCTTTCCACTGACATATCAGCTTAATTTTAGGGATTATCAATACTTCAGGTATAGAGGCAGCTGGAATGGTGCTGGTGGAGACTATGTGCAAGGCCAAATGCTTATAGCTGCAGGCTTATTTCTTATGTTATGGCTACTTAATTCTTGTGATCTGATTGTTCCCCTTCCCACACGCACAAATGTTTTACTTTAGGGAAACACCCTGAAGATCCAAGGAAGGAGCATCACCAAGCCTGTTAAGTGTGGTAAATCTAGGCAGCCTCAGCCCTGTGAAATATCTGAGTTTTTGTTTTGAGGGCTAAGCTCAGGAAGGGCTTGTTTTCTCCTATTGTTGGAGAGTGTGGCTTTGGGGACAAGAGCCTTCCCTTCTCTGTTAGGGTTTTGGACAGGGATAGTTACTGAGGCAGGGAGGAGGTTGGATTTTATGTGTTAGGCTAAGGTCCAGGTGCTTCCTGTTGCTAATGGCTTGTGGAGATGCAGGTGATGGGGGGTAATGGGCAGCCCAGCTGTTTGCTGGGGCTTGGCTGTTCCCATTTATTAAGCAGTGCATTAACCTGTCAGTGTTTGCACTAATAGCTCAGGCTCTGATCAGCAGGAGCTGAGCTGTGGATGCATTGTGTTCCCAGCTCTGCTCTTGAAGAGCAATAGGCATGCCAATCTCAGGAGAGCGGGACAGATAACTGGTGAGTTTGGTGGTGGTTTAAATTGCTGTAGCAAGGTTTCCTTAATTTTAACATCTTTGTAGTTGCTGCATCCCCAGTGGGAGTGACTCGGAAGAGGTGCCAACATCTGTGTGTCAGCAGTATTGTGGAGTCTCAGGGGCATGGGATGTTCTTGGACACCCTGGACGGTCCCAGGCTATGCCTCCACTGTGATGCAGCAGCACTGTTTTAGCAGGGCACCGCCCTGAAACTTTGCTCCTATCCTGCTAGAGCCCTTGTTTAGGAGAGCAGTACGTTTTTATTTGCTTAGAGCAGTGAAAATCTTGAGGAGACCCTTGTTCAAAATGTATGAGAAGGGCCTGGTTGCTGTTGCCTGGAGTGCAGCACCAGTGCAGCTGACCCCCTCCATGTGGTTTTGCTCCCAAACTAGTTAATAATCAACAGGTATTGCATTTTCCCTTTCCCTGGGAAACCTGAAGGTGGTTGTGGTGAGACAGCTGCTGTAGCGTTCCCATGTTTGTGGCCCACCAGGGTCTTGTACTGACTTGGCTGTGAGAAGAGCTGCTCCAGTTAATAGTTCCCTTGGAGCGGTGCATTGGTGCTGGCTGGCTGCTTCCTGTGAGGACCGGGGGGAAAAGTCCTGCTTTGTCAGGGGGTCTTGGGTTGCTGTGAGGTAAGAAGAGACCAGCACCCACTCCCTTTGTACGCAGTGAGCACTAGCAGTGGGGTGTTTGTTCTTTTGGCAGATGGAGAGTTTTCCTGCTACAGTGCTTGCTTTTGCCAATGACAGGATTTTCCATGGGATGGTCTGCTCCAGGACTAAGTTAGGAACCATTTAATGTTAGCCATGGAGATGCTCTCTCCTAGCTTGAGGATAGTTAGGACGCTCAGTTTTGCAGAAGTACATTTGTTATCGTCTTTTTCTGTATGAGGTAGGGCTGAGAACTAATCACCAGTGTTGCCATTTTGGGAAGAACAATCCATAGGACTTCTGATTGCCTTTTGTGAAATCTGCTGGCTTGCACTGTTGTTCTTCAGGGCCTTGTGTTTATCCCTTAAAGCATGACTGGTAAGGCTTTTCATCTTTGGGTTGAATAGGTTATATATATTAATGCCATTCACTTTCCAAATTAATTAAATATAATTTAAAAATAATTTAGCTTTGTTATAATTAGTGATAATGGTGTGTAGCAACACTTTTGCCGTGTTTCTGGTGAGCTTGATGTGGCACTGAATTTCTTGATGAGGGTCCAGACCTGTCTACTGGATCTGGACACACACACTACTTATGTTACCACTTTCTGTGCGGCCAGGTTGTAGTGAAACTCCTCGTGCTTTGCCAAGGCATTAAGTTGGAAGCCTAGGTGTTAAGTGTGGCCTAGCAAGTTTAGATTGGCTGTGGTTTTTATACTGAACAGTACAACAGTACAACTGTTCAGTGCAAGCTGTATGAGGAGTAGATGGGGTTGCTGTCTTTCTTCCAGATCTCTTCTTGGGAGCAATTATTCTACGTGTTAGCTGTCTAAAAAATGATCTCTAATGACTTGAAAATCATGGTATAAAACATGAGATAAGTTTTTAAAAGGATTACAATGCAGGGAGCTAAGTAGGGAGTAGTAATAGTAGTAATAATAATAAAACAACCGAACAGACTGAGCAAAGACAATGCAGAGGACAGCTTAAGGCTATTTTAAGGAATTCTGTGTAGCAGTCTGTGTATGTATTTTAAGCACCAACATTGCAAAATAGTGGAAGAAGAAAGAGACTGGCCCCAGAAATTCCTCAAATTCTAAAAAAGAACAAGAAAGAGAAGAGGAGACACAGAGATAACTGTATTTGTGCACTCAGTTACACAGAACATATATATCCATTGCATGATTATGGCTGCCTGGCACAGCTGTGTGGCAGAGTATTTGGGTTTGCTTTTTTCCATAAGTAGACTTCATGGACTGGGTAGGGCAGAGGCAGTATTCCCTGAGCAGAGGTGGTCTTCCTCCTTCCTTTGCCAGGAAGTTTGTGTGAGAGGCAGGTTTTGTTGCAGCTGTTCAGGGGTGGTGTTAGATATTTTTGTGTGTGTGTGTATGTGTAATGCCCTTGGCACCATTTGAGGGATTATGTTTTTGAAAGGCAAGTGTCTTTAGGCAGTTATAGTTGTGCATATGGCTCCATCTCATCCTCCAGTTGGCAAGCAGCCTAGGAAAAGATATCGGAATAATTTTTAATATAACAAACTGAATAATGCCTTGAGAGAAATGCTCTCCAATGTTTGCACAGCCAGTAAAAAAGCCTCAGTAATAAACATTTTGTGAAATAACTGTAGTAGATCAAAGTGACATTTAAGTGATGCTCATGAGCATCATTTAATCACCAGCTAACTACTAGAAGTCTGCTGCTGTGGAACAATAGGAATTCTTGTGTTATTATGCCTTACTGCTTCTGCCTTGCTTAAGGCATTGACTGTCATTGAGGCTTGTGAGTGTGGATGCTGGATGCTTAAATGCTGGTTGAGAACCCATTTATTTCAAGTATTGAACTTTATTCTTAATTTTGTTCATAGAAAGTCAGCTGTTTCCTGCTTCCAGGATGTGATTAAACTATTGTTTACTGACTTCCTTGTGACTCCTTTGTGGAGTTAAATTGGATACATAGCTTTCTTGTGAAGCTGAATGCATCTTCACAGATTAAACTCTTGAACTTCCGTTGTGTGTATAGGTAACTAATGGAGTACTGCAAATCCAGAGACATATGTTTAAAGCTTAGAGGTTTGATGGGATAGCTTGGGTTGGAGGCCACCTCAGGAGGTCTCTGGTCCAACTCCACGCCCAAAGCAGGGCTGACTCTGACGTTGTACCAGGTTGCTCAGTGCTTTTTCCTGTTGGGTCTTTATCTGGTCTCCAAGGACTGCACAACCTCTTTGGGCAGCCTGTGCCACTGCTTGGCTGCCCTCAGGGTGAAAAGGTCTTTTTTTGTATTCCATCTGAACCTCTCTTGTTTTAAATTATACCCAGCTTTTTCTTGCCCTACCCCTGTGCACAGCTGTGGTATGGATTGCTGTTGTCCTCACTATTGGTATGCAGCATCTTAGAAACGTTGTTGCTAGTACAGGGTAACCAGATTTATAACAGCTTTAAAAGTTTTAGAGTAGCACACTTGGCATTCTTTGATTTACTTTGCTTCCTATAGTATAAAATAGCACTGCATTTGCTGAAATTTACTGTTGCTGCAAGTATATCTTTATACCCAAAGAGGGCATTCTAAGCTTAAAGATGTCCTTAGTTCTGCCTTCGTGGCTTTCTCTGGTACAGAAGTCCTTACTTATGACTCAGACTTTAAGGTGATTTAAGTTTAAGACATTTCATATGTTTTTGCTCAGTAAAGCACTATGACAGTTTTATTGTACAGAAATGAAAATCCATGTGTCTTCTCAGTATCTCTCAGTTTTATTGGCACTTTTTTTTTTTTTTTTTGATAAGGCTATTCGTGCAAGATGTTCCTGCTTCCTCGGGTTGTAGAGAGAGGATGCTTTTTAGGTTGTGAAACTTTTGCAAGTACCTTCAAAATACTGTGTTTTTCCTTTCCCCCTAGTCAGGAGAGAATTTAAAAGGATTCCAGCTTAAAGGTAGCACTGTTTCACTCAGGAATTAAAGGAACCCTATAAGGAATGACTTCTGTCTATGGGCTATCCTAGTGGACTTACCTGACACAGATATTTTATAACTATACTGTCCTGTACCAGATCGGTGTATTAGTATTGACTTGTTTAGATTTGGAGTACAAGAACATAGGCAGGTGCAAGTCATATTATGGATAAGTTAAGGAGTCACCTAAATACGATGTTTGTATTTGCTTCAAATTTCTGATGAAAATGTAAGTTAAACCTGAAGTTTCCAATGAAATGTCACTGTACAGAATCTCACAAAGAATAGCATTATTGCAGGATCTGCCTCAGAGGGACTCATTACTTCAAGGTTTGATAGTTTTGAGACTATTAAGATAAAATTCTATCTAAATGCTGCTTTTAAAGTCTCCAGTCTTTTCAATGAAGACAGGAGTTCTAAGGGTAGAAAGCCTTTGGTGTATTCTAATAGTGAAAATGCCTTTTTTTCTAGCTGCCTTTCAGGAGTCTTTTGTAAGTCCTTAGTTCTGTCTTGGGCGTGGTTCGCACGTTGTGTAAGGTGTGTAGCTTCTCACCAGGTCTGCTTTAACCACAAACTAACGCATCAGATTACGGCTGTACCTCAGGACTGATTGTATAAGGGATCTCAGTGATGGTCTGTGTGGGGCCACTGTGGAAGATTACAAGCTGCACACAGCTGTGGAACGCAACCTTGGAGAGGGGAGCTGGGAGGGTCGTTATCTCAGAGAGGTGAGCTGGGAGGGTTGTTATGGAGCAGGATGTTGCTGTATCTGGGAACCGCTGTTGGCCAGCCGGGCACGTACTTGGCAGGCCTTGCTGCGTGCGCTGGCCACGCGTGCACCAACGCCTGGTCAGTGCTCTGCCACTGAATCTGCTGAGGGGATAAACAGAGGCGGCTCAGAGCGGAGGGAAAAAGGACCCAGGGCTCACTCTATGAACAACAGGGACACCCTGAAGGTGCTGTGCCCGCCTCCCTTCTCTGCTCTGACCCCGCTGATCATCACCCTCCTGCTCGGCGGTGTCTCTGGCGTAGTCGGGGTGGTAAGACTCTCACAAAGGGAAAACAATAGGCTGGTAACTGCTTGTGCAAGGAACTGTAACTGCTTGTGCTAGAAACTGCTTGTGCAAGGCTATAATAGAGCAATAAATACTGTTGTGCTTCCAAATATCATATGGATGAACTTTGTGCATAGGAATCCTACGAACCGGTTGCGCTGATGAGATCAAATGTCCCTGAAAATGCATTGCTTTCTTTGAAAGGAAGCTGCGGTAGTCCTGTGTGCTACTTTTTAATAATAATAATACTTGTTAGAGTACTATGCATAAACCTGAAAGAAGCAGAGGAAGAAATCCCCTGCTGCTGCCCCATACAACTGAGAAGGACAGGCAAATGTGAGCTACCTTGCACAGGACTCTGCTACTCCTGGATTCTGAATGCAGGTTTTCTAAAGCAAGTAATAATTTATTTTTAAACAAGAGTATTGGAAGTAATGAGTTAATGATCTATATTTATTCTGGAAAACAGTTTGAATGACACTCAAAGTTTTCCTTTGCCAAGTTTTTTGTTACTAAAGCAGATCTGTTCAGGTGTGCATGTTTAACACCATATGGTACAATCTGCACCTTTTTTTATCTGTTTAAAATGCTAAGCTGAATCCAAAATATGTTGACCTGAAAAACTGTTTCAATGGCTTATTCAAGACAATCTTCTTTTAATGTAGAGAATGTTTTTGAAAGAACAGTCTGATTTTTGTGTTGACTTCTTGTTATTTTTTAGCTTGAAGTATTTAGCTTAAGACTTTGTTTCATTACAGTATCACACGGAGTCCTTGGCACCCAGAAAACATCTGCAAGCTATCTCATGTAAGGGTACAATTTCTTTGAAGATTAATACTGTGCTTTAATTTACTTGGGTAACAAAAGCAGACAGGTGAGTTTCAATGAAAGGTGGCAGATCCAATGGCCTTGTACTTAGGTAGGAATACGTAGTGAATTGCATGTGACAGAAATAAGTTAAAAAAAACCTCTGGCAAAAACCTGTGCTTTTGCTCGTCGTCATAGACATATGTTCATAAGCATAACCTTAGGTATTATTAGGTAATTTATGTAGCCCAGGGAGACTGTCAGAGTAAATTGTGGCAGGTAATTGTCTTGATTTCCTAGACATGAATAGCAGTGATTTACAGTCACGGGAAAGAAGCTCTTACAAGAGTGTTTTCATTGAGATGGTCTCAAAGGGGATGAATGGAGCCAGTGTGCCTTTAGAGTGGGGTTTCGTTTAGATGCTCATACAAACTATGTGTGTGCTGTGAAAGAGGTAACAGGAGCCCTGAGAACCGAGTGAAATCCTGGTAGGCAAAAGGCTGAGCACCTGGAGGTAAGCAATGAAATCAGTGGACACAGCTGAAGGGTTGGACTTCTTTTAAATGCGCTTGGAGACACACAGAAACTTCTGAGCCCTGCTGATGGGCAGTGTGAAGCAGGAAGGCTCTCCTCCTGGGAAGGGATGGAGTGGTCTGAGGGGAGTGAGGAGCTGGAGGGCCTGGAAGCTCATGTGAGGAGGATTTTTGGAGGTAAACTGAGATGTGCTTGTTTGCTGTTAGGGGGCTTGTGCACATCAGGATCGTGACAAAAAGAATAAACTGCAAAGGACCAAAGAGTGCTGTTGAAGAGCAATATTGGGAAAGAGAGTATCTCTGTGTGGCTTTGAGCATTGTGGATGGCTATCGCCCTGGACTGTGTAGCGTTAAGTGTGACCCATGCAGAGTTCAGTCAAAGGTCCAGAGCGGCAATTGGAAAGATTTGTGATTCAACGGTCCTTTTCACTTAATTGAAGAGAAATGAGCAATTCATTTGTGAGAGCTAGTTGGAGACCAGGAAGAGAAATGCAATGGAAGCTGGTGGAAAAGAAGGCAGGGTTTGGGAGTGGTAGAAAGCCTGCACAGTGTTGGTATCAGCAGAGTTGAGATGGAGACAAAAATGAGTGAATGTTGATCAAAGTAGATCTGTTGATGATGTCCTCCCTCAGCCTGGGGTCTGACTGGCTGGTGCTTGATTGTATCCCCTAATCCTTGTCTGCCTCTACTGGGCATGGCTTTCAAAGGTGCCTGAAAATGGGGCTTTCGTCCTGTTGAGTCTTCAGTCTCCAGTCATGGTACGAGGCACGTGGGGTAACTCTCAGCTCCTGCCTGGAGGTGAGCAGGCAGTCACTCAGATCTCATGTGAGTTGTCACTGTGCGAGTGTGGTTACAGAGACAGCGTTCCTGCAATACCTGGTGAGGTGGGTAGGAAATACCAAGTCTGGCCTCTAATGCCAGGACTCTTATCTGGGGAGTTATGGAGCTGTCTAGTGCTAGTGGGTGCCTTCTTTGAGTGTTCTCTATTCTCTAGCCCTTTCTTGCCATCTTCTCATCCTCTGTATTGATTGCCATCGTTGTTCTGTGCTGGCACATGTGCTAAATTCTGTAATTCAATGCAGTTGCTTTCTGGAGAGAAACTATGTTCTTTTCTGGAGTATTAACATTTTGTTGTTGAGATGTGGGGTGGTGAGTTTTTTTTGTGGGTTTTTTTTTGTGGTGGTGTTTGTTTTTTTTTTTTTGTTGTTTTTTTTTTTTTTTTTTTTTTTTTTTTTTTTTTTTTTTTTTTTTTGTGGTATCTAGCTGACCCTAGCTGAAGTGACTTCTGTCCCACCTTATTTAGAAGGAGCTGTGATTTCTGCTAAAAGAGAAGTGTTCTTGGATGTGGTTAGTATTCTGCTGCACTTTCAGCAGTATCTGCTATAGTGCTTCTTCCATAGCTTCTTAATAAGATAATCTCAGAATTTCACCTCAACTTTTCTCCTCCGTGCTAGAGGCAAAGGGTGTAGTCGCAATCTTAACTTTTGTGTTCTCAGGCCCAGTAAAACAAACTTCCAATTTCCATTTTGTCTGTCTAGAGCCTTGGGTAAGCACTGTAAAGGTCAAGCCATGTTCTCACTGAAGGTCTCAAAGGGCATATCGCGTTCATCTCTCCTGCTTACCAGTGTATGTCTCTAAGGGAGCTGCACTTCGCTTGCTGGAGCACAAAGGTTGACCCCTTGTAGGCCATAACCTCTACAGGCTGATGATGCTGAGCAATCTGCTGGCCTTTAGCAAGCACTAGCATTGACTGAAGTTGTCTGTGTAGCTGTTGAGGACAGGAGAGCAGTGCTGCAGTCCGTGCTTCATGAGTTCAGCTAAGGATCTTTATTTCGCCACTTGAAGTGGTGATTTGTCAGCCAGTGAAAGCACAATCCACACAATCACTGCTGTAAAGAGCAGAGAATATCAGAGTACAGGAATTTGTGGGAGCATAGAATTGCAGGGGTTCATGCAAAGCCCTGAGATTTTCTTTTCAGATGAGGGACCAGTGCTGCTTGTTACTAAAGGTGGGCTCTGTGTCCCATGCATTGCTGTAACTGCAGTTTGTGTACACACCTGGTTTTTGCAGTATCTTATATTTAAGCTGCATCCTGAGGTTGTGTGCTTTTTCTCTGGGAAGTTATTGCTCAGCTTTCCTGATGTCTGGGAGCTCCATTCTATCTCCACTGTTGTCTAGACAGCATTGACATTGCATCCTGACAGCCTGACTGGGGCTGTAAGGTAAACTTCCTTCAGTAGGCAAAGGAGGAGCGTTTGGCCTGGGACTTTGATATTAAATTGTAAAGCTAAAAGCACTCCGACTCCTCACCTTTGGCAATATAGGAACTGCCATGTTATTTTATTTTCATTATATGTGATCACTACTGGGCTGTTAAGAGAAAATTACTTTCTATTTCCGTAAACTCAATTCTGGTTTCAGACTGACTGTGCATCAGATGCTTAATTTGGAACCCACTCTCGTGGTGAAATTAAAAATTCAAATCTCCAAGCTGGAGCACTCAAACTGTGCTTGAATTAGAAATTGACTGCTGTCAATGTGCTCTCACACTTCACTTTTTTTTTTTATTCCTCTCTCCCCCCACCCCCCACTCCCCCGCCGATGAGTTTTATATTAGAATCTTGCTGTAGATGATCTGACTGAGCAGAAGTAGTGGGAATCCACGCTGTCACTCCTTAGACAGAGTGATGAAAGAGAAGTGTGGTGTGTTAAATAGACCATTCTTGAAAAGGACTACTGTGTACCAATTTCATAGTTACATGCATGTTTGGTGAAACAATTGTGGGCTATGATTGCAAACCCATTAAGTGTGGTTTGCAAATTAATTTAGGACCTAATCAAACTTCACAGTTTTGATGCAAAAATCCTCGCTCCCCTGTTTCTGTGTAATATTTAAAGCTATTTTCAGATCTTGACTGAAAGAACCAAAGTGCTTTCTCCACCTGAGACATTTGTGTGGACTGCCTCTACCGACTTCTGCACTGAAACTGGGAACAAAAGGTGTTTTTTTTTCCTCAGGAAGAGAAACAACAAACCTGTAAAAAATCCCAAACTCTTGAAATAAGCATTGGTTCTCTATTGTGAGCGTTCTCTGTAGGCTTGCATCTTGTGCATTCTCATGCCTCTTTGGAAAGTGGATACATTATTCTTAATTATTTAACTATAAGTTATAAAGAATTATACTCACAGGCTTAAAACAAATTGGGCTGGATATTTGTGGGGAAGTTGAGTGTCTTCTGTTATTAACTGTACTGAAGGTGCTTGGTGCTAGTACTGGCTTGTTTTCCCAGACCTGCTTGTGTTCCCCCTCTAGGTGTTTCGTTTTCCATCAGGTGGTCCACGGGACGGATCACAGAGCTAGGTGTAGAGTAAGTGATGACTGGGGAGCCTGAAAAGGTAACTGTTATGTTAGTTGATTATGTGAGTTTGGTGTTCCAGCTAACCTAGGCTGACAGCAGTGGGTTGGGTGAACTAAGAGTGAGCTGTATAAGGAGGTTTGGAGACGATTGGGTTGAGGCTCATCAACTAGAGATGAATTTTGAATGTGAGATGAAGTAAGAGGTGGAGAATATGTGTGAGGACTGTCTGTAACAGGATTATGCTCAAGTTTATCGCAAAGGTCATGGGTTTCCCTGGTGCTTTTTTCTTTGGGTTTTTTTTTTTTTTCCTGAGACAGTAGCTGACTGCATGAAAACAGAAATGAAAAAAAGCAGAAATGTGGGGTTTTTTTTGTTTGTTTGTTTGGTTTTTTTTTTTTGACCTCAAGGGGGCCTACAAGAAAGATGGGGAGAAACTCTTCAGTAGGGCCTGTTGTGATAGAACGAGGAGTAATGGTTTTAAAATAGAGGGAGGTAGATTTAGATTGGATATTAGGAAAAAAATTTTTACAATATGAGTTGTAGAACACTGGAAAAGGTTGCCGAGAGAGGTGGTGGATGCCGCATACCTGGAAACATTCAAGGCCAGGTTGGATGGGGCTCTGAGCAACCTGATCTGGTTGAAGGTGACCCTGCTCCTTGAAGGGGGGTTGGACTAGATGACCTTTGAAGGTCCCTTCCAACCCTAACCATTCTATGATTCTATGCTATCTAAGGGGTCCTGCTTTATTGAGAGCACAGAGTCACCTCATTGTTCTAGAGTGAATTTGGCCACTTGCTTTTCTCACCAACAAAATGAGTTTCCTTATAACACTGCAGCGGAGAAGTTGAGTGGTGTAATTTTAATTCAGCTTGGAGGAATGCAATTTTCTGTAGCAGCCAAGCCTTGCATCTCAGGTTGCTGTCCATAGGGTGTTGTTTAGTTATCAAATGGGCCTTCATGGTGCAACTGCATGCTTTTGCAAGCTGGATGCTTATATTTTTAAACTTGGAAAGATCAGAAGGACATATTTCTGTTCTTTTTGTCAGATCAAGACGCTTAGGCCCTGATTCAGTAAGGCATTTGCTTGAGGAAAAAAAGCCTACTTCTGTGCATAGGCAATGCACTGCTGAATACTGATGGGTGTAGATGTGTTTTGAAGTGTTAGTAGTATCGAACACCATTATAATATGTAATTAAGGAAAGGGGTGCTTCTCTTACTCCCCATGACTAAATAGGTGGTTGTTACTGATGTGTAAAGTGTTTGATATTTGCCAGCTTACTTTTGAATAGATTTTTTTTTTTTTTCTTAGTGTTAAGGCAAAACCAGGTTTAAAACTCTTTTTTTTTTTTTTCTTGAGGAGGGGAAAATAAGTTGATGGACTTATTGAAACTTGTATTGGCTAATGTGATTCTTACTCTAGAGAAAGGTGCTGCAGTTTTATCAAATGGCTTAAAATGAGTTGTTGCATTAAGGAGGTAAGTGACTCAAACAACTGAATGACACATGCATTATGGGAGTGTGTCAATAAAAATACAATGACTTAAAACATGCATTTAATGACTTCTGAGAATGTTTTATATGTGACATCTTGGAAATTAAAGATTTGCATAACAGAACCCAGCCTGTGACCCTAGGAATCACAAAAACCCTCGTTGAGGAAATAATTTGTCAATGGAATCAAATATAATGTAGCTCAGCCATTGCTCGTCTTCTGTAGATACACTTTATAAAATGCTATGTAAATTAAAATATAGTTAACATTCAGTAAGCAAGATGAAAAAGGTAAATGAGATCTTTGCCTTTTAAGAGTTATAAAAGTCTTTATTCAAATATAACTTTCATTGAAAGCTTACTTGCATAAAGAGATGGTGCTGATTTGTTTTAACATAGGCTGTGTTGAGATCAGTGCCTTTGTATTTTGAATATTTAGTGATATATTTGAAATTCAGCAATGAGTTAAAATATAACTAATTAGGAACCTGCAACATTTTGTGTTTTTATGACATAGGAACTGAACAGTAGTGGTTATTGTAATGTCAGATTGATTAATCCCTGAGAATGGTTCATTTTTGTAACTGGTAGGTTAAACATTTGTGTGTTTATACACACGTTGTCTATTGTACATAATAAATATTTTCATCTCACTTGCTTTGTTTGCATACAGTTTAATGCAGGTGTTTAAGGCTTTCTTAAGAAGCAGCACTACAGAAATTGCTTGGAGCAGTGCTTTGAATATGACCAAGTATCTTTTCCTCCACACCACAGTTACCACCCACAAATGCTCTGAAGGTGAATTTGTTAGTCTAATAAAAATCAACTGTGTGTAATATAGGTGTATTCAGATAGTTGAGCTCCCTTTAAAACCGCATATATAATTTCTCATTTGCTTTTGGGGAGAACTTAATGAGCTTGCAAACATTCTGCATTATGTGTTTAAAGCAGGGATGGGGAAGCAATTGCTTCAGAGTTTCTGTACTGACTTATAAAATCCTAGTGGACTTCACAAAAATGTGAAGTTATGCCTGTCTGTCCACAGATGCTACTAGAGTATTTGATCAAAAGACTGAACTGCCACTTTGGTGGCTGAAAACAAAGACTGATCATCTAAAAATAAATCAGATGACTGTTCTGCTGTTTTTCAGCATTGGGCTGGGTACAAGAGAATGTGCTCTTCCCTTCAGTGGGAAATGGTCTTTGGCTTCACCTCTCCCTCTTTCATCTTACTGGTGCAACTAAAACAACTAGTTTTTATGAAGTGTTGTTATGGTGAAAGAGCTGTTTTAATTAAGTTATTTCTAGGCTTTCATAATTTGGATTTGAAGCGATTTGCACATAATCTGACATTAGAATATATGTTGCATCATCTTCTGGAAATGTAACATATATATATATTTTTAAAAGTTGATTTGTGATATTACAACTGAAAGGCCCTTATTCCATTTGTGAATTTTCTCGTTTTCTAAGTGCATGTCTCATACAATGCATGACACTATAATGTGGGGGCTTTTTGATTACCAATTACCAGTTGTTTCACAGTGTTCCAAGGTACTGTTTTGATAGTCTTGTAGTTAATAGCTATCAGTTATTTGACATGCTTGAAACAGAGGGAATGATAAGAAAAA
The DNA here is from genome assembly GCA_009806455.1 of Tetrax tetrax. Taxonomy (NCBI): domain Eukaryota; kingdom Metazoa; phylum Chordata; class Aves; order Otidiformes; family Otididae; genus Tetrax; species Tetrax tetrax. The sequence goes on from WHYT01016558.1 coordinate 74,356, forward strand.
TGAGGCCAGTCTTTTTTTTTTTATTTTATTTTATTTTTTTTTTTTTTAACAAGCTGGCTGAATTGGCTCGGCATAGATTCTGTATCTGATGTGCAGACAAAGCAAGCTATGGTTGGAAGGCTATGCAGGACTAAATTTCAGGGATGTGGTGATAAAAACTTAAATGATTCTAATCTTCAGGAAAGGAACATGGTAGAAGGGTAAACAGCACACAGACAGTATACCCAAAGCCATAGTAACATCCTGGCTGGATTTGCTGATGGTGAGGGGACTGTGATTGTGCTGTAGCTGGAGTTGCGGGTCTGGCTGTGGCCACTGCTTCCCTCCCTTTCCTTTGAGGAAGGTGTGGATGTTTGTGCTGAAGTGCTGGTCCCAGCTTTCTGTCTGTCCAGTCTCTCTACCTTGCTCTCAGGTGCAGATATACAGGGGCTAAGGATCTGCAGCCTTCTCCTCATAGCATCCTCTGAATGGCTCATGGTTTGGGCTGTAATCTTGACTATAATTCAGGCAGTGGTGCTGCTCTGGTAGCCAGGTGAGGGGCTTGTGCTGCTGGACTTGCCAGGAGGCAGACCTGGAGATCATAAAAAGAGAGATGGTGGATGCCCCATCCCTGGAAACATTCAAGGCCAGGTTGGACGGGGCTCTGAGCAACCTGATCTGGTTGGAGATGTCCCTGCTCCTTGCAGGGGGGTTGGACTAGATGGCCTTTAAAGTTCCCTTCCAACCCAAACCGTTCTATGATTCTATGATAAAGGAGCTGTATGGGAAACCTGTCTAGAGGGTTACCTGCAAATGTTGGGAGGAGTGCAGAGGTATGTGGTTCTTGTGTGGACTAGTTCAGGATGCTAGAATTGTACCACTTTGACCCCAATAATTTTTAGAATTGCATCTAGTTCACTTGGCGCAAATATCTAACACTTCGGCAAATTTAAACCTTACTTATATCAGCTTAGTTTAAATTTGGTGTTTAAAGAGCTGTAATTATCTGTCTGCTTCAGAAATTTGTAGTGATTAGTGAGAGATCAATTTTAAACTGATTTTAATTAAACCAAATAACCTTTTCAATTTTTACAGACAATGCCTGTGACTAGCTTTTGTAAATGGCATTAAAGTATCTCCAGACCTAGTATGACTTTTCTCTGCATGACTGATTTCTTCTACTGAAGGCCAATTTAGACTGTTATTTTGTATGTAAGCTAAAAGAATTAACTTCTAAAGAACATTTGGTTCAATTTTTTTGTTCCCTTACTCCAAAAGTGGTTCCTATTTGTTAAGACTTCTATTAAATTACTCCCAATACAGCATTTCACTGTCTTTTTACAGTAGACAGGCTGATGGACTCCATGACCTTTTTTTATTTCTGATTTCTGTGATGCTTTTTCCCTGACAAAAAAAGAATGTAAGAGACAGCTGGGGTATTCTAATTTATGGTGATAGGAAGCAGAATACAGGAGCTTAACTGCAATCCCATGGTGAAATGTGTCACTATTCTAGTCTGTGGAAAATCTATAAATTGCTTTTGTTGAAGGTTATTTGGAGAGAATGTAGTGAGTGTTGGGCAAGTCCCTTGGGAAGTTTAAGGTATAACGCTTGAATTTTTCTAGAGGATGTCATTGTAGTAAGGTGCGTCTGAGACCTTGTTAGAAGTTGCTGAGGTGTTTAGATTATTACATCTCTCAATGTAAAAGCTGATAAAGGGTTGTGATTAGAAATTAATATTAAATATTACATGTAAAAACAATTATTTCTCTAAAACTTGCGTTTTTCAGAGAGCTCTGTGTGGGTGATGAGAATATTTCTAACACTTGAGACTGGCAATTGATTCTGTTTCAGTGAGTGGAGACCAGCTAACAGAGGGCATAACTCAGCTAGTCGCTAGATCCCTTGGAAGGGTGATTTTGGCAAATAGGCCCGGTCAATATGTTTTTGTGTTACAAAATGGATGATGGTGCAGAGCTTGTATTCCCATTGATTGTGTGCAGGACAGAAGAATGGAATGCCTGTTGACTAGCAGTAAATCCATAAAAAACTGAAAGTAGTCACCATGTAATCTTTTGTGTCTATTTTTTTTTTCTATAGGAATGTACAGAAGACAAAGACAAGACACCACATTCTTATCTCCTACTTTTAATGTTCTTTGTGTTTTTTAATCTTGGTTCTTGCTATTCTGCTCTGCAAGTAACAAACTTATCTTTTCATCTGTGTAAGTTAGTTATATGGCCTTTTATAAGCCTTTTCTTAATGACATTAATACTGCCATAATTCTAGCAAGCATATGGTGGCATTAGTTTTCCAGGACTAATCGTCCTGCGTGTAAAACTTTTTTTCGTTTAACTTCAAATTTTGGACAGTAGGTAGTACAGTAAATCTAAATTAAAACTTATAAAATATCTCATTAAACTGACAGATATGCAACCATGAATTGTTATGGGGTCACATCTGTTCTGGCAGCAGAATCTGAAACACTTGCTGGTATTCATAAACATGGATGTGAACACAGGAAACTGGACATGAGCAACAACAGATCATGCAAAAATGTCTTTGCAAGTATTGTGCTCATCTTTTTGATGCAGATTCAGTCCTATCCTAGATCTCTCTGGAGCAGAGACACTTAAACAAGGTCTGTGCTTCAGTGTGCTGCTAAGTGAATTGAGAATGAAGGAGTGCAGAGAATTGCTATGAATAGGGAAGATGATGTGGTTCATCTTACCCAGGTTTCTGTCCTGATGGACGTGATTATGATAGCAAGTTCACTTAAAAGCAGGTGCAAACTCTTTAGAAAATGGATAAATACACACAGCATTGTCAGGTAACAACTTTTTTTCCTCTATCTGCACTAGATCAGTGTCTTTGTTTTGTGGAAACTGAAACCAATGTGCTGTTTGACATTCCCGAAACAATTATTTTCAGGTGCTACGATATGTGAAGTCTAGAAAATGGCAGAAACACTTTAATGACTTTTCTTTTCACCCCCTCCCTCAGGTGGTCAGGAGCAGTTAATGCCTGCAGATTCTCTTCGTAAAAAGAAACTGGCAAGAAGACCTGGATACATGAGGCCAGAAGCTCAACGACAGGCAGAGTTTCAGTCCCTGGGTGCCTGGAAGTCATTCAGCCCAGAACAACTCAAACATGGCAAGCAGCATTGTGGAGACTTTGAGAATTGCTCTCTATGCAGACAATGCAAAAATAATTTCAGATTCTTACACTGTGGTTCTCTTGCAAACAGTGCTGTAGTTCCTGCTAATGGGGTAATGACATTGGCCACTACTGGAAATATGCCAGAGAGCTGCAAAAATCTTTCATCTTACAAGAATCAACAGTCGGAAAACACAGTGATATCGATTTACCCTGCCACAGCAACAAGCAAAGGAGATGTTTCTGCTGTATGCTGCACGCAGCAGAAGAGCCACGATGCTGAAGTGAGCCAGCCCCCAAAAATGTATGCTTTGGATCAGACAGAAGTGAATAGCAACTGTGAATATCAAAACAGAGATGTTGTTTCTTGTTCTGTTGGTGCACACAATAGCTTTAGTTCAAGTTTCAGCTTCATACAGCTCTCCCTGAACTTGTCCTCTGGAGTAAGCAATGCTGAAGGCAAGTCAACCACTGAGGAAGCTGAGTATGTTCTGCATCCTAGCACCACAGGAAATCTGCAGAAATCGGAGGAGGCAGTGCAGGCTCATGAGCACTTGGGAGCTTTGCATTGCTTCTCCAGACCCAGGGAGGATTTGGAGTATGAAAACGAGACCACAGCAAATGATAAACTACAGGACTCTGAGAGTGTCTCTCTCTCAGATACAGATGCAACATTTTCATGTTCTACAGATTCCTCAGATGCAGCATCTGCTGGCTCTTCTGTCACCTCAGGCTACGAAAGTAGCTTTACTATTGGTGACTGTAACTGGGATACTTTGATGAAAAAATACGAACCAGTTCTACAGGATTGCCTGCTTGGCAACCGCAGTACATTAAAGGTTGGTTATCTCACTTCATCTTTGATGCCTCCTCCTGGCCCCCAAAACATTTGTATTTATAGTGCCAAAGTCAAAGTTGATGTACGAGTTGGGATATTAATGGCTTTTGTAACATTTGTTCATAGGGGCTTACAGTAGCAGTCTGCATGATGAAAGTGAGAGAAGAGATTTCCTTTCCTCCTTGTGGGTTTTTTTTTTTAAAGGTGATGTTACAATACCTGATTCCTATGTTCTACTGAAACTGTGATCCTCTAATTTCTACTATGTCACACATCAGTTTCTGAATTCAACAAATACCATTTTCTTTCACAGGTGGCTGTTTGGTCTGCAATTTGGAGTATATGTAGTTCAAAATTTGGGGGTGGTAAGAGCTCTTTTCTTGAAGCACCATGGTTTAACAACATTAAACTTTGTAATTGGAAATGTGTGTGTTTGCCAAAGATTTCTTGGCTTGAGGCACCTGTATGAGCATAAACTGTAATCTAATAGATGAGCACTCCCTGCATGAAAAGAAATGAGTCAAGTAGCTTTTGTAACTCAAACTGGGAATTGAACCTTTTTTTTTTTCTTCCACCCCAGAGGAGTACTGGGCTGTCTTTTTGCATATGTGCATACTCGCATGCATACCTACCACGTATACAGGCAGTCTCATTCACTGTGTTCTTTGTGGGAGAGGGGTGGGGAATCCTTAAGAAGGATCAGTTATGTTTTGTTACATAGTTTTTGGGATGGTGAGGCCAACATCAGAGGGAAACCATTCTGAGCTTACCTGCGATAAGGAGCCAAATATTTGCTTTATTGTGCATACAGGAAGCGGTAATCTAGAGATGAATGTGAACACAATGGATTTCACAAATTTGTTCAAGATGCAGTAAGTGGGCAGTGGGGTTTTCTGTGTGGTGGGGATTTTTTTTTAATTTTTTTTGGTGGTTGTGTGTTCAGGTGTTTTTATGTTTGTTTTGTGTTTTTCTTGTTTGAGAGTGTATGTGTGTGGGTATTTTTGGTTTGGGTTTTTTAGTGTGGTGTGGTTTTTTTTTTTTTTTTTTTTTTTTTTTTTTTTTTTTTTCCTCTGTGACATCCTGTGGCCTATTATTAATCAAGCATTTTTTGATTCTTTTAGAATCATAGGATGGTTTGGGTTGGAAGGGACCTTCAAAGGTCATCTAGTCCAACCCCCCTGCAAGGAGCAGGGTCACCTTCAACCAGATCAGGTTGCTCAGAGCCCCATCCAGCCTGGCCTTGAATGTTTCCAGGGATGGGTTATCCACCACCTTTCTGGGCAACCCGTTCCAGTGTTCCACCACCCTCAGTATAAAAAATGTCTTCCTTATGTCTAGTCTGAATCTACCTCCTTCTATTTTAAAACCACTATCCTTTGTCCTACCACAATAGGCCCTGCTGAAGAGTTTCTCCCCGTCTTTCTTGTAGGCTCCCTTTAGGTACCGGAAGGCTGCTCCCCGGAGCCTCCTCTTCTCCAGGCTGAACAGCCCCAACTCTCTCAGCCTGTCCTCACAGGAGAGGTGCTCCAGCCCTCTCATCATCTTTGTGGCTTTATTTTTTTATAGTTCTTTTTTGACTAGTCCACTTTCACATACCATGTTGAGGAGGGATACCATTAATTTAAATGTCTTGCCTAATTTGCATCTTGATTGTGTAGTCACAATAACTGAGTGTTTCTATTAAGTTGTTGATTGGCTGTACCTGTATTTCTCTATGTGATTCGGAGTTTAAATATAGGGATTTAAATGTGAAAGAGTTTCACAAAGGAGCGAAATATTTAGTAAATGCAGAATGCCTATAAAGTACAGGTTTTCTTGTATTGGAAAATGCTTTCCCAAGCACTTTCGGGCTTTGGGCTGTGACAGTACGTTCTGGTGCTTTTTCCAAGCTTACCTTTTTCAGGGCTGATAATGGTTGTTTGGTACAGCTCGTGTATGAATTTATTAAGAAGAAAACACCTTTCAGTCTTGTAACTGTAGCCATGTTAGGCTGTGGCTGCTATGGCTGGCAGGACAACAAGGAGAGGACTGCCTACGTTCTAGCCAAATTCTTCTAACAGTAGCAACTTTTAATGGTCTTTGATTGCACACTTAGTCTTACAAATTTTTAGGAGGTTTAGAACTTTGGTCCAGACCCTTCATGTTAACAAAGAGAAGTAGTAATTTTGAAATAAAACTTTAATTATGGTTAAGAGTTTCTTTTGTATGTGAAAGGGCACTCTGTATGTGGTATAGGTGTTCTTCGTGTTTTGTTTTTTTTTTTTCCCCGTCCATCATTTGCAATGTGGACATTTCTGAAAGCACAAACGTCAACGTTCTATAGATGAGCCTAAATTATATTTTAATGAAACTTCATTTGCTGCATATGAACACAATTTTCTGTGCTGTAACATGAGTATACTTGTTCCAATATATTCATACTGTATTTCACTTTCTACTTACAGAAGGTGGTTTGCATATGGAAATTCTGGATTTGTTCAGTGCAAAAAATTGTTAGAATGGGCTCAAGAACACTGAGTACAATGTGATCAGAAGTAGATGCCATGCTGACAGAATCCTCTAATAATCCTTACTTTGATTTATTCACAAGGTTAAAAGGTATACTATGATCACAGGATCTCTTTTGCTTTTCAAGAAATACTGTTTGTTTTTCTCTGTGTGTGTCTGGACTAAAGCCACGCTTGGCTCAAGTAGCTGCAGTTCAGCTGACTTCCAAATAGGTCTGTCCACTTAACTCTCAAAATTGGGCCATTCTAGCAATGTAATAATCCATTAAATTTGTATTATGTAGAGATCAATAGTATGTTGTATTTAAAACTAACTTTTTTTCTCTTTGTGTAGGTGAAATCCTTGATCTTACAGCTTCAGAGGCTTCAGGAAAAAGCAGTAGAGGAAGATGACTATGACAAAGGTGAGAGTTGCTCCCCTCAGCCCCCACTGGTTCATGCTGGATTTTTTTGGTTTTTTTCTTCCCTCTCCTTCCTCTGTTAATTTTGTTTGCTACATAGCAGTGGTTAGGGTTGGGAGACGAGTTCAATGAACTGTATTGTTTATTCTGTCGTATGGCAGGAAACAAATTAAAGAAGTAGGTCAGCAGCAGGTAGCAACAGTTTTTGTCGTCTTGAGCCACATCACCATGTGGGAGGGTTGAAATCTGAATATCCACCATCTGGGTCAGCTGTTCTGAAGCAGCATGACTTCAAAAAAATGCAGAAATGAATGAGAGATTTGAAAGAAGAAAGCATGGGCACTAGCTGCTGACAGAGTGTGATTTGTTGCTTGTCACATTTAGTCGTGACGCTACAGCAGGGTTGAAGCACAGAAATGAGGTCAGTAGCTATTATAAAAGTGAATGATACTGTTCTGTGGGATTAACTTGATGTCTGCTGAGTTGAATCAAAATCAGCTAGAGAATATGTCGGTGATAAAAGTGCTGGCAAATAGCTGTATTTGAATAGTGCTTTTCCTTTCAAATGCCTTAGCACTTCTGATAAGCTCTGTGTGTGTGTTAATAATTAGAGCATCTATTAATACACATCTTGGGTTTTTTATTGTTTCCTGTTACAGCAGCCTGTGTTCAAGTACTCCTGTTTTGATAGTCTTGAGGTTCTAGATTAAATTCTTCCTGCTAGATCTATCTTCATCTTGGGAAGCCCTGCAAATGTTTTAATAAAATCTGCGTGGGTACTTCAGAGAGTAAGACTGGAAAAAGGTAGTTCCTTTCCTGCTGCTTTTTTATTCTCAGCTTTTAAGGGTTGGGAAGTGGTCAAAACTTGTGGTTTGCCTTTCAAAATTAATGTGTGAAGCTTTGCAGTTGTACCATGGCTCTGTTTCCCTGTCCCCAAAGGTGCCCCACAAGACAATTAAAATGTGGTTTAGTTTATACATCTAGGGAGTAGGCATGCAGCCCTTTTGCAAGAGTGATTCTGTTTGCCTCTTAAAGGCTCGTGTGTATATATAGGAGAAAAGTCTGCTATTGTCACAAGTCATTCTTTTAGTGTGGCATCTCCCAGTGGTGAAAACTTTTAGGCATATTAAAAGCTGAGGATGTTGTAGATATTAATGAATTTAATCTCTGTCAAATATATACTATTGATGTATGTGCTTTACATGTGTAACACTCATAACTCATCTCTTTTTAAGTGTCTGTGGGTTGAGTTCCCAGTTGGAGACTTCTTGACAGCTGTGTACTCCGTGTGTGTGGTTCCCACAGATTCCAGCTGGGATTCTCTGGACTGTCAGCCACTCCGACAGCAGTATTGTAGTATATCAGTTGTGACTTTTGCATGTGATGCCAAGGGGTTGTTGACCACAGTGGAAAATGATGACTTGTCTAACCTTGCACGGAAAGTTCCTGTGTAGTTTTCCAGGATGCTAGTCTTCTATCTTCCGAACAGGACCATATTTCTGTTGACCATCGCTTTATCAATTACTCTTTTCAGTTTCCACCCTAGTTATCAGGCAGGTAGCATGGAGGGCGATTTGCAGAGTCCTCAGGAAAATAGTCTATCCGAAATGTGATTGATTTCACCAGGTGTGGGCCTATCTTACAGAGAGCAAAAGTGGCAGCAGTACAAAGGTGGAGAGGAGAATCCACAGATTGCTGTTTTCTGTGTTAAGTCTGGCATCTGTAGGCAGAAAGCATTTGTCTTGATATGGGAGTAGATACTGGGATGCCTGAGAGACTTTTTTTTAATTTTTTTTTTTTTTGTCTTGGGTTCCTCCATCCCCTTGAAAACTGGAATTCCATCTTCCCACAAGTGTTCTCAGAAAATACCATACTGCATGTATGCATGTGACCATGCATCCTTAATTTTATCAATTCCTAATTTTTGAGTCCTTGATCCACTTTCTGTCATACTGGTCTTTGTTCCTTTTCTGATGCAACTGTCAGCTGAGGGTTTTTTGTGTGACTACTTTTCATTCTTTTCATGATATCTGAATTGGCTTCCTTAATTTTTCTTTTGTGAAACGCGGGCAGTGTATCTCCAAGGAAAGACCCACATGGAGAAGGTGCAGTGCTGCAAGAAGAATGAGAGCTGTGACCTTCCCTACTCCTCTTGAAATGGCAAACCTTACACCTTTGCTTTTAGAGCTATGTCACTGCTGGTGGAGAACGAAGTCTTGCCTGGTGTGCAGTGAAGTTTGAAAGCTTATTAAAGAGCTTACAGATTGGCCTGGTACCAATTTCTGTTCAAGTGAAATATGTAATTAGCCTTCTTTGAAGGGATCTTATTGCCAAATATTGCTAGCAGGGAACGGAATTGCTAAATGTGCAGAGCTGTGATGTGGGGCATAAATGGAAATATATTATCAGGGAGTGGGAGAAACTGACATGGCATATGCGGAGGGCTGAGAACAGTTTAACTGTAATGCTAAGAAGAGAATTACTGTCCCTGTAATTTGAGGGATGACTCTGGGTATAGAGCGAGCCCTCTGTGAAGAGCAGAACTGATGTGAACTGGAGACTGTGGTAGTACTGTGTGTGGTGGTAGCGTGGGTCTTGCTGATTTGGGAGTGCTGCAAGGGAAGGGGAGATCTAGTGTGATGTGAGTAGCTGTGAAATGCCCTGTATGTGGAAGAGATGAGTAGAGAGGGAGGAGAGCAGATGGAGGAGAGGTATGGCTGGCTATAACCTGGAAGGGAAAACTAAATTGTCAATAAATACGTTATTGTGTGTAACTATGCTATTGCTCCAGTGGTAGAGGCTCTTCTCCAACTTGAACCATAGATGAGAACTAAAGAGATTTTCTGGCTTTGGCTCTCTAAGAGCTAGTCTTTCAGGAGAGAGCTTGATTTTTTTTTTTTTAAACACCAGTTCAGTTGGAGGGAGATGTGTTAGCACTTAAAACTCAAAGTGCTTAGGACTGGTTTCTGCTGTCTGACACTGCAAACTTAGCTTAAGGGAAGGCAAGCATCTACTGTCTGACACTGCTGCTTTTGTGCTCTCCAGAGCTTTTTGAAAGCTCCCATAGTTTATAGTAACTTTTGAAACTGAAGTGTAAGTAAAGTAGTGCCCCTACAGAGAGGGCAAGGTGATGCACTGTGTTTTTGATTGTGGCCACAAGACTAGGAAATAGCACAGAAATAAAGGCAAGTTTTTCTCACTAGAAAGCCATGAACAAATACCTTGCTGCAAATGGGTCAGGAATAAAGAGAGATTTCGGCCCCACCCCCGTCCCCCTTGCAAAAACACAGAACAGATGCTTGCTGCTTGGGTCTGCTGGAGAACGTGTGTGTTTTCCAGATGTATGTTAATGAATTAGCATAAATTTACTGAACAGGTGAAGATTTTTTTTTTTAATTATTTTTAAAGAATATTTAGAACCACAGCCCTCCATTGTTGTTTAGGAGAGAAGTGAATGCCTGTTTAAACCTTCAGCTTTTTTATTCTTAGTTTTTCCTTTATTTAGATGAATCTATTTGTTCTGTCTTCCTTCTCCCCTCAGGCTTGGGAGGTGCACAGCAGAAATGGTGGAGCTTCAGTCAGTCGTTCAAGCAGCTACAGTTTCTTCCTATACGTTCTGGTGGTGCCATGAGTATGAAGCAGTTATGTTTCCTCAGAGAGTGTCGGGGGGGCTTCTTGGGGCTGAGACCGCCCTCCCGTCCCATGTTCATACTCATCTGCTAGAGATCACTGAGCATGGTGCTGTGGACCTGCCAAGTGCTCTCTCATCATACTGTAGCAACCACAGGTTTTTTCAAATGCAGATGTTCCTCAGTTGTGAAATGTTTGTGTGAAGCGCTTTTTCAGTGAGACAAACCTCCTTCTCAGTCCTGGTTTAATTTTAAATAGGAACCTTTAGGGTGATACATGTTTTATTGCTCATTCTTGTTTGTAGATGATTAAATATCAGGAGGTAGCTTACTTTTTTCTGTATTTACTTGTGGTCTCCTCTTGATGGCCACATTGCTGTATATTTTCAAAGCAGGTACAGTACCAAGGGAGTATGATAACAACATTTTGCCTTGCGTAGCATATAGTAAAAATTGGTCTGTTCTCCAAGGATCACTTGGAGTGTTGTCATGGCTCATTATTCATGATGGAGCTTGACAGCTCCAAGGTTAAACATACTGCTGAATACAGGAGGTAAAAAAAAAAGCAGCATATTTTGTGTCTGTGGAAGTTGTGCTTGCAGTGAAAGCAAGTGTATTTTGCTCAGTACAAATCTATTGCGCAAACATTTAAAAATCCTTTTCCTGTTCTTCAGTTCTTGAACTCCTTCACTTTGCCTGGTGCAAGGGGCAAATAGATTGGTATCTACCCATCAGGACTGAGTCTTGCTGCTGAATTCCACTACTGGTTTGCATGCTATCTTGCTACTCAGAAATAAGTTTCTGCAGAGCTACTAATTTTTTTTTTTTTAATTTTTTTTTTTTTTTTAAAACACTTGTATGCAGGTATACGAGTTTATGGATTCATTACTGCAATCAGATAACATTCGAAGTTAGGGTTCTCCAGTGGAGGTCATTGAGTAAACCAGAGCAACTCCTCATCTGTCCAACACAGCAGCTAGACTATTGAAACTTTTACGCTTGTCCAGCAAAACCTGTCCTATCTTGGCAATGCAAATTCATGCTCTAGATACATTTAACAGCATGTGAGCCTTCAGTTATTTTAATTGAGGTTTCAAAGCTGAGCTATATGAGTTGGTGAGCTGCCATGGGCTTGTGCTCTGTAGAAAAATAGCGTTTGTACATTGTTTTCTTTTTTTTTGCTCTTTGAGACGTCTTCATATCAATTGTCCTTTCCATGTCTCAAAATCTGCAAGACATCAAGGACAGAACCCTATACTGTGTAGGAGTTTCACAAATTTCACAAATTTTCCATTAATTGTAAGTGTAGGAAGGGAAACGAAAGAGTTTGTAGATATTAGCCTTCTGTACATTTGCACTAGAAGAATGCTGTTGCTTGCTGGAACCAGCTATTTTTTTTTAAGGCAACTGCAGAGAGAGAAAACAGTAGAGTATAATGTTAGATAATGTCTGGGTTAAAAACGTCATTTGCTAAATAGTATTCAGAAGGAGGTCTTGGCCACTTCTTATGATTGTACTTGCAAACACTGAATTATGAAATAGCCCCAAACTCCTGGCAAGGTGTATAGTTGTTTGTTATATTCAAATTTATTTTTGCAGTTTAAACTGGAAAAATATTTTTGCAGTTTAAAGTGCTTTTTGTAGTCATAGGTCTTAAACATTTGAAACAATTTGTTCTTCAAGCAGGTGAGTGATGTGGGGGTTTTTTTGGTTGGTGTTTTTTTTTTTTTTTTTTTTTTTTTTTTTTTTTTTTTTCTTCCCTACCCTGGAAGAGCTATTTGTAGATGAAGGTTGAGTAGAATCCCTGCTTTACTGTACTTCTATTATTTTGAACTAAAATTCTTGCTTGACAGATGGCTGTTATAACAGGACACAGAAATGAAGGCAAGTTAACTTCTTTCTGAGGAAGGACAGTGAATTTGAGAGAGAAGCTACATCTGGAAATAACTCTCAAATAATGTGTTACTCTGGATTGTACTTTTTTCAGGAAGGTGTGTACCTGTGGAAGTAAGGCCATTGAGTTGTAAACAAGTTTGGGGTGGATGTGGCAAATAGGGCTTTCTGTTGTGCTAGTCTTATTTGGTCACAAGCTTGTAGAAGCTTCATGAACCCTGTAGTTAAATATTTTTGGGTTTAAATTTTCAGCTTTATAACTTTCTAGGAAAGCTATTAAGAGGATGGGGGGAAGGGCTTGTACAAATTTGCAAAACTGAATCTTCTTTGTATGGATCTTGTTTATCCTTTCTCTGACAAACTCAACGTCCACAAAAGCATTTGGGTGATTAAGGAAAGTATGTGCTTATAAGAAATGTATATTAGCCTTAATTTTCCTTGCAGCAAACAGAAGCAGCACAAGCCTTGCAACTCTTCTACCTTGCCTGGGTTTTGCTGTTTAAGACACCAATCTGAAATGAAAAGATAAGACTTTTTTTTTTTTTTGTCCATATCCATTTATTGTTTGGTGCTAGCTGGAGCTGTGGACCAAGGTGTTGTCATTCAAATGCTTGGTCCTGGCTCCTGTCTACTAGCAGCAGTATGAACATTACCATTTCTTTTTATGCAGTCT
>WHYT01016558.1:101413-112299 GCA_009806455.1 Tetrax tetrax
AAAAAAAAAAAAAAAAAAAAGTGACATGAAGCTTTTTTTGCTTGTTGAAATGTCCTGAAAAATGCTGCTTTTGCTCAGGTGAGGGGGGAAAAAAAATGGATTTGGTTCCTATCCAAGCCAGAGCTCAGTTATGTGATGGCTATAGGAGGCATGGGCCATGTAAGGGCTGTAGTCATTTTTGTGGGATAATGCAATAGGTCTGATTTTGCTGGACAAGCATCTCCTGGGTTGTGGCTTTAAGGATCCAAACTTGGACTTTGACTTCAAGCCTGTGGCGAGAGGTTTTTTTGTACCTTCATGTATACTCCTGTAGGGACTGTGCTGTTAGTGATGGCAGCCGTGTTATCTGGCCTCCCTTGTCTGCAAGCAGCAGCATTGTCTCCTGTCTCTCTGGAGTTAGAGGCCAAGTCTGCATCGCATGCTGTGCCTGTTTTAATTTGTCTAGAAGCCCTTTTTTTCACTGCTTTAATTCAATAGGCTATAATTGCTTAATAGAAACCTCTTTGCAAAGTGCCCCTAATTGTTGTTCAGAGTCAATGCTGTTAAGAGCAACTGATAACGAATAGAATGGCTGCCTACAAAATCAATTTTTGTTTCAGAAGTTTGGAGGGATGGAAAATTAGTTCTTCAGAGAAGCCTGCCCTCCCTGCTCCTAAAAGCTTTCCCAGCTCTCTGTTTGCTTAAGTGGTAGCCTTTCCTCTATTTCTGTGAGTGAACTTCTGTGCTGCAGTTTCCCCGCTCCGGAGTTCAGTGTGCTGCCTGGCCTGCTCGGTGCTTACCCAAGTTATTTGTTTCTGGAATAGATGTGGGCAGGTTGGTGGCTTGTGTACCTTCCCCACTGCTGGAACAGGGATCCTAGAAGCTCGAGTGCTTTAGCCAAGGCAGATCTGTGTTTTTAAATTTCTTTCACGCAAGGCAGATGTTTGTGGGGTTCATATCTCTGTAGGAGGATCTAAAGAGTTGTTGTTTGGATGGTTGGTTGTTCAGGTGCGTGTAGTTGATGCCTGTTAGTTCTAAGGAATGTCGTCTTCCTTGTGCTTTTTCAATATGTTTTTAACTACCTTTCCCCCATCCATTACAAATACATGCTGTATGTCTGCCTGAAATTACCAAAATCTAATTTTAATATTAAAGATTTATTTGTCATGTAATGCAACAATACACATTGTTCCTAATATCTCCAATGCCTACCTAAAATAAATACTGCTGAATATTACCTGTGATGCAGAATTTCTTGAAGTACCCTTGGGAAAGCAAGGAAAGCATTTATACAGGCTCTTCTGTTATACAACCAGAAAGGCTACTCATACCAAAGTACACTGGATAACCTTTGGAAAAATCAAGAAAACCGTGTGAAATACTAGATATTTTTTATTTTTTCAATTCTCATCTGCAGACTCTTGACAGTGGGAAGTCTTTTTTTGAAGTGGTGTATAGCGCACAAACCTATCATCTCAGCTTCCAAGCAAATAGACAGACAAGGGCCAGCTAAAGGTCACAAAAAATACCAGTTGCCCTTTCTATGCGAAGGAGTTTAAAGCAACAACCCAAACGAAGTTTCAGAAGAGAAATACAGAGAGACTGGATCTTGCTTGATGTTAATATTCTGCTCAGCTAAGATTAACTAACTGCTACAGATTTCCTTTGAAGGTTAGAATGAAGATGTGACAATGCTTATTTCTAGTCAGAGAATGTTCTTGGGAGCTCAGGGTAAGGTCAAAAAGCTGAATGAGTATGTCATTATTGCCAGCTCGTGCAAAATTCATGACTGTCCTGCTTCCTTCTACCAGTGAGGAGGCCAATTTGGCCTTGAATACCTATTTGAGAAACATTCTGTAGATTTGGGATTAGTTGAGCAGTATAACGATGTGTTCAGTGCTGTGCGGCCTGTGCATGGTCTTTGTGCAGGTGATGCTCTTACTATGCTTGTTTTTCAGTCGACATTTAAACAGGCTCGTCTGTCCTTAGTGCTCTGCTGCTTCCAAGCATAGGCAGTTGCTTGCTACTGAAATCTGTGGGAATGACCAGAATGAAAGAGGGGAGTGTTAATTACCAGGATAACCCCAGCGGGAAGTACAGATCTGTCAGAACTGCTGTCCGTGGGTGGATTCTGGTCTCTGGGGTTTTGCCCTTGTTCATTCAGAAATACGCTGCTTGAGCTTCCTTTCTGGTGAAAGGGCTGACAAATGGCTATTTCCTTATCACCCGAACTTCGGCCGTGAAGAGTTGCCAGGGCTCCTACTGTGCAAATTCAGGCCCAGCAGATGCTATTTTAAAAATGAAGATATTTGGTCTTTCAGGCATGAGAACTGTGCGTGAAGAAGAGTGCATCCTGCATGCACAGGACAAAATGAAGAAATTCAGTGACTGTAATGCAAGAAGCTTGCTTTCCTGTGTTCTCTCACTCTGATATCCTCTATTCACATGCTCTCCTCTTACAATATTAGCGTATCTCCTAGCAGTAACTTTTCTTCCCTCCATTTTATATTTTAGGAAGGTGATTGGCAAATGTCTCTTGTCTTCTTCCCTGAGTTACAAGTTTTTTTTCTCTCCTGTACCCTTCTTAGGTATTTATTCAACCAGCAGGCTTTGTAAGCCTGTGCTGCTGCTGTTTCTGCCTGTCATCTGGTGAGCAGGGCCTGAATTTGCTCTTCACCTGCTAATTGTGGTCCCCTGCGGATAGCAGTGGATGTTATCAGCCTGCTGCTGTGCTGCATTTCTGTGGTTGTAACGGTTCTCTGGGCTGCAGGCTCCAAGCTGGTGCAAAATGGTCACGCTGCTCCCTCCCTGTAATCTGAAGTCAAGATAGGGATGTGATGACAAGGTGCACCTTCCTTGTCCCTTTCTCTCAGTGAATTAATTTTCACCAGGCTGGAAAGCTATTGACCTTTTCTTAGCAGATGATGTTTCCCTGCATTCCTTTATTTGCAGCAGCCCACCAGGAGCCTGAGGAACAACAGCGCACGTATGAAAAAAGAGCTGGAGGTCGAGCCACTGCGCTCTTTAGTATGGGAGAGAGCTGCATGCGGTATATCTACTTGCATCAAAATTAGATGCTGGTGATATGAAAATCTGTGCTCTCTGGAAACTAGTAAAAAGGATTTGGGTGGTGGTGATGTGTATTTCTTGTGGTGTTTTTATGCTGGCAGTGAATGGTTTGGGTCAGATTCTGCAAGGCCATCCTCTGCTTTTAACAGTTCCCTGTCCCTTCCTGAGGCCTCAGGCTTCTTTATGTGATTGCAGGAGGAGAATTCTGGCGGAAAAGTGTAATGGGAAGAGGCTGGGTTAAACTTACCCTTTGCTGTCCTGGTCTGTTGGGAGTGAGAGAATGGGATTCTACTTCTGACTTGCTCTTTACTGATATCTTTTGTCCTTGGTCTTGTCAGAGCTTCCCATTGTGGAAGAACAGTGGGATTTTTTTTTTTTTCTTTTTAAGCAAATGTTTATATTGAGTCATACTTTTTGCTTTCTCTTTCCCTAGAGATGGTGGAGTACGTATTAAAAGTCTGGCCTCAAATACTCTACTTTTCCTATGGTTTTCTTCTTGCTTTCTGTTATTTCCCAGCCTAACCTATCACCTCAGAGCGTGTTTCTTGAAACCTCTCTCCCCACTGCCTGCAATCGTCATTTTTTGTGCTTTCTGCCGTATTTTCTTCTGCAGCTGGCAACATTTGCACCTTCTTAGTAATTTGCATCACTGTTTCTTTCTTTCCTTCCTCCTTCAATGTTTCTATTAGTCCTGTGCTGTCACTCTTCTTGCCCCTTGTATCTCCAGGAAGTTCCCAGGCTACCTTTAGTATTTGGAGCGGAGCACCTGTATTGAGCTATCGTGGGACATCTCCACCTGCCTGGCTTCTCAAGCTCACACACATCTGTTTCTTCTTTTCCAAGTCACTACGTGGAGCTAAAAGCCGCTGTTTTTCTAGTTGCTTCTGTAGTCCTGATATTCCAATCCTTTTTTGCCAGAATTTGAGGAAATCTGTACTTGTTTCACAGCTAGGGCTCATTGTTGATGGATTTGGGTAAATAAGCCGAAGTCTCTTGTTTATATGTGAAGAAAGTAAAGCCAGACTAGGAGAGGAGAAGAAGCCGTAGTGCTAGAGAGTATCTTATTATCTAAATATTTTAATCCTTTCCTTAGAAAATAAGTAATTTAAAGGGTCAGGTTAAGTATAAGGATAAATTATTATTTGTTTGGTTCTCAAAGCAAGATTTGTGAAACTGGCTAGAGTGACCAGGAATGGCTGAGTTGGACAAGAGATATTTTTGCTACTTAAAGATTTTATTTCCAACTTTTTGGGAGTTTCATGTTAATTATTTTGTCTAATAACAGTGGAGGAAGAAGGTGAATATAAATTAGAATGGTGGCAGTGCAAATTTAGCAGTGTCAGGGAGAACTTCTGTAGAATTTATTTGAAAAAGTAAAAAAGGCTTTTGATCATCAGTGAAGCTCAGTAACGGGGGTATAATGTCGGAGACAAGATACTTGTACAGAGGGAAATATTCTATAGGAGTTTTCTGACAGAATACATTCAGACTTACTTTCTTTGAAACTTTATGCAAATACTATGCACTTTTTTATTACTCTTTCATGTATTTGACACATTACTTATTGTACCTGATTGCACCTTCTGCTTAATCTGTTTAAAAAAGTATTTCTGGAAAAAGTTTTGGAAACTTAGCACAATGGAATTCTGTTTGAAGGTTTATTTTTTAACGTTCTTCATAGCATAATTGCATTAAGTGTAGGATATTGCAGCCTGGTAATTCCTGGAGCCTGCTGAAGAGATCCGTAGGATTTCCTGACACCAGAAGCGTGTGCAGCATTCCGGAGGCTGATGAGCTGCCCCCGTAGGCCTTTCTCTCCATCCTTTGAAATGTTTGGAGCATCCAGTCATCTCTGCTGCAGGCAGGATCCTGTGCTGGATGGACCAAAGTCTGACAAGTCTTGTCATTTCAAGACTCTGCTTCTTCTGCTGGTGTAATATGCCCATGTTTTTTGTAGGTACTTACCTGCTGCTGGATTGTGCTTGGAAGGGTGTAAGGTATTGTCTGTAAACTTTTCCTTCAAGTCTCTTATAAAAAAAAACCAAACAAAAAACAACCCAAATCAAACACTTTTCTTTTGCGACTTAGGCTTGTAACCACTCCAGCCTGCAAATAGGATATGCACTGGAGAATCCTACTGACTTCAGTGGGTATCAGACTCTTTATATTTAGGTTATTAAATATAGATTTTTTTTTTTTTTTAAGCTTTCACCTCTTCAGGTAGGAGACAACTGGCCAAGGGCAAATTTTTCTTACACAGTAATGAATTTTTTTGATGAAGTTTTCAAGTAAACATAAACGAAGTCCTCCAGAATGGGGGATTGTATTGTATTTTGCTAATGCAGTTACAGTTGAAGCATCCGCATCGCAAGGGGCATTTGTCAAACACAGTGCTTTGTTAACTTAAGAATAAAAGACTTCAAAATGGTATTTTTTCTGTTACTGAACAGCTGGAGAACAAAGATCTGAGACTAACTTTGTTTCCTTCTGGATGTGCTTTACTTGCAGCTGCTTGCAACCTAATGTTGTGCTGCTGATGAGTGCTTGTCACTGAAGAAACCTACAATTCTGTTATGGCTTTCTAAGATCTTGATAGTGTTGTTATTGAGTATCTTTGAATAACCAGTTGAATTTAACGTGCTTAGGAAATGTGCCAGAGGGTAAACCAGACATCACTCTCATTCTTGCATGTGGCAGCTGATGTGGCAGTGAAGAGGTCCGTAAAAGGTGCCACCCTGTCCCTTGGCCAGCTTCCAGCCTCCCTTTCCCTGTGGAAGTGAAAACCTATGAAAGGAGCTGTATGTTACTATGGTATGCCAGATCCCTTTCTTTGGTGGAGCAATAATGCTTTGAGAGAGAGGTATGTGGCTTCAGATGTCCGTGCTGTCTCTTGCAGTACTTACTGACAGAGTGGCCTGATTCTGTTGGTGATGATATTGTAATTTCCATTAGCCTCGTTCTAGAGGCATTCAGGTAGTTAATGTTTATTCTGTATCTTAGGGATAGAGTTGCAGCCGTCCCTGGTTAACTTTTTGTTTCCTTAACAAAAACTTATTTCTTCTTGATTGAATTCAAAACTTGCTTAGGAGGCACACATTTTTTGGTTATATTCAGCTGGCATCTGAGAAATGTAATAAGACTTAGGCAGCTTTGCAACGAATGAGAAGCCAAGTACGTACAATCAGAGCACATCTGATTGCACAGTATGGTGAGAAAGGTCCTTGGGATTTTTCACTTTTGGAGTCCACTGTGTAAAATCTTTCTACTACTCTGAACAGTAACTGCAAAATTTCTTGCAAGCTTGCTTTCGTGGTAGAGAATCTGAATCTTATGTGCTAGTGTTCAGTTTTTAATCTTTCATTTATAATGGAAACAGAGTACAGCAAGCTGTGTATGAATCTCTTTTGGATTGAGGTAGTGAGAGGAGGTGAACTGGAACATCTTCCTCCCTCTTCTCTTCCGTCATTGCACAACACAACCCAGGCTTCCTTGGCCGACGAGGGTCATGTGTCTGTGTAAGTCAGGTTGTTGCTCACTGAGCCTTAGGACTTCAGCTCCATCATTAAAGTGGCCTAATGCTCAGTTCTGTATTTATACATGTTGATTTTACATTTTACAACATGCTGTGATGTTCCAAATGATGGAGTGGTACTTTTTGGAGAAGCAGATAAAAGGTTTGATGAGAGAGAACAAATTCTTATGCAGGAACAGAGAGATAAAAGAAAAAAGTGCAACAGATTTTTTTTTTTACTGTTTTTATGTTAGATAATATGATAATATTTGCTTCTTGCTATTTTAACTGTAGGCACACTGTTTCACTCTGCCTCAGATAAGCTGTCTGTAAAATGGGTGTAACATCACTTGCCATACCAGAGTATTCAGAGTTTTGAAAACTGTAAAGCCCTTTGAGCTCCTATCATGATTGGAACTTCAGAGTTGTAAGGTGTTACTACCAATAAATGCTGACATTTGAATTTTCATGTTTTTATGGAAAAGTTGCCTGTGTGTCATTTGTGTATTTTAATTGATGTACTTGTGAAAGCTGTAGAGCCTGTAGGTTAAGCTGTTCTCATTAGACTGTATAGCCTGTAAGAGAATGGCAGTAATGTTGGTTTGTTATCTCTTGGAGAAAAAATG
Organism: Tetrax tetrax; assembly: GCA_009806455.1. NCBI lineage: Eukaryota > Metazoa > Chordata > Aves > Otidiformes > Otididae > Tetrax > Tetrax tetrax. The sequence continues at coordinate 108,599 of WHYT01016558.1, forward strand.
AAGGGCTTGAACTACTTCCCCCCCCCTCCCCCAGCATGTAGATTGTCACAAAGTTATTTTCTGTAGTAGCAATTATTATATGGAGTGACCTTTACCAATTTATGACATTCATGTAGTGGAAGGGACATTTTTCCACTTGACCTTTATGCAATGTGTCAGCTTGTCCTCTAGCACCAACTGAGTTGCAATTGACAGATTTGATGTAATGCTAACTTGACAGGAGCTTATTGTTTGGAAGAAGATATGTGTTGAAATGTGGAGCCTCTAGTAAATAGCATGATAAGTTATTTGCATATCTTCCATCTTGCTTAGAAATGACTGCTGCTGAAATTGCAATTTGAACACTGATTGACTGGGATTCTAGCAAAACAGTATTCAAATAGTGATATTTCCCTATTTCACAAATTTATTGTTTTAACTCTTTTTTCCTCTCTTCATTGTTCTCTAACCAGATAACAATGTTTTTCTGTATTTTAACCTTGCTTCTTGTCTTAACGCCTCTATCCATAAAAGGAAGAGGAATAAAAGTCAGATAAACAGGTAGTTTTTGGTATTTGATGAGGAAGACATGTCTCCCGAGAGGATGGACACACACACTACATCCCCCCCTCCCTCACAAAGATGGATATTTATATATGTAAGAGTAGTTTCTTTGGTTATTTATTAATATATTAAAGAAATATATTCATAGTTCTATAAATGTTAAAATGTATTAGAATATAAATATTACATTCTATAGAAAATTAATATTCCTGTTTCTAAAATATGAATATATTTCTTTAGTATATTAATGTATTAAAAAAATAATAGTCAGATATAATTCTGGGAAGAGAGAAGTTCTAAGTGTGGGGAGGAACGGGGAGCTATGAGTATGCCTTAGGACACGGGTGGATAGTGTACAGGGAACCATAAAGGAGGGCTGAGCTGTCCCTGCCATGCTGCTCCAGCTGGGAAGTGCAGGGGACAGCTGCTCTTCAGATCTGTTGAAATAAAGCAGGGAGAGGATTGTGCTTTTTGAGGAGAAATTTAAAAGAAAAGAACAAAAGTCAGTTATTTCAAGTGTCTTGTTATAATCCAGTGTATCTTTCTGCTCTGATTGAAGGTTTTGATACTTCCTGTAAATAAAACAATTTCATTTACAAAATGATTAAGGCAAAGTTTTAGTGGAACTCAGGATCCATCTGAGACTATTGAAGTAATGAATTATCATGGCTTTTAAAAACTATTGAGCAGCAGGACTGATAAAAGAGCAGCAAATACAGTCTGTCTCATCTACATATTTTACCACAGTTCTTCTCAAGCTGTCCAGTTGAGGTGAAGTGAAAAAGGAGCTGAATGGGTGTGGGGGAAAGCAGCTATCTTTTGCCGCATTTTCAGCAGGTATTTGAAGGAAAAAAATTGTTTATAGAGGTTGCTGTTTAGACAGATTAATGTAATCCTTACTTCTTATTTCAAAGGCATACTGCTCAAATAGTAGCATAGAAGGGGATGTTACTGGACAGAATCAAGGTGGGAGTCTGGATAGAAGTGTTTATTTTGCTGTGATAAAACCTCTTATTAAAACTGTTGAGGAGTTGTGGCATAGAGTGAAATTCATAGCAAGATTCACTACGGTAGCAATACTATTTAATTGTAACTCAGGAAGAGGGTAGAGATTAGTTGTTGTGAAGCTGTATGCCAATAGAAACTTGTTTCTTGCAGTATTTTCATTTGTAGCTAATGTGTGCTACAGAAGAGCGTAGGCTTTAATACATTTATTTGATGTGCTTGCAGGAGATGAGTATAAAGCTCAGCTGCAGTGCAGGAAGCAGAACCCACATCTGATGAGCTCCAATTCTGGGATTTACAACAGGATCACACTTGAAAGACCTTGTATGCGGGTTCATATTAAAATTGCAAATCACTGATTCTTTCTGGAGCACCTGCTTTCCTGAATCCCTTCTGGAGAGTGTGGCGATAGCCAAACCTCTCTCCCTGAGCTTGATTTCTCTAGGTGCTCATGCCCTTGCCTGCACAGGTCAAGTCCTATCAGTCATGCTCTACTTTTTTTTTTTTTTTTTTTTTTTTTTTTTTTTTTTTTTTTTTTTTTTTTTTTTTTTTTTTTTTCATTTCCTCCTGGCTCTAACTCTCACCTAGTTCTCAGTCAACACGGATACTGGTATGGCAGCTTTAATTTCCAGCCTGAGGGGCTCTGAGCAAGGTGGAGAGGCTGCTGCAGGCAGTGAAACTTCATGGACTCAGGCTGGAAGAAGGCAGCGTGCCTGTATTTAAAATTTGAAAGTCCAGTAGTGTGAAGCATGAAGATCAGTTCAAGTGTCTTGGCACTGCTGCGCTCTACTCAAGTTGGACGTGCAAGCGTCTCTTCTGTGGATCTGCATCTGGAGGGAGGTCAAACTTCTTTGCAGTGGTTGTCATTGAGTGGTGTTCCTATGTGAATGCAATCCAAGTGGGCCTCTGACTGTGCTTGATGGTTGATGGCATGTTGTCTCATTTGTAACTGCTTTGCTGAATGGGGACCCAAGTGGAGCTCAAGGGCCGTGGAACTTGTATAAAGAGTCTTCTGGTCTTTTCCCCACTGACCTCTGCTGATATCCTCCTATGCAGCCCTGCCCACTTCCCTCTGTGCCTGGGAGGTAATTTCTACACCTCAGGCTCTTCCACAAGTTATGTGCTGGGACAGTGGGGATAGCTGGAGGGCCAGGATGAGAAGAATATAATAAATGTGAAAAAAAAATAAAAATAAAGTGTGTGTGTGAAAGGGAGTGAGGTAGGGGAACAATGATTGAAAAGAAAAAAGACTCCAGGATCCCTTTTGTTCAAATAGGAAAGAGGCTTGGCTTTATCTGCTTTTGAAATTAGAAAACTAAGATGACTCCAGGAGGTAATAGTCTTCTATGGGGAACAGAATCCTGTAAAAGAATAGAGGGGCACTAACTTTTAAGAAAAGGTCAGATTATAAAAGGGATAATACAAGGTTTCTTATGCAAGAAGCAGTTCAGATTGTGTAATTACAGCAATCCTTTTATCTGAAGATCTCACACAGGTGTTAATTAAGCCTAATGAGGCCCCTGTGGAGCAATTGTTACTATCTGCATTTTTACAGACAGAGGACCTAGAAGCTGAAAGAAATGGGGTTATTCGTTTGAGATCGTGTAATGCTGCACTGTAGAATTGGTGCTCGAGAGAATACGCAGGGCATGACTTGAAGCCACCTGACACAGCCATAGGCAGAATCCTTTCCATGAAACTGTCATGTGTATCTCTACTGCTTTTTAAATTTATTTTTTTTTTTTTTTTTTCCCCCTGAACATGTAGGTGTGTAGATGCATAAAAAGAAACTGTGGACTAAGAAAAGTTACTCTTTCTAGATTGACTGTCTTGGTTATGCTTGTAATGACTCCTGTTTCTCTTTAATTTCTTTTTCTGATGTTACCCTTAAAATTTGCAGAGTCTTGTGATGTTTTGGTTAGCATTCATTTGAGAGCCTTATGGGAACTATCAGTAAGGAAAACATGCTGGTGTTGGTGAGCTATTGTATGTTAATTCCTTTCATATGTTCAGTTCAGTCTTTCCAAAGCAGAACATTGGATTGTTTTGTGAGCTCCCTGCAGGGAAACCATTTCACTTTTTTTTTTTTTTTTTTTTTTTTTTTTTTTTTTTTTTTTTTTTTTTTTTTTTGGTTTTTAACTTTTTTTTTTTTG
>WHYT01016559.1:0-20215 GCA_009806455.1 Tetrax tetrax
AAAAAAAAAAAAAAAAAAAAAAAGGATTCACGATATCATCTGAAATCATCTGGTCATGCTGCTCCTCTAGTTCTACAAAAATTAGACATTTTCTAATATCTCAAGCCATGTTTTTAATATTCCTTTAGGAACAAGACTAATTAAAAGCTAATTGTGCTGCTCATTATCATGACACTCTCATTGCCAGCAGACGAATGCTTTTTTCTACAACTGTTCTATCGTTTACTAAATTGAGCTATAGAAACTATATGTTTTACACCATTTCAAGACACCTTTCAATCACATTCAAAATTTATATAGCAAGAAAGTTAACGGAGAAAGTTTTGGACCAAGTAATTCAAAATCTCATGCATGAAAATAATGTGACTAATCCAGTTTCTGAAGGTATTCAAGTCTGATTCATACTTGTTTTAAAGAAAATTTCACTCTGCAAGTAGTTTTTAAAAGCATCCTCATTTCCTCCTCTGAATATTTATTTCTGAAATGTAAAAAGTTCTCCTGATTTCATACAAATTGTACTTTTTTGCATATTATTTAATTGAACTCTAAACCTCTGTGTATCTTGAAATATTATCAATGACATTTGGCTCACAACTTTGTTTTAGTAGTGGCAAATCCTAAAAAAAAATAAGGAAAATGTGGAAATCAATTTGTACAGTGAATTGAGTTTAGAAGTCCCTGAGGAATTTTTGAAGAGATACATTCATTCTTGCTCAATAATCCAAAAGTAATTTTCCTCCTAGTTCATATGCAGAAAGGCTGCAAAGTCAGTTATACCCATACGATGGAATAACTCTACACCAGAATTTGTTTTTTGTTTTCCCAGAAAATACACTTCTAAGTCAAACCATGCAAAATCAGAAACATTATGTTACAGACTTAGGATATTTCTTTTGTAAATATAACTGGATACACACACATACATACACTATACATGCTACACATATGGAGATCTTGACCTTTGCATTCCTATAGAAAACTGATCTGTTGCTACTAATATAAGTAGTTATACTCTACTCAACACTTCTCACTTCATCAGAAACCTACCTACCCAGGGTAAAAACAATTAAAATAAATTTATTACTCTGCAAACATTTCATGTGTAAAACAGTTCAAATACTCAGTACTCAGACAGCTCTTTTGTCAAAAGTGATACAGAAACACTCTTTCTTTTATAGCAGATCTGCCAACTGTCACAACAACTTTTTTCAGTGGAAAAAAAAAACAAAAACAAATGCTGTTTAACCTAAATAGGAAATTCCTTTTGCCTGTTTGACAAACTGAACATAAATTGCTGTGCTTGTGCATTAGGGAGAGCAGTTGTAAGCAGAGTTGTTCTCTCATTAGAGAAACTAGTTCTCATATAAACATCAGGTAACACTTCAGGTCACTGGAAGGTCTTGTATGCCTTGAACTAGTCCACTTTTCTCATTTATTCCAGTTGGTCAAAAAAAAAAAGACAGTATGCACAAACCAGAGTAGCCTATAACCTTAGGTCATGCTGGGTATTGCAAAATATGCTGTTTTGCTATGACTCTCAAAACTAAATTCAAGAAACAAAAGGTAAATCTAGATACTAATTAAAAGAGTGGACTAGAAGGTCGCTGTAGTTTGACCTCTTAACCAGAATGAGAATTCAGCAGGACAACCTTTGACAAATGCTGCAATCACTACTCTTCAATATGTCCAAAACTGTTTATACTGTTCTGCAGCTCAAGCACCCATTTTGTTTGAATATATAATTACATTTTTAATTACTTTACATTAAACAACATTTCTTCCAATTATGTCTTCCTTTTTTCCACTGCAAGTCTAATAAAACTGTCTCTTTGTAATGAACCTGTGTGTATTTATAGATTTACATTCCACATTATTGGTCTTTTCAAACTAAACAGATTATACTCTTTCAAAATCTCTTTGGTTGCTTTCTTCAACTTAGTGCTCTTGTTTTCCTGTTAATCTGCCTCAAAGTTTTATCTCTCAAAGTATGCTTTCTAAAACTAAATACCATATTTTTGATGAAGCCTTCATCACTTCGTGTATTTTACACAAAACACCTCCATTTAAATTATCCAAAAGCAAAACTGCTTCTGACATCACACAAGTAACTCTCTCAACCTGGTTTTCTGTAACACCTAGTCTCTATATGCTTCATTAATGTCTATTTGTTTAGTCATCACATTATTTTTCCATGGGTGTGTAACACTTCTACTTGCCTGCTTCATTTCATTCTTTGACTATGAAATATTTGCTCCAGTTTACTAAGAGTATTAAACTCTAATTCCATATAAACTGTCTGTTCCCAGTGCAACTTCAAATTTTATAATCTATTTACATTCTACTCTATTAGCATGATTAATACAAATAGACAACAATTTGTGATTTTATGATGAACTAAAGAATTTCTTGCTTATTTTTGCACAAAAAACCTCCAACCTGCTCAGATTGATACCAAAGGATGTAACTTGAATAATATGCGATATCCAACATTTATCAATGAACATTTAAGTAATAGCTAGGCAACCAATAAGTTTATCTATTAACTGAGTGAAGGTAGTATTGGCAAAAAGGCATTTACAACAAACTGACTAGAAATTAAATGAAAGTGCGGAATTAAAACATGATGCAAAGTCTGATTTTTTGCTTTCCAGTTTTAAAGGAAGGTGATCAGATCTTTTTTAATATTTCTGTTTGAGTTAGTGTTTGGTTGTTTTTGTTTGGGTTTTTTTTTTTTAAATTTAGTCTATACATTATGAGAATAAACCTTCACAAAAAGCTATACCAAGTTAAGCTCAGAGCATGAAACGAAACTACAGTGAAAGTGTGCTTTAAGTGTCCATCAACACACTTAATTATATTAAAACACTTAGTTTCAATAATTGCTACAGCTGCAATGTACATCTCCCTCTGAGATACAGTAGATGCTGAAACCATTAGCATTCTCAACTATATAATCGCAGACATCTAATTAATTAGAAAAGTCCTTTGTGAGGAAAATCTTATGATTAAAGAACTGCAGTCTCAGATATATTGTCAGATGTAAACAGGAAATTTGGGCAGTGGGAATATAGGTGGATTAATAAAAACAGAAGTTAAGCAGACAGTTGTCCTCCATATAATCTGAGAAAAGCAAGTTCTCTCCAAAAGGACATTTGATACCTTCCCAAGGGGCTCTTCATTGACTGGATAACGTCTACAGAGATTTTTCAGGTTACTTAACTGGATAAGTAATGCTAATATTATCCTCTTCAGCTAAGCTTCTTGTAAATTTAAGAATCCTGATTTGGAAATATCAATACTGTCACAGATGTAACAAAAAAAAAAATTAAATCAATTTATATCTAAGCAGCAACTCTTATAATCCAATTAAACTGTTTATTATAGAATAGACTATTAATCTTGAGTATATATAAGCAAATATTATCATATATGAAGAAATACTAAGATTTTTTACTCTTCCTAAATAAAGTATCCTTTCCATTTTATGAAAAAAAAAGAAAAAAAAAATTCTGCAGAAGAATTAGTAGGAATCTAATAACTTGAAACTACAAGACAGGATAGAAATTTTGGTTGCTTTCATAAGGTATAAAAACAATTTGGAAATAGAATCTTTTATCCACAGAGTAGCTTTTTGTTATAAAATCAAATAGGAGACATCAAGAAACTAAAAAGAGTTACAATAAATAAGTAAATTCACAAGAATTCAGTATAGTTTTAACTAACACAAAATAGAATTATGCTATGATTACAATAGCATTTGAAGAGGAAGTTAAATGTGCAGTTTACAAATAGAATGTAAAATTACACATTCTTTCTAAAAGTAGTAATGGCTCACAGTTCTGGTTAACATAATTAAAAACAAGAATACTGTGCTTAAAAAAGCCCCCAACATTATCTTAGCTTGACATTTCAGACTTCTGAATCACTCCAGGAATGCCCTTCCTAACGACAAACCCAAAGTCAAACTTTAGATTCTTTAATAAACAAAAGAGAACTCACTCACACACACTCCTATCAATTTTCTTTTTATAACTGCTGCATCTTTATAATATCCATTGCTCGCGCAAAAGGCAGGGAATTAGGCAGACCTTACGTACATATTCCATCCCTCTACTCTCACAGGAAACAGGACTTTTGTGTGCCTTTCTCAAGAACAAACCACGGAACACCCTCAAGAAAACAGCATTCACGATAAACACAGACAACAGCACAGCAAAAACTATAAATTTTGAGAACACAAAAAAACAACATCAACCTAAGACAAGACTTTTAAAATGTTATGTACCTGCTACATATGCCAGATACACATACTTCCTATGATTCGGATGGATTGTAGTGGCACACATATCCTAATCTGGAGCACACAACTACTCTCCAATTAAGGATAAAAGGATTAAGTCCAAAGGCACTAGTTTAAATTTTTCTTTTACCACAAAGTTGTGAGGTGTTCTGAAGTCCAAGATGGGCTTGAAGCCCCCTGACTTTTTCAGGATCAGGAAGTACCTTCACTAAAATCCTTTCCTTGTTCCTCTTGTAGTGCAGGCTTTATAAATCTGCATTTAGAAGGGAAAAAAAATCTGGTTCAGAAGAGCAGAAAGATTTTAAGTATGCCATATCACTTCAGTCTGTGCCTTGAGAGGCTTGGGCTAACTACAGTATTGCCTCAAAGTAACTCCAGTAAAAAGGCTGAAGGGGCCAGTGCCTGGAAAAAAAAAAGAAATAATACACAAATATACTGAAAATGTGTATCTTCTACTTCCAAAATTGCTTAAACAGGTACATATACACAATGCAGGTCCTTCAGTCGTATTCAGTTCTTTACTAGCATAGTCCTTCATCATGATCACTTTTTTGTTTTCATAAAACAAACCCAGGTATTTTCCTTCCCTCAAAGAATTTTTCGTTAATCTATTCTCTCTGCATTTCATACGACATTTCCATTACAAATAGTGTTTTTAGAGGAACCAAGAAATTTCTTGTAGCACCTAATTGTGAGATGTTTCATTTTAATGTTACAATTTTTCAAAGCATCAAACACCTTCACAATCTGATTGCAGAGTTGTGCAAATCCCCATAAAAACTGTTGAAATTCTGCGCATTGAACTGAAAATACTAAATTCGTGCAGTTTTGAGAAACTATAGATTCTACAAATGCTACAAACTGTATCAACTTACTGGTTTAATTTTGCAACTGCAATTTCAAAGACAGACAGTAAACAAAAATATTTATAACAGGCTGTCATCGGTTTATTAACAAGACAGACCAAAAACTGATCAGAGTTTGATTTTTAAAAACTTTTATACATTGAAAAAGTAGTGACTAAAAGTTTGAAATTTAACAGCTTTTAGAACAACTTGAATTCAAAAGCATGACAATCAAAACTAAGTTTTGAAAAGTAAAGATTCCACATGAAGCTTTGGAGTACAATCAATTACAAATCAAAGCTGCTTTTTTTCTTCTTAATAACGAAAACTTATAATAACTAAAAAAAACCCCAAATCATAGTTGAGTTTTAAAGAGCTATCCCTTACATCAAAACAGACTTTTGTCCCTTAGCTTATTTGTTGTTTTGTTTTCAGTGTTGCCAGATAACCTTTCAGTGAAATGTCAACTGCCAGCACAGGGAGTCCTGAGATAAGGCTGCACATAGTGTAATTAACACAAGAAGTAGAAAACTCGCACAGTAACAACGTAAATATCTGAAAAACTGCTCTGACCTTACAGAAAGAGTAGGATCAAGGTGCTGTGAACTCTTTTATGCCTCTCACTTCCTCTCCCATTAGACCCTGTCAATGTAGAATTTGCTGGGTTTGGTCATAAAGGCAGTTGCACAGCTAACTTCCACCTACAAAGCAGAATGAATGTATCCTGCTTTTGGTTTTGTTCATTTTGAAGTAACCACTTTTGCCAGAATGATTTTTACTGGAATATTTATTTTAAGTTCATATTAACTAATGTTTCAGGATTCAGATGCCTGATTTACCCCATGTCAATCAAGCATTTGCAACAGCTCTTCCATCACGAAAATGAAGAGGGAAAATGCTTTTAAAACACCCATTCAATTTAGTCAAAATGACCTTGAGTTTACTACAAACACAACATGTTCATGGCAGCTAAATGTCACCTGAAATCTAGTAAATTCATCAGGCAGCTGAACGCTGAGGTTAACACTTTAAAGTAATTTTCCAAAAATCATAAGGCTGCATTCAGCAAAAGCAACCACGGTATCACAAACTAAAAGTGCAGCTTTTCATGTATAATTTCAAAGAGTTTTCTATTTTTTTAAATACTTGCACTATTGTGCTAAGAATACCAGCACCTAATTAAGTGTTGCTTAACGTAAGACAAGAGTCCTAAATTAAATGACCGCTGATCCTGTTGAACTCTCTTGACATTACAAATACAGAGCTTTCACTTTAAGAAAAACATCATAAGGTTTTGCATATTGCTCTCACTATTTCATCCAATAAAAACCTAAAATTGTTGTTGGTTTGTTTTTTTTTTTTTTTTCCCCACCCCTGAGGAGTAAGTGTGCTTATTAACAATGTATGAACCACCACAAGTATTTTTGGCCGCATTTTAAATGCTACTGTATTCTTTCCTGTTTATTTTTCCCCTCATTAACAATTGAAAATATCCTTTTTTCAACTGCCTTTTTTCTTAAAACTGTTTCAGTATAAAACTAGAAATACATATGCCTTGGAACTCATGCAAGCATAAAAGGTAATTAAAATGTATATTATTAAAATGTCAGATGCTGTCAGAGCATCCTCTCCCTGTAATTACATTGGACAACTGTTTAGATTGACTGTACCAACATGGGCAACACAAATTAAAAACAAAAAACACCCAACAAAAACCACCAGCACCACAGTTAAAGTTGCCAAATGAGAATATTAAAATATTACCTCATTCCAGTCACCTTCTAAACTCAGAAAGATACAGTTCCTTTGGTGGGAAGCTTTAATCAATTGTTTCACATCATCAGGACAGCTTTCCCTTTTGGCATATCACACCAACAAAGTTTCCTTCTCAGGCCAAGTTATCCTTGCTGTCATCTTCCAAACAAATACAGTAACATACACACTGCTCCACCAAGAATTTGACCTTTGTACATTATTCTTAATCACAAATTAATATCGTAGCCTTAATTCCTAAATTATAGTACTGTGTTGAGAAAGCAGTGGGTACACCTGTCAAGTGAATTTTTGAAAAGGTAACCAGCTTGCAAAATCTTAAAGGTAAATTAGAATTTTGTTTCTCAAAAAAGAGCACAGATTTTGGACCTAACAGGGTGAACACAACTTATGCCAAAAACCTTGTTAATTACAACTTTATGTCAAAAGCTGCTCATAGATATTGAAGTAAGGATAACAACCGAGAATTTTGTATCCTCTATTTGGAAAAATGAAACTTTCTTTTATAAGGTGGATGTCATTAAACTGCTGGTGCTTTGACAGACCTTTGAAGAAAACATTGATTACTGTGTATCTTACTCAGAATTAATTACCTAGACAACGTACATTTTCCACTAGTTGAAATATTCATCTGTTAAGTTATTAAACTAGCCTGATAAGAAGAATATCATACCATTCCTCTATGATTAGCTGACAAAAGTAATTTGTGGGCAAATTATAAGTACTGTTGGGTTACAACTAAAAAAATTTTTTAAAAAATATTTTTTTTTAGGATAATCTTGCAATCAGTTCAGATGGGATGCCTTATACCAGGCTTGTGGAGTGCAATGGAGCTCAGTACTGAAACCCTTCAGCAGGTACATGAAAGTTCAGAAGTAGGGGGAAAAAAAAAAAAAAAAAAAAAAAAGAGGCGGGGGCGGAGTGAGGGGAAAGTATGAAAAGTATGATTGATACTGTTAGGTCTCATTCACTCCTAGATTCACCACGTTGTGCTAAACAATACTACCACAAAATCCAAGTTGGTACAGACAGCCAATTCAGTTATTCGGTCTTGTGTCACATTCCCCAGTAATGCTGTCTCCAGGAAACACTGTAGATAGAAACAGCTAGGAAATCTCGCCATTCACACTGTCAACATACCCCTCATCAACAGATGACAGCTTAAACTGGATGGCAAGAGGGTCAAACCACCCCCACAAGTCCATTGAGTGCATATGCTGTGCAATCTGGGAAGCGTGACCTCTGGCAGACTATTCCCAAGAAGCAATGATTACATAAAAGGACAGGGCTCTCACAGAAGTATGAAGCAGTAACCAATTTATCAGCACGGTCATGGGCTTTGTCTCCAAGACATGCTGTAGTAATTCTTAATTTCAGAACAAGATAAAAGTAGTTCCATATCTAGTTGGATATCACCTTATGAAAGCTTTGTTTTACAGCTGGAAGTGACAGGTTTTTTTAAAGCATGCAACTTCATTTATCAGTTAAAAGGGGTTTACTGTAATCAAATATGCCATAACTTCAGTACTCAAAAGCCTGATCATAAGACTTACTTGTTCTAAGGCGGTAGAGTCACAGTAAGATTTAAAATACTCTACGTACTTATTTCATTGAAATTAACACAACTTAGTATATAAAACTACCAATTCATAAAAAGATGGCAACAGAGCACTACAGAAAAGAGATGCATAGGCAGAGGGGAAACCATACCACAATATACCGAGTGGTACCTCCACAGAAGTAGTCTGAAAGACATGTCTCAACTACAAAACAATCTGGACCTACTTCGTACTAGAACAATGACTACTGAAAGATATTTTTTTTTCCCTCTTTTCTCTTTTTCTATGTAATCAAGTTGCACTAGTGCTTCTGTACAGTCTACATGATCAGTTTTCACTACTGACCACAACTTTTACAGGCATTGAAGAGAACACAACTGAAAAACATCAAAAAGGAAGGCTGGATGAGAGAGGCAAAAGTATACAACAAACTACTTCCCTGTTGAAAAGTATATTTTAAATCGACAGTATAAACTTAGGAAAACGGGGAAAAAAAAAAATAAATTATTGAGTAGCTATCAGATCAAAAACCTTATGAGTTTCCGATCAGCAGTGCTCCTCTAAATTTATAGGTGATATGAACAAAACTTTTATAAGAATAATCAACTAACAATATAGCTATCTTTAAAAACCTTGACGTGGAAATGTAAAACTATAAAATGCTAAGTATTCAGCCAATTAAAGAAAGTAACACCTTGCCAGTCACATTGACAGAACATATCAGTAAAAAGATATCTAGAGATTTCATGCTGCAGACAAGAACAATAAAGACTATTATGAACAGAGGATAAGCAAATAATAATTTTTTTTTTTTATGAAAATCAGTATTTTCAATCTGCTGACACCTCAAAATTTGAAATAAAAAAATCAGTCTCTGTCTTAGAAGCTTCAAACTCTGAAGTTTAAGCACACTCATCCTTACTGATAAATTTACTAAGCTGACTTTAAGGTTCCACTGAAATTAATATTTCACATTTGTACTAGTTACGTAGAAAACTAAGATGCTTCTCATAACTCTCACATACTAGATTTAAGCAAAAGTTACTGTCTCGGCTTACATACTACTTTTCACATTGGTAATAATACTAGTGAAGATTCAGACTACAACCAGAGATAAAGTGAAAAGCCTAGAAACACGAAGTTCATTTTTAAAAGAGAAAATAATTGAATATATGGATATTCAAATGAAAATTTTAACAACAAAGGAAACATGAAACAATGTGCACTTAAGCATTACTTTGAAAGGGTTTCCAAATGGGAAGTCATTACAAAAAGCAGATTTTCAGGCAACAATATCAATATTCCTTTGTAATCTTTGTCCTCCCCTTATCCCTCACAATTTTTTCCTCTTTATTCTAATCTCCCTTACTTCTGATTTCATACTCTTCGGAACATGAACCACATCTTATATGACTGTATCTTAACAATACCAGACACGTTAAAATTAGCAATTATTACCAATGTTATCTTCTTTGTAAGTTAAGGCAGGTTTAAAGAACAGCAGGAAAAGTCTGCTAGGATAATACTACATTTAAAATAGAAAACCTTTACATGTGCATCTACTTAAATATACAACTAAGAGGGAAAAAAATAAAGCAGATGCCTGAAATGCATAAAGACCAAAACCAGAAAAACTTACTCAGTGTACCATAAAGAGAGATAAGTGGAACAGTGGATACAAACAAATGGCATTTCAGGGGATGGAAGGGGCATGAGGGAAATTTCAACAGCTAACCTAGGCAAGGAAAACAAAAGCTATCCTCAAATGGCAAAGATATACATTACCATTTGCCTCCAGCCAAGTGTTTAAATACAATATATACAATCCTTTCCCAGAGAAGATATTTGAGGGGATATTTTGAAAGATCTCAGTTAAATAAATAGCTAGGTATCTGAGTTTTTTACTATTCTGGAAAAGTTCAATATAATCTATTAGCACCTACCTAGCACTCCAATAAGAATAAACTCCTATTTATAAAAAAAAAATAAATAGTATGTCTGCCTACATGACTGCTCTAGAGACAAGCTTATATTAAAACTACAGATACACATACATACATTTTAATTTAGAAGACTGAAGACAGCTTCCCCCAAAAGCTCACAAGGACTAAACTTTGCTCATTTTTTCCAAAGAATCTGATTAGAATTTTTTAACAGCAGTTAGTCTGATGAATAGTCTGACACTTTCATGAATTAGGCAAGTAAGATTTGCTAGAACTAGAGAAATTAAACACTAACATCAGCAAAAATGGCAATAACTAATTTTTAAATAAGTCTTCTGGTTTATAAGCAAACACCTTGTATTACTTGGTTTATACACATGACAGCTCTCATATGGATAGGTCTTATTCACTTTATTTGGATTAGCTGACTTTGAATGTTTAAGTTATTTCAGGTTGAATACTGAATGCTCATGGGGACAGCATGATGTCAGTTTCAACTCTAGAACCACATATAAATAAAGAGGTAGGCTCTCTTACTACAATAGAAAGTTGGAGTTAAGAGAAAACAGTGTCCTAGTTTGTCTTCTACTTGAATTTTAAAGACAAACTAGCATTTATACATTGTGATTTTTAGGCCTTATAAAAACGAAGGTTTCACTCACAGTGTTAATTGAGTCAGATGTAACTATGTTTAATTAGAATTTTCTACTGCTGCTCTCAAGCATAATTTATTAAGGATTATAATGCTGTAAAAGCACATAATAAACAGACTACTTTACTTCCCACAGTTGAAAAGAAGAATAGTTGAAGAACTATTTTAACTTTTTTTTCAACTCACAGTATGTGAGAAACTTCTATAGTTTTAAAGTGCTGTGTCCTCTTTCAATAAGACATAGTAATATTAGCATAATATGCCAGACTACATTTTTACCTTCTAATTTTTTTTTTTTTTATTTTACCTTTATTGTGAGAGGAAATTAAGAAAATGAAATAATAAAAACTACTAGTAGTGAAAATCACACGTTGCTAAAAAAAAATCTCAGACACTAATATGTAAATTACTTACCTTGGTTGCGATGTCAACTTTATAACTGTCTTGCGTGGCAAAGAATCTTGAGAAGACTGAATATCATCCTACAAGAGAACATATTTCAATTTGCTTTTGAATACACTTAAACATATAGTATATGAGCTTTGCCTATTACATGAACCTTGTAAGTACAAAACTATGCTAGTCATACCATAAACAGAAGCCTATTTTAGCACATTAGACAGCACAAAGAATCACTAAATTTTATAAACTAAGTACTTCAGATTCACAAAAGGCTTGCTTTGACTAATTCATTGAGAAATCTTTCCTTTCATTAAGTATCTCTTATTAGATGCTGTTATCAAATTGTCACTCCCATGTTTTCATTTTTGCATATAAGACATCATAAATGCCAATTTCCTTAAAATTTTGCAAATACTTATCATATACTTTTATTAACTTTCTCTTGCTTTAAATTTACTTTCTGAAACTCCACACTCCTGTGTATTTATCACAAGGATTTAGAGTCTACTTTTCTGTTGGATGTCTTTGTTGCCTTATATTGTATACAGAGAAAATGATCAAAAAGCATTATTTGGTGTGCGTGTGTGATTTTCATGTGATATAAACTACGTGAAACTGTTTCAACAATATCGATGAATTCTTATTTTTCATAATTTTTCTTAAATACAGTATGACCCACAGCTCACTTCCAGTGAGAAAAGGTAGTGACAGGCCATTGCTGTCACTATTGTGTTACTCTTTATGAAAGAGAACAGCGAAGCTGCTGATGTACTGTTACTTTCCTATCGATTCATGTAATGGTGACAACTATAGGCTTTGCAACTGAAGTGCAAAGCTCCTCAGAATACTCCAAAGCACCCTCAAAATAATGTTCTCCAAAATGAACTACTGCCACTCAGATAAAAGTTTTCCTTCTGCTCTCAAAGAAAGAAGACTAATATACAGGAATGGTGCAATGGTTGCATAGTTTTATTTTTGTAGGGTGGACCATTCAGCGACCTCTAAGTTCCTTCTATTTTTCAGTGTATTGCCTCCCAAGCAATACAGTTTTTGTTTGATTAATAACAGAGTCTGTAAAACCCACACGATGTAAAAAGTATTCAGTTACCAGCTGAGAAAACCATTATGCTTTCATGTGTATCTAATAATTAAGAGCAGCAGAAACAGTGCAGTGTCATTCTGGAATCCTTCCATGGTATCTCATTTCCAACTTCCTTTTTTTCTGGCTTCAAGAAGGGCAATTTTCCCCTAGTTGTATCTACTATCTCCTGGAATGCTGGTATAGTCTCTTGCTCTGTTCCTCTGACCATGTGTTTTTTGCTTCTTCACAGCTCAAAGACAATAGCTGTTTTCAGTCTTAAAGTCTTCATGATTTGTCTTTTTCAACTGTCTCAGCATAGCACACACTCACAGGCACGCATACGAAGCACACACATACATTTTAGTATCAAAGTCATAAAATGTTTGAAGAACTATTTTAACTTTTTTTTTTTTTAATATACATGACTGGAAGTGTGAGGTAATCATATAAGAAAGACT
Organism: Tetrax tetrax; assembly: GCA_009806455.1. Lineage (NCBI taxonomy): Eukaryota > Metazoa > Chordata > Aves > Otidiformes > Otididae > Tetrax > Tetrax tetrax. Next base: position 13,014 of record WHYT01016559.1, read on the forward strand.
ATTTTAATCCTGCTATGCTTATGCCCAAAGAAATTAAAGCATCTCATTTACTCTTTATTCCAGGTGTACAGACTTAAACTTCTTAAGACTACCTACAGCAGAGATCTTTTGTTCAGAAAGTGAAGAAACCAAGAATTTCGAAAGAAAACAGTATTATTAAGTGTGTTTCTTCAAAGTGCTCTTCACTGTAAAATGGGTCTCAAAGTTATATGTGAGTATCTGTTGCTGACTTTATCATTGCTAGATTCTTGTTTTGAATAATTTCAGCTATGGAAAAATGCACAAGGTCTTGTCTAGACCTGGTTTTGCAAATTCAGCTTAGGCTTCTGTTCAAGATGGAACTTTTTCTCTTCCTACATTTGTTAAGTACTAAACAAAGTCAAATTACAGGACTGCATACATTTTATATTCGCTTATATGCATGTCACTGAAGTCACCAAGAAATTTACGTCCACAAGAACATCAGAACACCTGGTTTCACTACCTGGTAATACACGAAGTGGAACAAAATCAGCTCATTTACTTTAGATGTGTAGGTCTTTTTCAGCATGAACTGCTAAAGTTCCCACTTTTTACTTTCCAATATATTCAATGAATATAAACAGTAGTAAGTAGCAGGTTTTTGAGCAGGTATTAGCAAATTTCATTCTAACTTTTCCATGCCACTCAAACTGTATCAAAAAAGCAGAGTTAATATTTTAATTTTGGAGAAAATGAAGAAAGAGAACTCACCATCTTCAGAAATGGAGTTGATGCATCATAATTATAAGCACCTTTATCCTTTAGAATAAGAATATGAGCAGAGTCAATTATCACTTTCTTCAAGTTCATTATTGAATGGAAAAGCCTGTTAAAAGTTTTAAAACCTTAGTTAGTTTTCAGTTGTTTTCATTCAATGTCATAACATCAAAATTTAAAAATATTAAAGAACTCAAAAGTATGAGTTCAGAAAAATAAATGTAGTTTTTAATATCAATATAGCATGAAATTAAGAACAGCTAGTTGCAATGGGTGACTAGACTGCAAAATGCAGAAATAGCCTGAACTTCATTATATTCCTACCTTGCATACTGAAAATGAGGTACATCTCCCCACTGATACGCTACAAAACGCATAACCTTAAAATACCAAGTCCTTTTTCAAAATGCTAATCTTAAGAAAGTCTGTGTTCTATATGTTTGATTTCCAGTATCCATAGTGGAGACAAGCCTGAAACACTGGTCACAAAGTCAAGGTTGTTTTTAAATAGAATTAGAAAAACAATCAAATACAAAAATTTACATTATTATAATTATTTCCATTGTTTCAACCGACACAAGGTTTACAAATTCTTAAATACAGAGGGCTGTGTCATTTTATTTGGAAGTTAAAAAAGCCTTTATTTCACTCTCTCATACCCAAGTGCCCTGCACATGTTTATACCTTGATTATGCCTATGCTTTAATAGATAAAAATTAACAGATTTATGGAATTTAAAAATACTCGCCATTAATGCAGTAATTTAAACAGAGAAAGTATTTTACAGGCATTATAAATAGTAACTTAATGGGCATGGTCTACCATCAACCATCCACCATCATCTACTTCAATTAAATTTACTGGTGCTTAACATTTCAATATGTAACAATATTCTAAACAAATGCATAATTAAAGCATATATCTACATACACAGACATATATATATATCACACACTGTCCTTTCAAAAAATTCCACAAAGTAGCTAGCTAAATAATTCGTCAATACTGAGAAAGGAACTACACACCAGATGAAACAGCAATAAACAACAACAGAAAAACTAAGTAGAAGATTGGCAACATGAACAAGATTTCCCACATTGAAGAAAGGTAGGTTGCAGGGGGTGTGGGATTTTCCAAGGAATATACGCTTAAATTAGCATGTCTCTTAATCATTGCTTAGCGCAGGCAGATATAAAGTGTTCCCCTATATAATAATTAATGCAGAAAATAGTTCTGTTATTAAATAAATCTCAGTATCATGTCTACCTAGCTTCTTTTGAAACCTCAGAAATTTTTTCTGCACATCAAATTCCTACTTCAGAAGATAAAAATAATTCATAAATGAAGATCCAGTTCTCTCTTTTCAGTACCGAGAATGTTGCTAGGTATAGTAATTTTTTATCTCTGAAACAGAGATAAAAAAAAAAGCAAAAAAAGAAATTAAGATTTACGTTCATACAGTTGTAAAAAATTACCTAGTGCCATAATCCACAACTACCCAATCTTTAGATGTTCCTGTAATAGCATCATGATGCTGAAAGAGTCCAAGGTTCCTCCTAGCTTCTGTCAGCAATTTATAGTTATCTACTGAAGGAAACACACTTGTCTTCTCTGATTTACTGGACTGTACCAAAGCCAAGGAGTAGAGGATTTCAGCTGCCCTGGAATTGCAGAGAAGAATTAAATATTTATACACATTCAAAAAGCAAAACCAACACACATTTTACCTGAAGAACAAACTGATGTTTTTACATCTTTCCTTATGCCTAATTCCCTGAGTTCTTTAAACCTTAATCTCGTACTTTTTAGCCTGTTTCTAGCTTCAAATAGTTAAAAATCACTGCTGCATTTCATCATCAACTAGTTTTACACCCTGTAAGCTTCCTGCAAGGCTTCAGTGATGGAAAACAGAACTTTAAAATAAAAATATGACAATACAAAGTAACATACCATTTTCACAAATGTGTGAGGAATACAGATCCAATCCTACAATGATACAGCAAGAATAGACAGCCTTACAGGAGAGATACAATTCCCATTTCTAAAAGCGACTTATTAAACAAATGCAGTTATCTCTAAAAATATATTAATCTCTACAGGCTATAAAATATGTATTCTGCCATTTGTCCTTTTAACTTAATTCTCCTAAAGATTTTGGCAGTTCATGTACCTGCTTACTATACATTCACCTGAATGGTGAGAACACCAGATTCAAAAACCCCTAGACTGAACAGAATGCAGAGCCCTTGTCCCCTTATTCAAAAGCCTAGCAGTAAAATATTACCATTAGGTTCTCACTTGCTTTATAAGAATTTAAATTTATTTTACAAAAAACCAACCCTATAACTGCCAGTCATGAATATTTAACAAAGGCACCTGTACAAATCCTACCTAACCATCTGTTAACTTTTTTTTCCACTCTCTCCTCTTCCTAAAATGTTACAGTTGTTTTTTCAAGTCTGTAAACTGTCAGATTCCTTCTCAAACTTTATTTGGGCTTAATAAAGGTTTCTCAAGTGTTTGAAGACACCAAGAAGATACAGGCTAATGTTAGAAAAAGCAAAGAAAGTGAAATAGCATGTGTTCTTGAAATAAGTGTAAAACTAACTTCTAAGCATGAAAACTTAAAAAAATAATAATAAAATAAAATATGTTAACTCTTACATTTACCCAAGTTGTTACTGAGTCCACGTGTTCAAATTTAAACTAGGTACAACAACTTTTAAAGCCATTCTCAACTCGGAGCTTCAGACTGTGCAATGAAATTAACTGTTAACATGAAAAATACCTTTGTGCTCTCTTTGTCTTTCTGCATCACATAGGTGACAATTATGCAGAAACTGCAAATAGCATGTGTCAAACTAAACCAAAAGGTAGACTGTACACACAACAGCTCAATTCATTTTCATATTGTCAATATTTGAGCAATAGGACAAGATTTTACTCTTACGTGTAAGATAACTGCTTACAAGGTACACACAAAATCAAGGTGTTAAAAGTTATAATTCCTTTTTTTTTTTAATTACTAGTACACTTAAGCTTAATGTCTGTGATTTTAATGTTGCTTTGTGCAAATTCCTACATCTATTCCTATCATACTTTGTTGTATTACTGCTTAACTTGAAAGGAAAACAAGTATATTGTAGTTAAAAAGGAATCACATGCACATTCAACCAGTGGAGAAAGCCCATCTGAAAGGGTCTTACCTTTTTCTAAAAATTTGGCTTAGCCACTAAACACTGACTCACCTGTAGCTATGAAGCAGAGAACACACACACAAAAAATTTAGTTCTCAATAAAATTTCCCTCCCCACAATCCACCTTAATTTTTTTTTAAAATAGGGAAGTCCCTAAACAAGGTAACATCTTAAAGTCAAAAGAAATAACATTACAATTAAGCTGCACAGTAAGTACATTTTCAGTCCACCCTCTTTCAGGAACTTAATTTGAAATCCATTTTGTCTATAAGCAACACTTGGAACTCTTTTGCCTTTCAGAAAAATAACTGATTCTGCTTTACAGATCCATTCAGTACATCAGTCTCTTAGAATCAGAATTTTCCTTTCAAGTCTCCATGCAGCCATTACAAAACAAAGCAAAAAAAAAATTTGTAAGAAATCCTTCAGGAAGTTATTTGTCAGCATTACAGAAGTTCATCTCTAACACAAAAAGCTCTTAACAGCATACAGAAGCACTACAATAGGTGTATTTTAAAGCATCCCTCCAGAAGACAAAAAGTATCCTTTGATTAAGGATCCCCTGAAGAAGAATCTTTTGGAAACAGAGTTTCCTCATTTTAGCAACAGATTAAATGCCCAGAGTTTTCATCATATGCATCTGTCCCATATTTCTTTCTGGAGCTTCAAAATACAGTTAAATCATTTTATAATATGTCTTACCTACAGCTGCCTCCAGGGAGAACCACTTAAGTACTCCATTCAAAATCAAAATTCATCAGTAATATTTTCCTCAAAGAAGATGCAAACACTTCTCATCAAAGCACTATTTTACAATCCAAGATCACTTAGCACACAGTATTCCTGGCTACTTCTCAACTGCGTCTAACAACCCTTGTAAAATTTGCACCTTTGAATTTCTCTTACAGAGTTCACAGTATAGCCATAATGACAGATTGATCTGACTGACCCAAAACAGAAATAAAAAGCATACTACCCTCAATTTTTCATGGAATCAGGACTTCCTGATCACTTGAACAGTAATTTAGAACAACTTATTTGTTCAGGTGGAAAAAATATTGTTGCATTTCTGTGAAGTTAATAAAAAAAAAAAAAACAAAAAAACAGACTCATCAACTAATATTTGTAACAAGAGCTGTGTTTAAGCTCTTTACCTTAAACATAGCTATCCTTATTGTAAGTAAACTTAAACTGTACATTTCAAAACCACTTTTCCATCTGCCCAACAAATTTAAAGTACTTAACACAATCGTCTCTCCCACGTGCCAAGACATGTTACAAATTTACTGGATGGCAGTATTTACCGCAAGTAGGATTCCAGGACTCTATCCAGTCGTTTATAGAAAGGTCGCGATGTAAAGTATCCACTCCAGTAATGATGATCTCTGTCTGCATAGGTGAAGAAGTCGCCACTTAAAACAGGGAAAAACGAATTGCTGCTCTTTTCACCCAAATTGCTTTCTTTGCGTAGAGCTTCAAAGTAATCTGATAAAGTTCCAAACTGGGCCTGAATGAAAATTAAAGTTACTATAACATAGTTCTCTTTTCTTTATTTAGACATACAAAGAGAATGAATATGCTTGCTTTCATATACATTTCAAATATGCCTCTCCTCCAGCAGAATTGTACCACAAATCCTATCTGAAGAGCTTTAAAATTTCCCTGCGCACTTTTCCAGCAAGCTGAATAGCTTCTCCAAAAGTACGTCAACTTCATTTCAACTCAGTACAAAAAAGATATGAGCCTGATGAAGCGGGTTCAGAGGGTCACAAAAATGATCAGAGGGCTAGAGCATCTCTTCTACAAAAAAAAGGCTGAGAGAGTCAAGGTTATTCAGTCTGGAGAAGAGAAGGCTACTGCAGCCTTTGAATACTTCAAGGGGGCTTGCAGGAAAGATGAGGAAAGTAGGGCCTGTAGTGACAGGACAAGGAGTAACAGTTTTAAACTAAAAGAGGGGAGATTCAGACTATATATAAGGAAGACATTTTTTACAATGACAGTGGTGGAACACTGGAACAGGTTGCCCAGAGAGGTGGTGGATGCCCCATCCCTAGAAACGTTCAAGGCCAGGTTGGACAGGACTCTGAGCAACCTGATCTAGTCAGGGATGTCCCTGCTCCTTGCAGGGGGGTTGGACTAGATGGCCCTTGAAGGTCCCTTTGAACACAAACCATTCTATGAATCATGAAATAAGAAGTACTTTTTTTTAACATATAAATCAGTATCTAAAATACAAGCTAAATCTCAACAAATAAGTGAAGCATTCTTTTGTGTCTTATGAATAAGCCTTTGTGTCTTATGAATGAGCTAAGTAATATGTCATTATTATGTAAATAGATACCTGGACTAAACAAGAAATTTAACGTAATGCAATAAACGCATAGTTCGCTTAATCCGCCATTTTCAAAATTAACTCTGTTGTGCTCCAGATCCCCAATATATACTTGACCTGAGACAACTGTTGATAAAAAAATTAGCATTTGCTTTCAGAAGCTGTTTTTAAAAAACTGTATAGAAAGAAATTGTGTTTGGAGATGGAACACAGGGAAGTACAAAAAATTCATTATCTTCTAGTCATTTTTAAAAATGCTCAGACAAGTAAGGCACTAACAGCCCTTTACAGCATAGGTCAAAAGATGGTACCGTCAGGCCTGAGGAGTACAAAAAAAAAGGGGGAAAATAAAAAAGGGAGAGGGACTGATGTCAATGTTGCCAGTAGCGAGAGATGTTGTTAAAGAAGGCATAGATAGCAAACCAGATTTCGAATGAGAGGGGAAAAACAATTAAGTGAAGTAGGAACAGCACAGACGATCACGTTACCACCCTATCCTCACAACAAACTATAATGATAATTTTTCAAATTTAAATTAAGTCAGGTTTTTTTGGGTGCAGGGGGATATTTTTAACAATAAGCATACAAAAGTAGCATGATACAATTTACAACATCTGAAAACAAGCTTTTAGTAAAAATCTTCTAAAAGTTACTTGGAATATAAGGACTATTACTGTGACAACAAATATAAGCTATTTCAACATTGAAAAAACTAAACAGTATTCACTCTTCAAAATCATTCAGAAGATCCAAGCATCTGTTAGGTGGATACAGTATGACTTGCCACTTTGAATGCCAGTAAAGCAGAGAGAGATATTGCCACAGAAATCCCTCAGGCACTTCTATGACATTTAGCTTTTTCTCTCACTATCATAGACACGTACAAGACAGAATTCAAAAGGGAAAAAAAAAAAAAAAAAGAAATCAGGTATAGG
>WHYT01016559.1:32148-54422 GCA_009806455.1 Tetrax tetrax
TTACAGTAAACTAGTGCCATGACTATAACCAAACAGATCATAGAATGGTTTGGGTCAGAAGAGACCTCAAAGATAATCTAGTTCCAGCCTCCCTTCCCTGGGCAGGGACACTGTCCACTAGATCAGGTCACCTAAGGCCTCAGATGACGATGTTCTACCTAGCATTCAGAGACAGTAACAGACTCATGTATCACAAATGGAAAAGAAAAAAAAAAATAATTCTACTTCCTTTAATTATAACCTATTTTCAAATTTCACTGTCTACTATGTTCTGAACTTATGAGCAAACACTGCGTTAAGTAACATGCATTATTTTTCTATGACTACTTTATTTTAAGAACTATATAAATTCACCAAGCTATGCTAGGTATCATCTTTGACTAGCAACATATTTTTTAAAGTTATTCCCTTTCAAAACATGTAAAAACTACCTGTGTTGAACATTTCCAGCATGAATTGCTTCTGGTGGAACTCTCCATGGACAGCTTACTCTTCCTCCGGGAAGACGTTTGAAATCAAACTGGCAGCAGATTTTCGGATCCGGACCACAAGTATGAGGAATATCATAGCTATAGAAAGGCATCATATGACAAAGGATATCTGTACTGGATCCCAAATCTGGAATTAAATACATAGATGACAAGTTTAAAATTAACTGTCTCAGATTTGCCAAAACCAAATCAGTTCCATGGTCTTAGACCAAACATTGTATTAAAACATCACATCAAGATAACTCCTTGCTATGAATATCCACACCTGGAGTCTCCCTTTGTACATACCTTACACATAAAGAGGCTAAAACCACAGATAAAACCAAGACTGGAATGTTCCAATCAAGCACTAGCTGACTGGGAAAGACAGGAACAAAACTTTAGGGTTTTTCTTTACCCAGATAAACCTCTTTATTGCCAGAATTTTAGAGCTGAATAAAACACATCTTTTGTACTTTGGGTGAATCAAAACCAACCAAAAAACAAAAAAAAAAAAAACCAAACAAACAAACAAAAAAAAAAACAGAGAAAGAAAAAACCCAGCTAAATAAATAAAACGAAAAGGAGACATGCTCCAGTGCCAACAGTGCTCCAGGTGAGCAAAGTACTCTAGGTACCAAGTGGCTGAATCAGAAGATATCATACCTTTCGCCTGAGTATTAAGAACCAGAAAAAGGGTTGAATACTTCTACAAGGGCCTTGAGGGCTGGTGTGATTCCCAATCCAGGTGGGCAAGCCAGGGCTAATGAAGTAGATTTCTAGAGTCCTTGACAATGGTTTGAACAGAACCTTTCAGATAAGGATCGTTCAGATGCCTCAGGACAGGAGTGGTCCTTGAAGATCTCAGAGTGACCTCAGAGGCAGAGCATTCAGTTTTTGCCCCAGAGAAGAAATCATACAGCCCAGATTAGTAGGAATGAAGATTACAGAAAGTATGCTACTGTTAATATCCAAAGAGTAACTACCTGCACGTTATATCTATTTTTTTTGATGGGAGTAAAGCTGGTGATAACAGCAAGCTTAAGACTTAAAAGATTTAAAAAGAGTACTCTCCAGGTTTATCTCCCTCCACTAAGATATAGTAGGCATTCACATACATGTCACCCACATCCCATAGGAAACAGACGCAAAATCCAGCTCTCAGATAAGGTGTGATCCCAAGAGATCATCTTACGCAGAACAGAAGGTCAGAAGTCAGCAGGAAGAACTAACACACCATAGGCACTACTCAAATCTGCAGTTAGACGAATGAGGGGAGGTCTCAGAAAAGGTGAGGAAAAAATGCACACAGAAACAATATATGAAAGATACTAGATAAGGTTTCAAAAGCCTAAATGTGAAAGCAGCAATACTCCTCAAGAAAAAACAAGGTTGTGAATCACTGTTTCTTATTCCCATGATAAAAGATGATGAAAAAGTTTCTGAGTACAGAGAACATCTATAGTACAGGAGTCTCTAAAGTACTTAGCTTACACATTAAAATGTATGATTGTGTATATTAACATTCAAGCATAACTAATAATTTAAAGTGATATTTCTTCTGATAATTGTGTTAGTATATTCACTCCTTTTATAGCCAGGTCAATCTCTTAGATTTTATTGTATTCAACAACATGTGCCAGCAATGGCACCTCCTAAGATTTTTTTGTTTGCTTGTTTGTTTTGGGACTTAAAATCAAGAGGATCCAAGCAAAGCAACAAAATTTGCTTGAACTTCTAATAAGAAAATACAAGAGTTTTAAATAACAAAGCCTGTGAGCCTCAAATAACAACTCCTGAAGCCTGTGAAAACAGGACTACTAAGAACATAATCAAACCTAATAGCTGTTTTCTAAAATAATCCAGTTTGGATACTGTTTATATTTTTCAAGCAGATATTATGAATAGCAAAGTTTTTGTTTTGGAGAAAGAGGAGGTAGTAAAGGTAAAAAATCCCCTAATTTTCCAAGAAAAACGAATCTGCTGTTAAATAATACATAAAGCTCCACAGTTTGGTGTGGGCAGGGGAAGGGGGGAAGAACAGCCACATTTTTTTTTCCATGAAGAATCTCAAAATAGGGAGAAATACTGTTTTCTCCACAAACCAGAAAAAGTCTTGTATTTACCTTAACATGCCACTCAGGATGAGAATTCATATAATCAAACAGCTTCTGATAATTCTGGTACTGCTGATCCCATTCTGAACTCTCAGCATAGCGGAAATCATCCCCTAGTGGAGCTAACAGAACTTTAGTACGGAAAAGCTTTGACTTCTTTCTGTATTGATCTAAAATCATCCAAGCCCTTGAGGGGAGGGAAAACAAAAAAAAAAAAAGGCAATTTAGCAAATAGAAAAAATAAAGGTCAGCATTTGATGAAACAATTCTTAGACAGCAAATTGTGCATTAGGGTGACACTAAACATGACAAACAAAACTCTGCTATCTCACTTTGTAACAAAAAGCTGGATGCAATTCCCCCCTCTGGGACACCACATTCAACCTACTATTGTTGTAAACACTATGCTAATTAAATCCTCCAATAAGCATATCAAGCTCCATCTCAAACAATAGGTCAGTCTGCATCAATTTGTTCCTGTACCAAAACTAACCTTCAGTTGAAATTATGTTTACTTGCTTTATATTTAGATAACAACTCTAATCCTCTCCAGCCCTTATTTACAATAATAAGTAAGCTCTTCTCATCCCCTCTGGTAATTCCCTTGGATACTTTGCTTCATATCTTCACGTCCTTGACAGAAAAACTGCCCATAAATTAATCTTTGAGAAACTCTAGCCTTGAAAAAAGAAATAAAATAAAAAAATAAAAAAAAATAATTCCAGAAGAAGTTCACTACTAACAATCAATGTTCCCCCTTAAGCCAGCTTCTTACCCATCTTAGATTCACCCTCTTAAGTTTTAAGCACAAGTCCTGAAAAATTAAATCCATCACTTTTCTGCTTTTGGCCTTTAAAGAAAACCCAAGTAAAAAACCCACACATGCACACACAGAAAAAAAAAAGGCATTAAAATTATCCTTTAGCAACTACTAACTCTTTGATGGGTAAAGTATCAGCTCTGTCAATATGTAGCAATGTATTAAAAGTCACAAGTCTGATATCTGCATTACTGAAAAGGTCCATTTCCCCCCTCCTCCCTCCCAGCCACAACCACTATCAAAATCTTCTGATGCTGATCCTCTCTAATTAAAGTTATGGAATTAATTTTAGTAGGGAGTACAAACCATAGCAACACATTAAAGAAAACATAAATAAAGTTTTAAAGATAAAAGAGCAGCAAAATCTGCTGAAATGAAAAGCGAACTTTTCATTTCTACAAGTCTTTTTAATAGACAGTCTACCAAAACCTACTTTAACTCATACTCTTGAAGATTTGTTACATGTACATTTATGTGAGAATTGGATCAAGTCCAATATATTTGAAACCTAGATTTCTTTTGACCTGCAAGTCAGGGTTTATTTGTTTATCAGATTATAAAAGCACCGAGTAAACACATCTGACTGTATTCCGGAGGGAGAACGGGGATACAACAACATATTTGGTTAAGAATTCACATAGTTGTATGGAGACTAGAATATAAGCAGCTAGTGGCTTCCCCCTCTCTGTCTATAGTTTGATTTATCATTGAGATTAGCAAGTATTCATGCTTGAATCAGTATTTTCCATGAGTTTCAACAGGTTGCTGATTTAAAGATTTCCTCTCCACACAGCTAACAGAACAACTGTCACGCTACAAAACTTTGTCATCCTACCTTCTAAGAAGCCAGTCTAACTACAGCTGGAAACATGCTTTATTATTACAGGACTTCAGGAAAAGTTACAGTTAACAAGATATTTGACTTGGACATCTCTCTTCAAATTCCTCTATTTTCTTCCCAAATCCACTGCAAAATTCATCACTGATGTTCTCTCCTTTTTCAAAGTACTCCTAACTGTACCATTATTAGGTGTTTTTAAGGGGCAGCAGGATTTTCCTCCATTGCAAACCAGTTTCGATTGCAAAAACACCAAAGAAAAATTAGGTATCTCAAGTCACATACATCCTTTTAAGTTTCTCTCAAATGACAACCTAAATCATTACTTCATACATGTGTGAGAAAGTCAGAGAGGTCCAGACAGAATTTGGTGAAGATGAAAAATACTTCTCATCCAAAAAAACCCCCAAAAACCCCCCAAAAACAACCAAACAGATTCCAGAGTCTTATCAATGATTTCCCCTTCTGGTTCCTCAACAAGACAGTATTAGATGCATTTTGATGTATGCTTATCAGGTTTATCTGAATGAAAACTTGCAAACCAGAGAGATGAGTCATGATAAACCTTTTGTAGCACTGTAATTACAGATATAGCATATCAGCAGGAGCTCCACTTTAATGGCTGAAAAAAAATTTTGGTTTTATACAATCAAAAGTTCTTTGACTTGTACACAAGACGTAATATGTAGTTCTCAATACTCAGAACAATTCTAACTGCACTCTTAGTTGGCAACACTGAAGTTTATCAATATCGTCAGTAACAGCATCAAGAATATTTTTCACCTTTCTATGGGAAGATTGCAGATTATCACTGAATGCTTAAGGCCCTTCACAAATGAAGAAAACCCCTTCATATCAGAAGTGTCTACTTTTAACACAAAATTTTCAAATATTTGGCTAAAACATATAAAAACAATTAACATGGCTGGTTTTGCCTCTTCCTATCTCAAAGGAGGAGCAGTAGCTACACAAAGTCCGTGGGAATCACAAGAAAATTTTGCAGCACTTATAGCAAGTCCAGGTTTGACAGTGGTCATGGCTTCACAGTCCCTTTAGTCCATACAGCACATGAAGCATTAGGGATTCACTCTTTGCTCAATTATCTCAACTAGAAAACAAAAACCATTTAGCTGACTGGCAATTTTCTATTCCAGCAATTTTGTGAAGGGGATAGCTATGCAGACAGAATGACTACTTCGTAAGAGGGTAATCTCAGATTCTTGAAGTTGGCAATCACAAACATTAACCACCAATGCCACACCAGCAATGTAATTCTGAACACCATTGCATATTGTGCAATATCAGCAATGATGAAGATAAAAAAGCTGAAAGCGAAAACGGGGCTTCTTGAACAGTAGTGGGTGAAGGTGAAAGTCCATTTACCATTCTTTCTCTGAAGCATATAACTTGCAGTGCAGATTCTTTCCTATTTTCATGCATGGGAGAGAGAGATATACACCAAAACAAGCTATGCTTCCTCTAACATAAGAATTCATCCCCATTCAAGGGAAAAAAACCCAGCTGTTTTTTCTTGCCAGTGTGAAAAGCTAGAACTTCAGCATTTAAACATATGGATAAAGATGCAGCTGCAAAACAGGGCGAGTGCAACAACAATCTTTATAACCTAAGCTGTTATGAAGTGTAATTAAACAAGTACAGGCTTTCAATTAGGCTGCATTTCATGCCTTCCTACTAAATCACAACTAAAGTGGCAAGGCAATGATAAATCCAATAGCTACTAGTCTTAGGTTTTCAATTCAATGTCTCTTCAGTATATATATATACATGGCCATAATAGTATCGAAATCAACAGTTCCAGCTGAGTATTCGAGATTTGTGTTTTATCAATTCTATGTCAGCTTCAGCATTGTAGACAGGTCAGTGATCTAAACCTTGCCTCTAAACTAATCAAGCACGTATCAAATACTTTTTTCAGATCTACTTGGTGTAGATCTCCTATATTTTTCCAGCCCTAAAAAAGAAAGCAATCAGAGATGAGAGACAGATTAATTAGTGGTACAAACCTTTAACCTTGGAAAGCTTATGATGTAAAGATAGATTTTCCAATTACTTCTGTATCTCATATATCTCCTCGTCATAACAACTATAAAACTTGTGTTGTCACAGAGGTCAGATGAGAGAAGTTTGTTTGCCTACAATATCCCGACTTTTTCTTTTTTGTAAAGTATGAGTAGTGGTTTTATCATTCTTCTGCAAAACACTACTTCCTGTGGTATGGTTTCAGAGATCATATTGAGATGATGACCTCTTCAACTTCATCATATATTCACTACATACCTGCCACATTTCTTTTATTCCTTGATTTCATATGTGATGGTGAAAGAACCATTTATTTTACAAAGTCTAATTTAGATTGTTAGGCAAAGGTTGCATCTTGGAAGTGCAGGGATAATTTAAGATCTAATTAAAAAAACAAAAACCTGAAAAAGCATTCTGAGAAGGTTCTCAGAATTATATTTATAGCCTATATGTTCCACGTATCTGTTAAACAAGCTGTTACTCTTCCACAAATATTTGTCTCAGCTAATCGTGATACATATTCAAGATTTTTCTTTTCACAACTTTGATTTAAAGACACAGCTTTCCTTCACATTTGATAAACACTAGGTACGTCACAATGATTCTTTTACTAGCTCTAACGCTCTCCCGCCATCTTCAGCTTTCATTTTTCTGCTTTTAAAGAAAACAACCTTTTCTTATCACCATTCCAATTTCTACCATAAAATACAACAGTTGTGATGTATTCTGTTTTATTTTGGTTTTATATTCTGTAAGATTTTGTAATTGAATTTTACCAAAAAAAAGTGAAGTTTTCAAGATGCCTGGCAAAATTCATTCTCAGAAAAAGGGCATGCAGACTTGACATGCAGACAACCAACGCATCATCATTGCATCATCATTTCAAAACTTCAGCATCAAGATTAGAACCAAGAAGTCACCCTACTATCCTTATACATTTCTTATACTCAGCAATTTGCAGTAATTGTAAACAGCTACCTACATTTCTAACTCTTGAACTTGGGGATGGTTTGAAGGCCTGCAGATATTAAAAGGACCATGCAATACATCGTTTTTCTACAAAAACCTTTAGCAGTTCTATTTTATCTTTTTTTTCCTGTCTTTTTTTTTCCCCTCTTCCTCGCAAAATTGAAACGTAGTTTTGTAAAATTACATACTTGATTCTTACTTGTGGCAAGATAACTCAGTGTTTCTATTTAAAGAATAAAATTGAGGTTAATATGATTTCCCCACCCCTTGACATATAAGACATGGGACTCAGATTCACTTAAAGTGTCCACTTCAAGAAATCCAGGCCACAGATTGCCAAATTTTGCAAGGATATACCACAGGAAATATCTCACTGTCTACTGTTACTGCATAATACACCATGCTGAAGCCTCCCACTGGCAGGAGACAGATCATTGTCTATTTATAAAATTCACAAGAATTACAGTAAACTAGTGCCATGACTATAACCAAACAGATCATAGAATGGTTTGGGTCAGAAGAGACCTCAAAGATAATCTAGTTCCAGCCTCCCTTCCCTGGGCAGGGACACTGTCCACTAGATCAGGTCACCTAAGGCCTCAGATGACGATGTTCTACCTAGCATTCAGAGACAGTAACAGACTCATGTATCACAAATGGAAAAGAAAAAAAAAAATAATTCTACTTCCTTTAATTATAACCTATTTTCAAATTTCACTGTCTACTATGTTCTGAACTTATGAGCAAACACTGCGTTAAGTAACATGTATTATTTTTCTATGACTACTTTATTTTAAGAACTATATAAATTCACCAAGCTATGCTAGGTATCATCTTTGACTAGCAACATATTTTTTAAAGTTATTCCCTTTCAAAACATGCAAAAACTACCTGTGTTGAACATTTCCAGAATGAATTGCTTCTGGTGGAACTCTCCATGGACAGCTTACTCTTCCTCCGGGAAGACGTTTGAAATCAAACTGGCAGCAGATTTTCGGATCCGGACCACAAGTATGAGGAATATCATAGCTATAGAAAGGCATCATATGACAAAGGATATCTGTACTGGATCCCAAATCTGGAATTAAATACATAGATGACAAGTTTAAAATTAACTGTCTCAGATTTGCCAAAACCAAATCAGTTCCATGGTCTTAGTCCAAAAATTCTATTAAAACATCACATCAAGATAACTCCTTGCTAAGAATATCCACACCTGGAGTCTCCCTTTGTACATACCTTACACATAAAGAGGCTAAAACCACAGATAAAACCAAGACTGGAATGTTCCAATCAAGCACTAGCTGACTGGGAAAAACAGGAACAAAACTTTAGGGTTTTTCTTTACCCAGATAAACCTCTTTATTGCCAGAATTTTAGAGCTGAATATTAGAGCTGAATAAAACACATCTTTTGCACTTTGGGTGAATCAAAACCAACCAAAAAAAAAAAACCTCCAAAAAACCAACCAACCAAAAAAAAAAAAAACCACCCCCAAAAAAACCCCAAACCAAAAACCAAATACTCTGCTGTCATTACTTCATTAGCATATCATTTGAGTTTGTTAGCTTTAGTAGTAATTTCTTGAATGTATAACTTCAATATATTGACAGTATGATTCCACATACTTGTAGATAGATTCCGTGTGCTTGTACACAGAGTTGCATAGAATTCAATGGACTTCTGAGACCATCTTCACAATCCTAACTTTTGCACCTAGTCAATCAATTCCCTAAAGTTTAAGCCATCAGAAGCAGACCTACATGTTTTGTCAAGTCTCAAAAGAAGGTCTTTCCAAATTAAACTTTAAAGAGAACCTGAAGTTCTCACAGAACTTAACAGAACCTTAGGTTTACTCATCTGGTAAAAACCCTAAATGCTGGTTACCTATCTCCAGCACTAACAACTTAAAGTATTTTCATGCTGAAAAAAAGGCATTAATGCTGTAGATGTGCCACAGAACCTGGCTCTTATATCAACAATATACATGAAAATACTCTTCAAAGTCTTAACAGGGTAAGTCTTCACAGTTCCAATCAAGACCTTTTGTTTAAAAACTTTTATTTTACTACTACTTACTTATTACTGAAAAGTTAATATTCCATTTACTTTTCAACCTCAGGAGTTCTATTTCTCTCAGATATCACATCGTGAGTGTGCAGTGATCTTTGATATGTGATCTGTTTTGAAAAGCCACCCTTTGAAACCCAAACTCTAGACCATATCATACGTGTGATTTAGGTATGCAACTATTTAGGAAAAAGGTCTGTCAGTTAAGTATTCTGTAAACTGAGTGGTATACATCAACGTTCAAAGAAAAATCTCCGAAGTGTCAGTATCTGACAAATTCTTTCACAGGGGAGTGTTTTCCTCAAGTGCAGAAGATTGCTTCCTCTGAATACCCTCCTTCTTCCGATTAAAAACACAGAGAAACTAAAAAGATTCCAAATCACCATCACCTTTCAATACTAAGTACTAAATATGTTTGTTAGACCCTGCATTGACTAAGCAATGACATACCAGCTTACTTGAAAAAATGGAAAGACCAAAACTTCAGCTACATAGATTCATCACACAGTTTATTGGAATGCTGGTACAGTACAAAGCAAAACAAAATATTCTTACAGAAAAGTACATTCATTTACCAACACTTCAGTTTGCTAAGGTATATTTACTACATTACCTAAGAAAACTTTCATACTCTATATTGTATAAATAATATAAAAAAGGAATTATATTTATTCTAGGAATAAGGTTTTAGATGAGACTTTCATTGCAAATTAAAATGGTGAAATGTTTTTGAACTATTTTTCTGACTACAGATAATCTACAAATTTCAAGTCCACAGAAAGCTACTGTAACTAATGACACTAATTTGTTACACCAGCTGAGGAAAACTAGTTGCTTGAAAGTTTTTTCCTCAATAGGAACATAAACAAGTCAGATCTCTCCATCTTCAAGCATTCACTTTTAGCCTTTTTTTTTCTCTCCAAGAGAAATGTTCCTTCTCCTCCACTTAATTTCCACATAGTAGGAGTACGAGGAAGAAAACAAAGAAGGGAGAAAAGGAAAAAGAATATTCCACCCCATTTACTTTTTATATATACTTGCAAAGAATGTGGGAGAAAGGAAATAAAAAAAAGTAAAAACACAAGTAAAAGTGAAGAAACAGGAAGATCAGAGAAACAACAGCAATAATACAGTTTTTGTATTTAACTCCTTTCCTAACACACAGGTACTCACATTGTCTTTCTGTTATTAACAAAAAAAAAAAAAAAAAATTCTTTGAAATTTAACCTAGATGAAAATACTTTCTTTCTTTGACAGAACTGCAAGTCTCAAATTTTCAAGTCTAGACTAATTCCTGTAAACAACTTGGTTGGTCTGTAAAGATTTCCATAGTATTTATTCAAGTTCTCTTCGTATTTTACCTGTGTAAATTAACAAAATAAATTTACATAATGGAAAATCACATACCCCAGTTCTGCCTCCAAAAAAATTCTAGCGTCTTCTGCATTGCAAAATGTTTTTTAATGGAGTAATGAACTCTTTGTATAAGCATATTGGAAAATCCTGTGCGTTTCAGAAGGTAGGCCATTGTTGGTGAATGCCCGAAAGGATCAACTGCCCAACCAGACTTTGGTTTTACTCCTATTGACAAAAGAAAAAAAGTAAAAAGGGAAGAAAGTTTTCCTTTTCACTCAAAGAAAGCTATACCAATATAATTCAAATCAGAGTACTAAAGAAAAAATTCCCAAGAAGATAAATTAAAATATACAGCTGAGTATTAAGCCTCCTGCAGAACACGCCCTGGAATGAACAAGCTAGAATGAAACAGACAAATAATTAGCAGAAAAAAAAAAAAAAACTTTAGAAAAATCGAATGTCTTGATGGCAAGCTATTCTGCCCAACTCCATAAAAACCTGAGATTTCTTTACATTGTTACACTATTTCAACTGTGTCTCAAACTTCTTTACATGGAACCACAATTAAATACATCTACTTTTTCACTTTAAGTAGTTTACAAATGTTACTACTGTAAAAGAAAGTTGAAAGAAATGAATAGATGGAGATAGATTGATGCTGTAGCTTGTTGAATTTTCACTGTAATTTAAATAATGTTAACCTTTGTTGTCTTTGGAACTAACTTTTCTTTTATTTGGTTTGCAATCATTACAATTATATTTATTAATATTGTCATTTCATGTAATTTCATCTAACTCTTGTTTAACTGACTCAACATAGTTCCTGAGGCACATTTTTACTGTCTTACCAAAAATACAGTAGGGAAAGCATTATCCATTTATTAGGTCTTCCCTCCCTCCCATCTCTCAACTATGTCACACTATGTTTACGGAAATTGCAATCTAAGAAAAATACAGTGAAATAGCTTTTCAAAATACTTTCAGTTAATTGGATGAAGTAATGTTAACTTATTAAAATCACTGTACAATTATCTTCCTATATAAAAAAGGTTATCTCTACTTAGACAACTAAACAAAACAAATCTCCCAAAGTGACCAAAACAGTATAGCTAATGTTATTGCAGTCAGTAATACCTCAAAGTTGCAAAAGCAAATGAGTCAGGGGTTTCTTGCGGTTTTTTGTTTGTTTTTTTTTTGTTTGTTTGTTAGGTTTTCGGTTTTTGTTTTGTTTTGTTTTTTCAAAAACAACTACTGTTAAAATTTCATATTTTTTTTTTTGGAAGTCTTACATAACAGAACCTAATGAATACACAGCCTGAAGAGTAAATCCAAATACATGAAAAGAGTATCAATTTTTAAGTTATTTTAAGGCCTCTCTCAAAAAAGTAGAAACAGCAATCGGAAATTGTTTTTGACACCAGAGGTATGTGATCTACAATTCAGCATGATTTAGTGTTATATTTTATTATGCCAATATACTATGCACATCTTTGATCAAGACAAAATGTTATGACATAAAATTGTTTAAATACAGTTCATCCAGAAACTTCTACCTGCAAACAGTAATTGCAAATAGTAGACTCAATTCTACAGCTTTCAGTAAGTGGTCTATTTAATGTTTCAGGAAAGCAGAGTAAAGAGAACCTTCCAACTTTCAGAAATAAAAAAAAAAGCATTTTACAATTGATTTCCTGTATCAATACAGTTAAATTTTAGATCAAGCTACATACCAAGGTTCTTTTCTAGCCACTGATGTCCTTCTATCAGTTGGTCAATTAAAGCAAAATAATGAGCAGAGGCTTCATCAGGCATGACCCATCCTCCTGTTACTATTTCAAATTGTCCATCTTTTATTAACCTGAAAAACATAAAAATTATTTTCAGAAATTTGCATATGAAAAGATACACTTAAAAATCAATTTCTGAATAGGTATTGACGAGGGACACAATGCCAGAATCTAAACTGCTTGTGCTATTTCCATCACTGGACTACATCTCTTTAATCAAACAGGGGAAGAATGAACAGATGAACAGTAAAGTTTTTAAAGCCTCCGTGCAACGAAAACCACCAGCTCTAGTTCATGTGCTATAATACTTCATTTTTCTTTAATATTTCCAGCATAGACTACAAAATTAAGGTGTATGTGCCACAGTACAGAAGGCCAATTGAGCGAGATGTCTAGACATTGCACATGTCAAGCATTACTACTATTTCCCCATCTTTGATCTACCATTCTTTTTATTGTTTTAGAGAGCTGATAGAGCTTTGAAGTTTATTGTATCTATAAAGGCTTCAGACCATCTCACTCATTAAAATGCCTTCTTGAAACAGATCACAGGATGTTCCTATCTCTCTATTAAGATGTTAGTGAACATAATGATCATACTTCCAGCATTAAGTGGTCTCTACAGTCGAATAATGACATTTCAAACACTTATATTGTACACTTGCATATAAATGTTTCATGAATTTAAAAAAATATAGTAAACTTATCAAAACTTAGTCACATTATAGATAATACTCATAAGAATAATGAAAAACATATAGTAAAAATAATCTCCAGTTCAGCTTCTGTAAGTCTTACAGCACTTTAATTTGATTTTTCCCCTCACGAAAGGGCATAGCTCCCTAGTGACTATCATCTACCGCTCATTGTGTTCCTAGGGATCTTTTTAATCTCAAAAAACAGCTGTGCTATAATGTTCATGCTTTGTACACAAATTGTTAAACAGATAGTTTTCTGTCATTCCCAAGCTTTCCAATATTACCTAACCTTTGCAGCTGTGAGGCTCTCATAGCTTTAATGTGTACTGCAACCCATGCACCATGACAGAGGGCATGAGAAGGGGTGCATCACAGAGATGAGCTAAGAACTGTTGGATCCTTTCTTAAAGTAAAGTAAAATAAATAAATAAACAAAAAAAAAGCCAAATCCCACCTTTTTTAAAAACTCAAAAATAGATCCTTACTTCAAGTTTGTTGAAGCAGAATGCTTTCTCATCTCAATGTCTAGGCAAACCTTACTTCCGTATTACATTTTGACTTATGCTTTTAAAGAGAACTAGGAAGGGCAAAGGTTTAGAGTCTGTACTACCTTATCATTTAAGCAGCTGCATGTTTATAAAAAGCACACACATGTAAAACCAAAAAAATCTAATTTCATAATTGAGTTATAACTGAACAAAAAAATACCATATATAAATAGCTAATATGAAAGATTATTTGTATTCCACTGCCAATATTTCAATGTGACTTCAAATAAAGTCTATAATCACAACTCCATTAGAATTTGAACAACATCTTTATGGTTGTACATCGAAACTTTCAGTGAATTTTTTCAGCAACTCAGTAATTTTGCTTCACTTCTCTAAATGGATTTTTATTTTGTAACTGGAAAAAACTGAACCGAGCCCAAAAAAACCAGAACTTGAGTAATCAATTACTCTAGCAATTCTGCATCATAAAGCAAAATCACAAGTGTGCATACAGTGTAGTCATATATACAACATCTCAGAGCACGCCACACAGAAGACAAGAAATAGTTCAGTATTCAAACCTTTTAACGGCATCCTTTTTTTGGACATCTAGTCCATCCCACCATTTTGAAAAGTAAGAAATCTCAGACCACATAAATTTCCTTCGGTTGTCTTCTTGCAGTTTTATAACCATATTATTTAAGATATGCTGTGTCTGATCTCTGAAGTAATCATCAAAAGTCTTCAACCAACCTAAGAAACAGAAAACATGAAATCTAAGTTGCTTTCAGCAGCCTTAGAGAGACTTGTCTTCTTCTCACTCCCTACAAAAAGTTAACTGAACTTTTAAAAGGCTAAACCTTACATGCTGTGGATAGTTTGAAGTGCTAAACTCTACCAGAGTTTATTTTTATAAAGCCTAGAGGTTTTATTTCCTAAAGGCATAAATATACAGAATATCAGTCTTTCTACTTTGAGCAACAGAATATACATTTTTAAAAAACTGTGGAATTTATTTTTTTAATTTAGGCATAAATTAAGTAATCAAAAAGGAAGATGGACATATCTGCAAACTGATCTTCCTTGATAACGTCCCCTAGGTTTCCTCATCTCTCATATTAGGGGAACTGTAGTGTCTATTAACAGATCACCTTCCCAGCCCAAGCCCTATTCCCAATACACAAACCCCCAACATCCCCTAATCTTTCCCTCAATGTCTTATCTCTTCTTTCAAGTTATCGAGCACCCCATCATCCTACTTCATGTAAAACAACCGAACGAAAGTCCTTACTGGCAGCATCTTACACCTACAGCTTGAGGAGAAAATTAAGAGCCATTAATGGTATCCCATAGAACCCGAGGGTAAAGAAACAAAACTAGTAAAAACAAAGCAGCGTAAGCCCTGCAGCACATGTTGAGCATCATTTATGAATGAGGAATTTGTTAGCAATGACTGAAAAACTTTAACTACACATTCAGACTTCATGGTGCAGTCTTCCATTAAAATCTTTAACCTCTTCCTAAAACCTTGCATAAGAAAGTAAATGCATCTTCCTTCCCAGAACCTGGAAGAGATATGTTGTTTTTGTAAATATAACTGAAAAAGAGAAGCAGATAAGCCTGTCTACTTAATACACAACTAGCATATTCCTACTCTTCTTTTCAGCTCTCATCATGTATAAACATTTCACTCAAGTGCTTCCAAAAGGGAATCAGCAGTTGAGTTTAAGGAGGTATCATACACAACAGAGTAACTACTGAAAAATGAAAGTGACATTACAATTTGGTCCTATAGCACGTATCTACATTTTAAGATTTTGTGGTACAGGCAGTAGACTTGATCTAAACTGGCCAAAGAGAGTATTCTATGTCATAAATGTCACGCTCAGTATATAAGTGGGGGTGGGTCAGTCAAACAGCTCACTCTTCTCTCGCTATTTGGAATCATTCCAGGATCATTTTCAGGGTTTGGTTTTTTTTTTTTTTCTTTCATTCCATGACTGCTGCTTGGGATTGGCTGTATTTGTCATCGGTGGTTAGAAATTGTGCATTGTTTGTTTTGTGTATTTTATTATTCATATTGTTATTTCTATTATTACTATTATTTTTTTAATATAAATATTATTGTCTTTTCCTTTGCTACCCTAGTAAACCGCCTTCATCTCAACCCACGAGTTTTTGTTTTTTTTTTTCCACAGTTCTCTCCCCTGTCCCTTGGGGAGGGGGAGTGAGCCGCTGTGTGATACATGGATACTGACCGGGGTTAAACCATGACATGGAGGATTAACTAAAACCATCCTATGCTTTTTCTAAACAGAAATGCATCATAATAAGAAAGTATTTTAGCAGATTTTTATATTGCAGCAATAAAAGCAAACTTACACTGAATTAGATTTCTTAAACATTCCTGAAAAACAGATAAACCAACATAAATAAAGGAGCACAAAGCCAAATGACAAAGCAGCTAGCATAAGAATGCACAATGATGTAGAAGAACAGTCTTATGATTAGAGGTTGTCTTGTTTAATATATGCAGTTTATTAAGCTACAGAGGAAGGGTATAACATGGTTAATACACTGAACTTGGCACACTTCAGGAAGTCCTAGGAAATATTTAAAGTATTCACAGAATTAGCTGCACACCAACAGAAAGTCCTCTGATACTGTATGTCTGGTATCTTGCATTTAAGTATACTTATTTCTAAATAGAACAGAGTATTTTATTTTCGGTCAGAAGGGACATACAACAATTATCCAGCCCAACTGCCTAGCCAGACCCAATGAAAAGTTAAAGTATGTTACAAAGACTATTGCCCAAATGCCTCCTAAATACTGACAGGGTTGGGGCATTAACTATCTCTCTAGGAAGCCATGTCCAGAGTTAGACTACCCTCTCAGTAAAAAAATGTTTCCTAATGTCAAGTCTGAACCTCCCACTTCTGAATCTCTCCCAAGTGTCCTGTCACCGGATCCCAGGGAGAAGACATCAGCATCTCCCTCTCCACTTCCACTCCTCAGGAAGCTGTACAGAGCAATTAGGTCACCCCTCAGCCTCCTTTTCTCTAAGCCAGAAAAACCTGGAGTCCTCAGTTGCTCCTCACAGAACATGCCTTCCAGCCCTTCCACCAGCTTTGATGCCAAACTGAAAGAAAAGGTTTATAAGTCTATTTGGATCAGGAAGCTTTCAATACAAAAACAGTTTACACATGAAAAAAAGTGCTGTAATTACCAAAACTAAATATGCTAGTATCAGAAAAATAACACTTGTTGGTTTAAATCTACATAAGGACCTTTGTAAATATAAAAATGTAAACAAAAGAAAAAATAATACTATCTGTAATATCATTATGCTAGTCTTGACTTAGTGAGTAATCAGGATTTTGCCAGCTATTTGCATTTTCTGCCAGCACATGTGACAGCAATAGTGGGTACACACTGTTAAGCTGCCTCCCTTTTGACTGTCTCACTCATGTTTGTCCACAAAAGTGTGGAAACTTGATTGTTTCACCTCCATCCTGAGATTTATCATCATAGAATCATAGAATGGTTAGAGTTGGAAGGGACTTTCAAAGGTCCATTTTTTTCATTTTTTTTTCCCCCCACTTCACTAGTGTAAATTTTCTTGGGTCAACAGCAGACTCCAAGAATCACGTCCAAATACAATTCATTGCTATGTAAAAAATCCCCAAGCATTTCTTAACTGATTTGCCACTATTCCTGTCTACGCTTCTCAGGCCAATTTCCTTCTTGAACCTCCATAAGCTCCTTGCACGAGAAAAAGGTATTCTTGTGTCCTAGCAGTTATGTAACAGTTTAAGAGATACAGGCAAAGTTTCAGGACAAAATCAGAATAGAACCTGACAAATTAGCATTATTCAAAAAGTAACCTAATTAAGTAAAAGCTCCTTACAATTTGATCATGACAAGAACAACAAATCAACTTTGAAAACATGAAATCATTACTACCAAGAGTAGTTTGAACACTGCTTACACGTATCTGCAAGGTTGTTGAGGTGTTTGACATTTTAAATTTTAAACCAAAAGACAAAAGAAATAACTGTTGAAATAAAACAAAAAAAAGTCTTTTCAATTGCCTACTACGAGAAGTCTGAGACAGGCTGAGAGAGCTGGGGCTGTTCAGCCTGGGGAAGAGGAGGCTCCAGGGAGACCTGATAGAGGTCTTCCAGTACCTCAAGGGGGCCTACAGGAAAGATGGGGAGAGGCTGTTCAGTAGGGCCTGTTGTGATAGGACAAGGGGTAATGGGTTTAAAATAGAGGGAGGTAGATTTAGATTGTAAAGAATTTTTTCCTAATATCCAATGCAAGTTGTAGAACACTGGAACAGGTTACCCAGAGAGATGGTTGATGCCCCATCCCTGGAAACATTCAAGGCCAGGCTGGATGAGGCTCTGAGCAACCTGATCTAGTCAGGGATGTCCCTGCTCCTCGCAGGGGGGTTGGACTAGATGAGCTTTGAAGGTCCCTTCCAACCCTAACCATTCTATGATTCTAAGTCACTCTCCAATGTTTAAGAGTCCTTAAAAAAATTTCAGGTTTTTCTTTAAATCTGTTTTAACAAAGAGGCAGATCTACTGAATGTCTGGAATACTATACCCTCTTAGATTAATGTATTTTTTGAGGGCCTTTTGCACCCCCGATTTACCTTACAGAAGATCATAATATTTTTCACTGAGTCTAAAATTCACACATCAATGCTGCTTCCTGCAACCTAAGAAACTTTAGTAATTTATTAATTTATGGCAGAATTAAATAAAACTATTGAATTTATCTAGCATTATAGAGCTTTCCAGAAAATAAAAGCAATCTCATTGCACCAAAATTAGTGGAACTTCAGTTCTTGGATTTTTAAAATGTAGACTCAAATTAGTAAAAAAGTTGTGTGTTGGTTTTTGCTTGTTTTTGTTTCATTTTTTAACAGTTATGCTTAATTCTCAACTAACTAGTTCCTGGAAAAAGACACAACTAAGTAACTTTTTTCATAGCTAACAAGGTACAAGAATCATAAGCTGAAAGAAGATATGTGGAGCATGGATGTAATTAAGAACCAACATAATATGTGATGCAGCAATGGTAAAAGTTTTTCTTAAAAACACTAAAAAAAATTCATGTAATCATGAGTTCTTATCAGTGCTTGTAGAACTTAAGTACAGCATATGTGTTTAAATAATCATACACAGGCACACAATAATCACAATAATGCAAATACTAGAAATAAATCAAAAAGCTAAGTTTGAACTTACGTTTTAGTAAGTACAACTGCACATGGAAAGAATTTAGCATTAGCTCCTTTGTAGGTTCAGTAGTTTTAAAAATTCCCTTATTTTAAGGTCTAGAATACACATAGCTATTTCTGAATTTAGAAATCTTGTATCATCATTCTATGATGTCAGAACTAAACAGAGCAAATATACAAGTTAATATTTTACAGATGTTTCTGACATAAAACTTCAGTGCCAGTTTCACCAAAAAGAAGTATCTTTTCAGTAAAGATGAAGGGCTCATTAGCCAAGACTGTGAAAAAAAAACTTGAGAAACAATGTCTCTCAGGTAAGGCTATCTCAAAATGAAAACTATAAGTAGCCTAAGATAGTTCTTCACTTTTCTATTTGGTATTGTATAAACCAGAATAAGATGGAAAGCCACCTGGAACACCCCTGTGTTGAAGTATTCATTTTGATTCAAAAGAAGATAAATAGAAGATGAGCCTCTTGTTCTCCAAAAATTTTATCTGAAGTCAAGTCATTTAGGTAGAAGGAGACACACTGATATTAAGTAAGTACATCAGTATGTTTACTTTTCCAATGGCACATTAACTTCTAAGAGATCTCTGTTTAAGGGACCACAAGAATAATTTCATATTTATCACATTTAATTTCATAAGCATAGCTTAAAAACTCATGATTGTACATTTCACCAAAAGCAAAATCTGTCATGAATGATGAGGTACTTTGAAAATTATGAACAGGCTTCTTATGTGTTATGCTTACACAATGCAAGGTCAATTTCTCCTTCGCACATATCAAATCTGCTGCCCTGAGAACTAAGATGGGAAGAAAATTTCTACTGATCAGGAATTAAAAGGGTGGTCTCTGTAATAGTCCTGTTCCAAACATGCTAGGAAATCTAAGAAGTCACCTGAAAACCATATCCAGATCTGGTCATCAGAAAACAAACCTAGAACTCCACGGAATATTAACAGTATCAAACTTTAATGCCTTTTTTTTTTATCTTAACACTGCAATTAACTTCATAGGGCTATCCAGATTTCCTCCTCAGAAATGGAAGCGGTCTTAAATAATAAAAAGGGGTTAATATGAGTGCTAGTAAGGTAAAGTTACCAATGTTATAGATAATTAATGAAGTATTAAGAAGTTGTATTTAGATCTGACGTACGTGTACATACACTTCCACATACATTTTCATTTTTATTTACGCGGAAACTGGGGGGGGAAGGCGGGGCAGATAGGAGGAGGGAAAATTTAGTCTCCTTCAATTCCACTTAAATAATGGTTGCACTAGCTCTGTACATACAACTACATTCAGCAATAAAATACTCTGATCTGCTGCACACATACATTTCAAAGCTCACAAGTCTCAATTCTTAAGTAATTTAATAGAAGACATTACCAAAATCATCACTACCAACAGAGCAATAAATGCTAGAGGTGTCTTTTGATCCCTTGGGTCATATCTGAACATCATCTTTCAAATTCAGTTGTGCTGGTTGATAATATCGCTGTTCCTGAGCAGGGTTCTCCCTTCTGGAGTTCAGCTGCCTAATCCACTTCAGGCAGTCACATGAAATTGCCGCTGTAGCACATGAGAGCTAACACAAGGGCTTTGCCAGCACAGCAGGTTATACGATCACTCATTAATTTGCTCCAGAAAGAAATGCCACCCATCTGTGATGGGTATAACCTCATACAATACAGCTGTTTGTAAACTGAACATCTCTCCGTTGCTTGAGATTAATCTGCACCGTGTGAAGTCCCTCCAAATCAGACATGCTACTGAGGTACTCAAATCTTCATCAACTGGCAGCAGCTAAAAGACAATGATTTCTGCCACTGATAAAGAATGTGAAGTGGATCCATTCTCATACCTGGTTTCCCAATAACAGGTAAATACATTAGCTAATGAAGGGAGAAGCATAGCGACCCCAAGTTTGTAGGTCCTGGTTGAATCCATATGGAAGCAACAAACCCAGATTTAGCAGAATTCAGCAACACAACATGTTTCAGAGCATCAGCATAAGCCATCCTCCAAAACAGAACTTGGAACCTAAGATCACTCCCTTCCCTAAGGATTCTGTTTCAAGGCAGATTCTTTGCTTTTGAGCTCCAGATTCTCACTAGCATAACTGGTCTTGTGAAAAGTGAAAGATAAAGTAGCCTCAAATGAGAAAACAAAATGTAATGAGAATTTAAAGCTTCTGCTAATATAGTTGTATCTTTACTGACTCCATTTCTTGGTATTTTTCACATACATTGTTACAAAATGGGTTCATTATCCCTCAAGCTTTTTTGCCAGAAGGCACTTTCTTTGCAGCATGATTTTTAATCCTCTGTGAAAAAGGAATAACATAACCATTAGCTATACAAGAGATTTCACATCTTTGTTACAAATAAACTTTCCTTCTTTCAAGTGCTTATTAATATGCAGTTTCATATTGCAGACAATTTCACAGAAATGTCCTTACCAAAAGCAGCATCAAGTCAGGAGGTTTCGATGACAACACTCTTTGTAAAAGCAAACAATAACCAGTCTTGCATGATCACCTTTGGTGATGGAACAGTTTATACTTACAAGCAGTATATCTCAGTTTATCTCTATTTGATATCAACTGAGGAGCCCCAACAGGCTCGGAGATATTTAGATTCCGTGCATGAAGGAGATGCAGATTTCTCAATTTTAGTTGCTGCTGGCAGAAGGACAGATACAATTTTATAGTAAAGCCACGAAGAACTTAGGTATTAAGGAGGAAGACTTTAGGAACCAAAACTAGAAACCAGTAAGAAAGTCAGCTATCAAAGGTGAATGACAACACCATTAAGACTGCAGGCAGGTTCTTGGGAATAAACTATGCAGGAAAAAAAGTTACAACAGAAAGATGAGACATCTCATAACTTCACAAAATTTTTTGAACCTTATTATTGAAAGGGCAGTCACAGAGAGAATTTCTTACAGAGAGCTGGAAGAAAAAGTACTTTACTAGAGATGTAATGAGTGACTCCCTCCACAACAGATACCTGAATGCTAGCAAAAAGCCATCGCTGAAGCTAAGTTCATTATGGCCAACACTACTATATTTGGAAGAGGACAAAATAGAACCAGATTAAATTTCATTAAATGGAGTCCTCAAGTGCAACAGGAGACATTCTTCAGATGTAAAACTAAGGAAGAGACAGACACATCGCAAACATACTTCCCGGGTAAGTAGTAAACTCCTACCAGGAAAGTACAGGAAACTCCATGATTGATAACACAAAAAGTTGAGCAGGAAAAGGTGTTGATGATGCTATCTCTGGTTGTACAGCAGTATCTATGCTTTACCTGTCCCAGAAGTTTAATAATTCTGGAGAGTCAAAAACATTTTT
>WHYT01016559.1:72497-92714 GCA_009806455.1 Tetrax tetrax
TCAAAAGCAACAATTCCTGGAATTGCCTGCACTCCTACAGGTTTTTCTCATGGATGAAGCCCTAGATTTCAGGAAGGCGGACTTCAGTCTCTTCAGGGACCTCATAGGCAAAGTGCCATGGGAGGCAGCCTTGGAGGGAAGAGGGGCCCAGGAAAATTGGTCCGTATTTAAGGAGCACCTCCTCCAAGCTCAGCAGACGTGCATCCCGATGAAGAAGTCGGGCAAAAAGGCCAGGAGGCCAGCGTGGATGAGCAAGGAGCTCCTGGACCAACTGAAAGTAAAGAAGGAAGCCTATAGAGGGTGGAAGGTAGCCTGGGATGACTACCGAGTGGCTGTGCGAGCGGCCAGGGATAGGGTGAGGAAGGCTAAAGCCCTGACGGAATTGAATCTGGCCAGGGATATAAAAAGTAACAAGAAAAGCTTTTACAGGTATGTAGGGGACAAAAGAAAATCCAAGCAGAATGTAGGCCCCCTCCGGAAGGTAACGGGTGTCGTGGTTACCCGGGACATGGACAAGGGTGAGGTACTCAGTGACTTTTTTGCCTCAGTCTTCACTGATAATGGCTCTTGTCTCCCCACCCAAGCTGTGCAAGGCACAGGCAGGGACTGTGAGGATGAAGAACCGCCCACAGTGCTCGAAGAGCAGGTATGGGACCATCTAAGGAACTTGAAGGTGCACAAGTCCATGGGGCCTGATGGAACTGGCGGATGAAGTTGCCAAGCCACTGGCCATCATATTCGAGAAATCGTGGCGGTCTGGTGAGGTCCCTGATGACTGGAAGAGAGGGAACATAACTCCCATTTTTAAAAAGGGGAACAAGGAAGACGCGGGCAACTACAGGCTGGTCAGCCTCACCTCCATGCCTGGCAAGGTCATGGAGCAGATTCTCCTGGAAACCATGCTAAGGCACATAGAGAGCAAGGAGGTGGTTGGTGACAGCCAGCATGGCTTCACCAAGGGCAGATCATGCCTGACCAATTTGGTGGCCTTCTATGACAGGGTGACAGCATTGGTGGACAAGGGACAGGCAACGGACATCATCTACCTGGACTTGTGCAAGGCATTTGACACTGTCCCGCACGACATCCTTCTCTCTAAACTAGAGAGGCATGGGTTCGATGGATGGACCACTCGGTGGATAAGGAGTTGGCTGGATGGCCGCACTCAGAGAGTGGTGGTCAACGGCTCAATGTCCAAGTGGAGACCGGTCACCAGTGGCGTCCCTCAGGGGCCTGTGTTGGGCCCGGCCCTGTTCAACATCTTTGTCGGCAACATGGACAGTGGGATAGAGTGCACCCTCAGCAAGTTCGCTGATGACACCAAGCTGTGTGGTGCCGTTGACACGCTGGAAGGGAGGGATGCCATCCAGAGGGACCTGGACAGGCTGGAGAGGTGGGCCCATGCCAACCTCATGAAGTTCAACCAGGCCAAGTGCAAGGACAAAAATGCCAATAGGCCTGCATGCATGGATGAACAAGGATCTCCCGGCAAAACTCAAACACAAAAAGGAAGCATTAAAAGCTGAGAGAGGTAATGCGGGAGGAATACAGAAATATTGTCCAAGCATCCAGAGGTGAAGTTAGGAAAGCTAAAGCCCAAATGGAACTGAATCCAGCCAGCAATGTCAAAGGCAACAAGACGACTTCTATAACTACGCAGGTGACAAAAAGAAGCCTAAGGCCTGCTGCTGAATGTGACAAGTGGCCTGGTGACATAGGATATGGAAAAGGCTCAGCTACTAAATATCTTCTTCACCTTAGTCTTTACTAGTAAAACTGGCCTTCATGAATCCCAGGTCCCAGAGACCAGGGTAAAAATCTGAGGCAAATAAGATGTGCACTTGGTGGAAAAGGGCCAGGTCAGGGAATACTTAAACAAACATAAGTCCACCGGGCCTGGTGGGATACACCCACAAGTACCAAGGGAGCTGGCTAGTTGTTACTGCAAGGCCACTCACAACAACCTTTGAATGATCATGGTGATTAGGAGAAGTGCCCAAGGACTGGAGGAAAACCATGTCATTCCTGTCTTCAAGAACAACCAGAAGCAGGGCCCAAGGAGCTACAGGCTGGTTAGACTCACTTCGATCTCCAGAAAGGTTATGGAGCAGCTAATCCTGGAAACCATTTCCAGGCACATGAAGGACAAGAAAGTCAACAAGAGTTGTCAGCATGGATTCAGCAAGAGCAAGTCATGCTTGACCAACTTGAGAAACTTCTACGATGAAAGGACTGGCGTGGTAGGTCAGGGGAAAGTAGTGGATATTGTCTACCTCGACTTCTGCAAGGTTTTCAGCACTGTCTCCTGTAAGATCATCATGGTGACAGTGGTATGAAGTCTAGTTGGAGGCCAGTAACCAGTGGTGTACTCAGGAGTCACTACCGGCTCCAATCCTATTTTATATCTTCATTAATTACTTGGATGATAGGGCAGAGTGCACTCTCAGCAAATTTGTAGACACCAAACTGGGAGGAGTAGCTGATACACCAGAAGGTCATGCTGCCATCCAGACAGATTTTGACAGACTGGAGAAATGAGCTAACAGGAACCTCATGCATTTCAACAAGGGGAAGTACAAAGCCCTGCACCTGGGAAGGAACAACCCGAGGCACCAGTATATGCTGCGGGTAGCCCAGCTGGATAGCAGCTTTGCAAAAAAATGACCTGGGAAACCCAGTGGAAGACAAATTGAATGTGAGACAGCAATGTGCTCTTGCAGCAAAGAATGGCAATGGCTTCCTGGAATGCATTAAGGAGGAGAGTTGCCAGCGGGTCAAGGGACATCATTCTTCCCCTCTACTCACCAATGGTTCACACCTGGAGTGCTGGGTCCAGTGCTGGGCTCCCTAGTACAGGAAAGACATGGACGCACTACAGAGTCCTGCAAAGGGCCACTAAGACGATAAAGGAACCAGAGCAGATCTCCTGTGAGGAACGGCTGAGAGAGCTAGAACTGTTTAGCCTGTTTAGAACTGTTTAGAAAAGGCTGGGAGGGGAATCTTACCAATGTGTACAAATACTTGAAGGAATAGTGCAGACAAGGAAGAGCCAGGTTCTTTTCAGCAGTGCTCAGTGACAAGACAAGAGGCAACAGGCACAAACTGAAACACAGGAGGTTTCTCCCAAACATTAGGAAATACTTTCTCTCTGTAAGGATGACTAAGCACTGGTATAGCTTGCCCAGAGAGGTTGTACAGTCTCTAACCTTGGAGATACTCAAAAGCCATCTTGACATGGTCCTGGTCAACTGGCTCGAGATGACTCTGCTTGACTAGAGGGTTGGACCAGATCGCTTCCAGAAGTCCCTCCTAATCTCAACCATTCAGTCATTCTTTGATTCAAATGTTGATCAGAAGCAGTCAAAAAAAGGCAAAGAAGAAAATTGGGGCTTAACAACTTCCACTTGAATAAACTGAAGCCAGATCAGCCTGAAATCGCTGCATTTATGCCAAGACATCCAGAAAACAGATGTTGTTTTTATCTTTCATATAACGCCATCCTCATTAAGAATTGTATAAAGGATTAATTACAAATTTCATCATCACTACATCATCAGGTTACATGAGTGCAAGTTAACAATAAGTTCCAAGTACCTAGCCAGTAAGAAGCAAAAAAAGGTTAAAGACAAGTATTTCCTGGACATATTTTAAAATATAATTTGTAATTATAAAATACTGATATAGTAAGTAAGGACTTTGTAAAAATAGCAGACAAATAGAAATTCAAAAAGGGTACTGCCTGACTTCATTATGGCTGCTTCAGAAAACAGTCATGTTGTTACAAGCTTTTCAATTAGAACATTTGAAAATCTATCACGTCTTTTTTTCCTATATGGGCTTATTCTTTCTCTATACTGAGGGATTCAAACTGCTGTAATGCAAAGTAATGCAAGTCTTGGATAAACATCACAACATTTATCCCACTGAATACTAAACTACTGCACAGAAGAAATAAAAGCATAGTTCGTGCCTCTTCAGGCCCACATTTTTAAAAAGTTATTCACATCTTGTTTTTAAAAGAAGCAATATTACTAAGCACAACGTTGGATGCTTCAGCAGTTGAAAAGGACAAGCGAGGAGACACCTCACCGTATTAGTCATAAAACCTTCCAGTTCAGCATGATGGCTGTTCAGAAGTTTATCTTCGTTGAGCACAAATTCCAGACACTTCTTGAACTACTGACCTAAAATGTGTCAGGTCATAACCATACTTAATCCAGAGTTCATCATTTTATTGGTTTTATTACCAGCTCCATTTTTATCTTTTGAAAAAAAGAACACATTAGTCTTCTATTTAATTTGAATTATATCAATAATAGTGTAGAAAGCACTGGTAATATTTTTTACTGAAATACCAGAAAGGTTTTTAAGCCATATTTGTATGCAAACTCATAACGGTTTCTTCATTATGGGAGACTATAATGAACTCAGTGAAGCATCTTTTGCCTTCATTCTCTAAAGTGATTTTTATCCAAATACTATGTCTCACCTATATTAGCTGTTACTTCTTTCTAGTTTCTCATTTCATTCTCATACATCCACTTAAGGGACAAACATGGAAAAAGTAAGGCCCAAATCTGTGGGTTTAAATTAAGGTTTATGAACAGCAGGCAATTAACATTCACAAGCTGGTTTAGAATTTAAAATATAATTAAAAACAAACAATGCTCCGAATAATCTACTCAGAATTTCTCAGTCTCTATTAAAAAAAAAATAGAAGAAAACAAATTAACTGAGCTTGCAGAATATATCAGGCTTGGCAAAGTATTAAATATGAAGGCTGTATTCAAGTACAGTAATTTAGATCAGCTCATTAATACAGTATTACAGGAATCCTGCCAAAGTCAAGATCTTAGATTCTACAACTGAAACGCAAGACAGACTTGCAGAACGAGAAACTATATACAGAAGCACTGTTAAAGTGACTTAATGATGACTGTGGATGAGTACAAGGTACTAATGCAATGATACGAAGAACATTAGAGCCCTCTCGCCCTATGCAAGGCAAGGAAAGAAACTGTTAGTAGGGGAACAATATTAAGAATATTTCTTGCTATATTTGTTACTTAAGTACATGCATATAATCTTAGAAGTAAAGAACATTATCAAAAAGCAGTTTAGCTACTGTAGCCTACCATTAGGTAAGTGGGTACATTAGTTGATAGTGGGATGTGTTCTGACATTCTGCAAGTGTGAAGCAAAACGTTAGACCAGTTTAAGCAAACATCTTTTACTGGCCATTCATAACAGGTCAATGTGTCCAAGAATTTAAGCCAATACATTTTACTTCAAAATTCAGAGTTCACATTTACTATAACTTACTTCTAATGCACCTAAGAAAGGATATCACTTAACATGGTAATAAAATGGACAAGGAATAACCTGTTAACAATACTGTAACGCACAACCATGTAATTATAGGTCTACATGCTTTACTTTCCCGCACAGAAATTTTAATGCATATAAGAAACATGAACAGTCAGATATCACCTTTAAAAACACCCTACTTTCTCTGTAAAACACATATTAAGGTGGTCTCAAGCCCTGAGGAGCTTAAAGACATTATGAATGATATATCAGAGGCTACAATTGTTCTAATATGTGTACTTATTCATCTTAAGTCCACTGTCTTTCTCCTGCAGTAGAAATACTTAAACTTCTAGAATGAGAAAGCTGGACTTCAAAATTTAAACTGTGCTTTAGACTCTATGAATATTTATAGTACTCCCACAAGACTCCCAACAACTTCATACAGTATTCTCAGCGCTCCTGAAACATTCTATTAAAACTGAATATATATTGAGTCCATGAACTCCCAAGCATCACCAGAAAGCAAAATAAATTCAACTTGAAATGTTAGACTTCAAAAACTTCAGCCTCCCCAGTTCATACCAACCAGTCAACATGGTCTATGTTCCTCCTTTATAACCAAAGTACCCATACAAACTAGAGACACACAAGAATGCTGAAATACAGAAACGGCATTCAAAAGGGAACATAGTATCTGAGATATTTTTTTTAATTATTAGTTCTTGAACATTCTTTACCTCCCCAACAAGACCTATCTATACACTTTAATATAAAACCTATTTAAATCAACACTATCCACTATTTCCAATTTATTTGTCATCAATTTTAAAACAATTCGGGGAAACAGAAAGAGACTCAAATAAATTCTTTCCAAAGAACTTCTGGAAGTACTGGACAATAACCGGAGTATAAACACTGGCTTTTGTTTTGTGGTTTTTTCAGAACTCTTAAGCTTTCTGAAATGTTGGCTCTTCATAATCATCATTCAATTTCTTGTCAGTTTGAAAAACGTGAAAAGGAACAGTTTCATAACACCTGTTAAACACAACAGTCACTTGAACAATTCTGTTATGTCTTAGATTAGGAGCTTAGTACCAAGCTTTTACCAGTAATCAGACATTTTCAGAATTAAAAGGTAAGCTAGGGCTCCAAGAGAGTAAGAGAGAAAGACATACTGCTTACCTGTACACCTGAACCACGGCTTCCACTTTTTGAAGCAAACAAACAATCCTCAGAATCAACTGTAAGCAAAATTGAAGCAGAAGGAAAGAGCTCAGAGACAGATCCTTGACTGAAGTTTATAGCCTCTGGATTTTTTTGGCCATCCTTTACCGATTCACTCAGATTGATCACAGAATCTCGTATGTTTGAAATAATCTCATTATTTTCCGCCAACAGGCGTTCTAAATGGTCTATTTTTTGTTGCAATATCGAAAGCTGGCCCTGTAAAAGAAAAAAAAAAAGTAAAATGTAATTATGTCAGACCAATTCTTGATAGAATTTTTCAAAAAATCAATTTCACAATACTACATACAATATGATTGCACAAAAAAAGAAATAAATCTTTATTAGTTTGTCTTTACATAAAATACAGAATAAAAAATTGAACCATCATATGTAACCATCTCCTTTCAGAGTATGAGAAAGGAGCAAAAGTTACATTTTCCACTATGCACTTGAATTTGCAGCACAAGATTTAATCAGATACAAAGATACTCAAAAAGTCTCACAGTTTCTCGTACTAATTATGCCAACTTCAATTTTTTTTCATGTCTTTCAGACTTGCAAAAATATGATCTTTTATCACAGTAGATTTTTCAAACGCAGTCACATCACGATAGGATTAATAGGACATATGCATTTTAGTTTTTTTCTTACACATGTAAAATAGTATTTCAAGAAATACTGAGTTTCTTATTTTCAGTGAAATTTAGAGAGAAATGAACCAAAGCACTTAAAGGGGGTAAAAGATCCCTAACAGTCTGATCATAGTCATAATCTGTATAATTGGACTATCACAGCCATCAAGATAATCCTGCAAAAGACAGCTCAAACTGACAGCACTTTCAGTCAGAAGGTCATACTCAGTTGCCAAACAACAGAATTTTGTAGATGATTCTAGAGTGCACCACAAGAGGAAGGACATAGAATAACATCAATGTCAATTGAAAGAAGTCAACATATCTCCCTAAGCAACTTGGAAGGAGAGACAGAAACAAAGGAATTTAATAGCATCTAATTGCTGTATCTTTGGAATACAGAAGGGAGTACAGCAGAACAAGATACCTGGAAATGCCCTCTCATGTACTAGCCACTCCTTCCAAATTATTTGAGGTGTGCTTTTTTTTCCAGGCATGAATATGTTATCTTTTACAGAATTACAAAAGGCCAGATGATTTAACACGTGTTTAGGGGTATTTCATCTTAACAGTAATTTCTTTCTTTCCTCAGACTGACTTCAATCTAACAATAATAAGAAAAGATAGAGAACAAAAAGCCAGTTAACTTCTTATTATTAAAGTTGTGGACAGATCCAAAATATACAACGTATGATTAAGTTTTTTTTTCAATAAGCTGTCATTACAACAAAACCTGCTGCAGATTCAGGCATTTACAGTTTACCCATTACACTCAACACAAATAACATTGATTCAGCAGACAGCTGCTCTGTGACCTCTGATCTTAATGTCAAGCAAAACTTTTTCCTAGCACTAATACCTTACTTTCTAAGGAATACAGAACAATATTAGAAAAAACATCTGTACATAACACTTTTTTCCCTTTTGACAATAATTCATGTGAGGTCTTTGCATTTTTCTTTTAAGGGACAAATTGTTTTTCTCAAATGCCAATTCAAACTTCTGTAGTTGCGCTGTAGTTTGCAAAGGATTAAGCCTCCTTTCTAAATTGTGATGTGCACTTTAAAAAAAAAAATAAAAATCTATTCAATTTGAGAAGTCTCCAGGAATTTAAAAAAACACCGCTTACAAAGAGATACCAATCATCCTTTTGAGTTCTATTAAATCGCCATTCCTACAATTATATTTTTATTCAAGTTCTTTGTAACTCTGCAGAAGATACATTTTAGTATTTTTTTAACCTTTTTGCAAATTTGTCCCCCTGCGTCAACTGCTGACCCACTGTTTTGGTTTTTTTTTTTTTTTCTTGATACATCATAAAAACAGTAACAGGTTTTAAAATGCAACACTGGCAAACAGTTATCACTTCCCAAAAGACAACACTATATTTTGACAACAGATCCAGATTAAGCTAATTGAGATGTAGTGCCAACATCCTAGAATCTCAACGGCTTAAAAATAAATACCAGGAACTGATAAAACAGATGAACTGAAAGCAAAAGGAAACCAAGAAGCAGATGAAGGGCTACTGGACAGAAAAACCAAACCAAACAGAACCGCGGTCCCCTGCCCCCTGCTGGCACAAAAGACACAACCGGACTGAAATCTTTCAAATGCTACATTAAAGGTAATGTGCACACATTTCTGTGCAAAATTAGTATTTTCCCTTTCTGTCTGTGACATTTCAAAAGAAAGAAATGTTTCTTTACACAGAAAACTAATAGCCTGTTATGCCACTCACTCTAAAAATAACGTAAATAATACTGATTGGGGCTTTACAGGCTGCCCAATACAGGCTCTGATCTTCAGATTCCTAAGAAATTGAAGCACAGCTGCCATCCATACAAATCATCACCTGCTTCGCTGCGCACAACTACAGTTCAACGTTACCAAGTGTGGAAGC
This sequence comes from Tetrax tetrax, assembly GCA_009806455.1. NCBI lineage: Eukaryota > Metazoa > Chordata > Aves > Otidiformes > Otididae > Tetrax > Tetrax tetrax. The sequence goes on from WHYT01016559.1 coordinate 81,570, forward strand.
AGCTAAAATGCTGTTCACACCTATCCCACCACTATATACACTGCCTCTACAACTATAAAAACAGATAACTTAAAAATTTATATTGTCATTCACGTATGTTCCAGAAATATCTCTTCCTACAATAAAAGAGTTTACATTGCTTAGCAATAGCCTGTCAACTACCTGGTCATAGATTACACCACCAATCTGCCTTATGTCATCTAGTCCACCACAGTCTCTCCAGCACTGACCAAGGACAAACAAACGAAAAACCTCAACTCAACTCCAACATTAAAAAAAAACACCAGATACATTATTAGACTGATCCTTCCATATACTGCATATACTGCCAACCTCTAGCAGCCAGATACAAACTTCCAATTTGCAGGTCGTGTTGTATTTCATACCTCTAAGAAGGACCTTTCATTTAACCTACTATACTTTAAACCTTCCAGTATCTACAATAACAAGTTCTATCTTTTTACTGCTTATTATGTGACAAAACACTTATCTTTGTAAACTAAGCTTCCTGCTTCCTGTGTCACCAGAAATCGTAATTTGTTCCCTGATGATCTTCAGACAACAATGATTTTACATCTTGCCATATACTTCCAGCAATAATTTATCTTTAAGATGGAGAGTTCAAGTCTACCTAGGACTCTGAAGAGCAGTGATTTTTAGAAGTCTGGTAAAGTATGTTACTTTAACTTTGGAGGTAGATATTCTTTTTTTCTGGAGAAAGAAATCCTTACAAAGACCTCCCATTGCGGAACTTAACAGAGGACATCAAAAAAGACAATCCTGCTTTCTTTTCTGAAGACTATAAGATGCATCTTGCCTCTCTTCTAAAGTATTTAAACATACTATGTACTAACTCAACTTGAACGCAAAACACAGAATAAAAAGTTACAGTTAAGAACATACAGCTATGACCTCATGCAGCACCCAACTTAAAACTGACAAGCAACCAAATCTTTTGAGATTTTAAAAATATTTTCAACTTCTGTTGTGAAATGCATCACCCATGACAGTCAACTTCAAGAAACAACAGTGTCAAACTCTAAATGGATCCCAGTTTTCATTCAGTATGAAAATAGTTAATGGCAGGAATCCACTCTCAAGTTGAAAACTTCACATGGATCCAAATTATGCAAAAGCTAGGTCTATTTTCATTGCACATTCACCTTTTCTCCCCATTCTTTTTAAACAGATATGAGTAGACAATGTCTAGAAGATAGTAAAATTATTTTAAAATACGAGCTAAACATGGAAAATATTGCAACTCTTAAAGAAAATAAAATTAACATGTGAAAATAAAACAAGTTAAGCTTGCAATATTTTTAGAGGAAGGTAACTGACTTAGACTGCCCAACTTCAAGCATCAAGACCAAACAGTACAAAACTTTCATCTTATTGATTGCTAGCAGCCTGTGATTTACTAGTAAAAGTGATCAGAAGCATGTTACAGAACAGGGTACCTCTGGCTCTCTCCCTCTCGCTCCTTTGCCTGCTGCTCGGTTTCATTTCTGTGATCGCTGCTTGAGTCGGGCTGCATTGGTCATTGGGACACCAGGTCGTGAGAAATCATGCGTTGTTCATTTTGTGTATTTTACTATCCCTATATTCTGTTATTATTGTAATTTTCCTTTGCTATTCTAGTAAACTGTCTTCATCTCAACCCACAAGTTTTCCTTTCTTCCCATTTCTCTCCCCCATCGCACTGGGGACGGGGAGGGTGAGCGAGAAACTGTGTGGTGACCCAGGCTAAACCACTCAAGGGGGCATTCAACAAGTATAAGAAAAAAATAAAACACACAGGTCCTCTACAGTACTAAAAACATACCCTAACGGTGTTTTGTTTTAAATTAGGTTTGAAAGTTTTCTACACATTCGGGGGTGAGCAGGGGTGAATTTATTTTTTTAAATGTGAGCAGAGATGCATCAATTTTTTCTGAATCAATTCTGCCTGAAATTTTGTAATCTACATGGCTTTATAGATACCGGATAGCAAAATTTGGCTAGTTGTGCAATTCATAAGTGCCAGCAGACATCCTCGTGTCTTTATAGCATCTAGTCTTCTCAGAAAAAAAAGCACTTCCAATCCAAGACTGAGTCCAGCCCAATTGCCCACAAAATTGGAGGTACACTGTATGCGTAAGTACATCTTAATCCAAGTGAACATCACTAAAGGATGCTCTGTTAATCTACATACTTGTTTTAACATAAGGAAATGCAGTGTAAAGTTAAGAGAATCACATACCCTATACAAGCAGTTAACAGGTTTATGACAACTTTAGTGTAAGCTTCTTTCTTTATAAATTGACGATTGTTCAAATAAAGATTTTATTAGAAGCCGGAAAGGCAACCCTGCTGTTACTCCACAGCAAAGCAACTATTCCTACAAGAAGAGCAAAGAACCAAAGAGCAAATCCAGCAGTACCGCAAGCAGGTATAGTTGTATTGGTAGAAGAAGGATGCTACATGAGCAGCACATCTGTTCACCATCCCCACGGCTAGACAGGGTTGGGCTTAACCATTAAAATCTTCCCACCTGAGGACAGCACAGATCAGCATACTCTCCTTCCATTTGGAACAAAATCTGTCCATACCTGCTAGCTGCACTGAGCTACCTGCCACTACCACCACACGAACCAGCTACATAAACAGCTCCTCACGCTTCAGTCAGTCTGAACCTTTCAGCAGTTTTCATGCCCCAAATACTGCAAAGCAGTCTGTTCTCCCATCGCCCTCTGCTTGTCCTTCTTTATTTGCTTCTGACACTGTTCTGATCTGTAGCAAGCAGTCCCTCCAGAAAGGAGCATACTGCCACCCAGCACAAGGGAGGAAGTCAGTAACACAAGGAGAGATCAAGCTGCTTCATTCTGGGAAGGGGAGAACAGACAGTTTCTCCCATTTAAGCACTGTACATTGCAGAAAGGATGCTAGTTGCAATTTTCATTTCCTCAGTAAATGCTCACTCCTTCTCTAAAAGCAGTTGCTTGCAATAGGCCACTAACGATCACTTCATCAGGAAAAAGACAGCTAGCTCAAGTAATTGAAGTAGGAGTATGACAGGCCCACAGATAAGGAAGTGTCATAGAAACAGTCAGGCACAGGAGAAATCCACATTAGAGACTTCTGAGGTTAGGTCTGCTAGAACTTGAATATTTGCACCCAGACTGTCAGCAAGCGCAGACTGCTTGGTTCAAAATCAGCCAGAGCCCATCCTCCTCCTTACCCACATGAACAAGAAGGAGACCACAAAGGAACTTGCAGTGTCCTGCATAAGAAGCTCTGGTGTTTGCATAAATTGTGTTGAAGAACGTAGAGTACCACAATGAATAGAGTTCTCCAGGGGATGCGGAATTCAAGTCAAGATTGTTGCCTATACAGATTTACTGCAGTAAGCAGTGAAGAAACTGGACTCAAAAGTCTCATTTTCCAGCTGCACTGAATGGCAGACATCGTAATAATTTTCTGCACAAGCCCTGCCAATAACTATTTCCAGGTACATTTTCACAAATCACACACTAACTTTGCTAAAATCTTGATATAAACTTCTGATCAGATGCCAGCATACCATGACGGTAGAACCAGAAAGCACTCTCTGTTCACTGTTCAAATACTGTACAGTGAACAGAACATACTAAATCCAGAACTGAACAGTCATTTCCTGTACAGAAAAAGCAAGCAGGTAAAAGTTAAAAATGCAACCTGATGTAGCATCAAAGCTTAATATTTGAACACGCTGTTTCAGCATGTATTCAAATTGCAAGGTAAAACATAAAAAAAAACCACAATGCATCAGTCAAAAGGACAAGCCAAGGTTTAAGGCCCTTATTAATGTGGGCAGAATGCTTACATGCATTTGTGATGATGAAAATTACATAAGTAACCTTGTTAATAATTTCCTACCTTTACAGTACCATTCCAAATAAGCTCACTTTACCAAGTCACCAGTATTCTTCTGAATTAATTGAATTATAAAACAAGAGTATGTTCTCTTAAAAAATGAGAAAAGCTCTATTACAAAGACACAGCAGCCTGACAAATAGAGTCGAAGAAGCTCATGGACTTCCATATTCTGTTTTACCAGAGGCAGCAATAACAGGAGTGTTTAATGTACTGTTATCCTAGACTTCAGTTTCATGTAATTTACAGAGATAAAAATAAGGTATGCTGTTAGGGACTAATCTGATACTATCACCAGTGATCTAAAGGCAAGGAAAAACGAAAGGGAGATGGAGATAAATCTAGAAATACTCGCTGTTTAAAGGCAATTAATCTGAAAAATGTTCACTGCTACTCTGGTTGATATGTCTCAGGTTCACTTCCCTTTTGATTCCCCTCCCTGCCCTATATTTAATCTTTATTTAAATGGCTGGCAGTACAAAACTGAAGCATAGCTTACATGACGTTAAGAGTATGAGCATTTTAATAATGTTTATTTTCATTTGAACAAGTCAAAACTTAAAATAACAAAATGACTCGTCAGGCAAAGAAAATGTAAAGGAAGAGTAAACTAGGAAACTTTCTCCATTTAGCTTATACAGCTTAAGTTAGGGCTTGACTCTAGGTAGCAGAAGGAAGCACTCATTTATAGGTGGTGTTACTACTTTTCTGAAAAATACATTTCACTCAACATTTTGAACCAGATTTCAAGACTATAACTGAAGGAAGACATTAGCTTCTCCTTAACTGCTGCTTAGCCAAAGCTTTACACAAAACATGCAAGCAACAGAGACAAATACACCATGTGAACATTAGGAAGTACAAAGAATTGCTACTGACCTGTAAGTATCTCACAAAGACGGCCCCTCCACCTTTACATGTACTAAAGCTCAGCAGAAGAAATCCTAAGTTTTCATTACCTTACACTCAAGATAATTCCTGAGATACTCAAAAGCTTTTAGATTGTGAACTTACTAATAGAGGTTTGTTTTTTTGAACAAGTCAATATGTTTCAAATTCAGGAAAACAATGATTGCTTCTGTGGATTTCTTCATTCAACATTCAGTCTTCTCTGATGCAAAACTCATACGAATGCTACTAGAAGTCAGCATGCCCACGATTTTTCAGTGCTCAGAAGTCAGAAAATGACAACTTCAAAATTATGCTCAACCTTAGTTAACACTTTTCACATTCTAGAGCAAAACAAGTATTTCCCAAATACCTGATCATGCTGCTTCCAATACTTCACATAGAGAAGTCCTGTTCCTTTTTATACAACATAAGCCTGAAAGCTCCCAAATGAGCTCATAAAAATACACCGATTACTAAGAACATGCAGCAACAAAATATGTGTATTTCTAGTCCATGTAAGCCATCAATTTCAGCTGCTTCACTACAGCAAGGCACCTAGCAAAACTCTAGCTGGAAAAGGCGTTTATAGTGTATCAGGATCTACTTGAACACAGGAAGCATACAGTCTCGTCAACGCTGGAGGGAGCTGAGGTTTGCACTACAAAGAACTGGGGCACGGTAACTACCAAGCTGATACGCTGCAGTTACAGCCACCTCACGGAGACTCAGGGCTGACTGAAGGTAGTGCTGCCTTACAGCAGGGGAAGCAGTTCACAAGGCGTCTTTGTTCAAGACACAGACTCAGAGAACTGCTGGTGTTTCCGCCGTGTATTTGGTCCTAATTCCCTACTATTACTGCTCCACTCTATCATGATTCATATTTTGGCCAGGTGGTACTACTATCAAGTTATCAGCAAGCTCAGACGAAATAACACTCCATACTGCAACAATTACCACTTGCGCCATTTGTGCAGAAGTATTTGATGCATTGTGTAGACGCCCTGAAAGCACAAATCCAGTAAAGAAGCTTTAGCAGCACCACCAACAGCCAGGACACTTAATGTTCTGCTGGAAGGACACTGGAAACAATGAAAATAAGCTAGCTGTTTCTAGAGAAACTGTACTTGGTTACCTCTGTCGAATGTAATGTAACTAGTGAGCCTGTAAAGAGCAGTCAACACACATGAGAAGATGAGAGTAAGCTTCAGGTAACGGTGCTCAAAGGCAAGGGTAGGGAGGGAAGAAAACACAGATGGGGAGAGAGATCTTATTCAAATAGTAATTGTCTAGAAAAAAGAAAACAGTAAGGATGGAAGTTGCAATATGTTTGTGTTTTGCCTTTTCATAAGACCAAAGACAAAAACGAGCTATCACTTGGTGCCTTTCCAGTTAACAGAATCATGGCAAGCTTGGGTTTTAAAAATTTATTTTGAGAACAACCTTGCACACAGCAGGAAGATATGTCCCACAAAAGCCCAAGCAAGCTGTCTGAAAGTGGTTAGACGAAAAAACTCACGTCCAAAGCATCACCTCTCAGGTCGTGACAGAAGATGCTGTGTTGGGCTGCTGTTTTGCCTTGCCTTTACTAAAAATGAACTTTCTTGTGAAGACTACACAAAGGCCATATATTTCTGGAACAAGATACTCTTACAAACAAATCCCCCACCTATTTTTTTTTTTAATTGGATTTTTAACACGTGTTATGCATGATTAGGTGTGAATCTAGCAAAATTTAGAATCAAAATGAACATTCCACAAGCTTCTATGAATCTGCTCTAAGTCAAGGCAAAGTTAGTTGAGAAAACAAGCTGTGTTAGGCCAACAGTTTTTCTTCATATTTGGGTCCAAAATACAGAACAGATTAAAAAGGGCTTATCAATATTTCATATTCATCTGTATACAGCAACATGGGTTCTTCAACATAGGCTGCTTGTGGACTTATTCCACTTTAGACTTGATTTGAATGTAGTTTTCATTTAGTAATTATCAACTTAGCCCATAAATCACTTGCACCTGACACGGGCTACACATGAGATGGCACAGGACTAACCACCACTCTGAATCGCCCTCAGCTGTAAAGTCACACATCTCTCGGAGTTGTACTATTACAGACAAAAAAAATATACTCAACCATTTTCCATTATACTCCACTAGAAGACTCTTACACAATGATCTGTACTGACAACTGCTACAAGAAGTATCTAAAAATGTACCTAAGGCTATTCCTCTACCTTGAACTCATCTCTGCACAGTGTTGTACCACTGCTCCTAGCCTGAGACAGGATACTAGGACACATCATATTCTGAGACAGGAGCATCCTATGCCTGTGGACACACTCAGGAAGACAGAGCTCATGATACTGCTATTGTAAGAATAATATACACCTGACAACCAGGCACGATCCATAAAGATATATGCAGGAATTACAGAGCAGAGACCAGTAAGTCTTAATCTCCACGTATTACAGATACCTAGTCTTCCCAAAATTATAAGGGACTTCAGTTCTACAGCAACACACAGATCTTCTGATATTATGATTTAAATGCACCACCAATTATGACAAGGCTATAAATCACCTGAGCTCCAGTTCTATTACAGTTGCCATGATGCCACTTTACCATGGACAGGCGTGCATAACATTCACTGCAAAGGTGACTACTGATGCCAGGTTTTGCAAACCCAACAATGTCACCACTGCTTCCCAAACCTGACCAAAGGTGTTGTTTAGCACAGCAGTGAAAGGCATTTATAAGTATTAGGTTAGAAAGTATGTAAAGGCATCTGCCCATGGATATTCACTCATCTTGGGAGACCTTGTCCAAAAATTCTTTCTGCAAGACATTTCTGTTGGCATCCTTGAACAGCTACTTGAACTCTCAGAGTGGAAAACAAGCTCCAGAAGGACAACTCTTGACTACACTGGCAGACAAGTTCACAAGACTGAGTCTGATGCAAACTACCCCAAGACCATGCAAAGAGAAAAAGTGGAAGAGAGAGTGGAAATGGAATAGCAATCCTAATTATTTATTTTTTCCACTGGAATTATGTACCATGAAACTTCAGGTGAATTCAGACTAACAAGCACTTCCAGCTGAAAAATTACAACTCTAATCCTTGCAGAAGTTAAATAAAAAGCCTAGACAGACAAATGCTCAGAAGCTAAACAGGAGACTGCTTCCAGGGGTACCCACTTCTCTTTGCTAAGCTTAATGTAAGCCACGTAGGTCAGGAAGAAGAAACTAATCAATATGTCACTTCCAGGACACGAAAGGTGACGTGTGTTGTTACCAGAAATGCACATAGGAACAGCAAAGCTGAAAATAGCACATTGTCAGAACAGAAAGAGGTATGAAGTGAATCAAGCCAATAACTTGTGAAAAAAGTTTCAATTCCCTTTTCTAAGCTAAAAAAGTTCTGACCTTTGTCATCATGCTTTCTTAACCTACAGACAGACAATCTACTGCTGCCATGGCTTTTCACAAACAAGAACAGCTTGAAGCTTTTGCATTTGTGGCTAGTTTCACTTACAGCACACCGAGTTCTAGCAACATTGCACTGACTCGACTTTTTGACAGCTGAGGTATAACTAAACCTGTTCCTTTCAAATATTTTTGATGGCTTCGATTTCACTCTTCATCTTTTGCATTTCTTTAAATTGATGCTATAGGGCTCAAAAAGCATTTGCTAGGTGTCAGAGATTTCCAGTTGAACAAAATGAAAAAATTTTACCCTGTGGGCAGCAAAATGAAATTACAAAACCACATCAATTTAACCTGTAACTTCCTTGAAGGATAAAGCAGTAAGAAAGTAAGTAAATTGTCATTCAAAGGAAGGGCCAAAACAGTGATAGGCAGAGGATTCTGCAGTAAGAGTCAGTAGCCTCAAAGAAATTTTGATATGGAAAAGGCAAAAAGAGTAAACACCGACAGACTGTTCTAGAAGAACGAGGAGAGGAAGAAGGACAGAAGGAGAAATGTTTGTCTCTGGCTGACTAGATCACATAGAGCAAAGAGGTACAACAACAGATTAAGGTACTAAACCCCTGGTAACAAGAGATAAGACCATGTTATACCACAGCCCAGCATTACACTGTAGGACACAGACAGGAATTTCAACCTCGAGACACTGACAACAGAAAACAAAACATGTTTAATAAATTTTCCTTGTTCACTCAAGTATTTCACCTCAAAATCTAACATTTTAAAAAAAAACAAAACAAAAAAAAAACAAAACAAACCCACCCATGCATGAGCTTTCCTATTCCATATTTTACCTGGATTAAACTCTACTGGTGATATAAAGACACATGAAGTAATTTCCTCATAAAAGATCATATCACCAAAGCAGCACTTGTACTCAGCTGTTACAAGTGTCACGTATGGCATTACTCTCCTGCTGGAGTTATATACTGAACAGGCACAGCTGCTGTCGCCACCCTCATCTTGCTTGCTTCTACGGTTCTTTCCCACTCTCTTAGTTCCTGCAAAAACTAGTGGCTAGCCTCTGAACTGAAACTCGAAGGAACAAAGGCAGAACAGATCAGCACTCTTTTCCTTCACATGTAAGTCAAGATTTTTATCTTTACAGTTAACAAAGGGTATCAACTGTTACTTTTGAATTAAATGAAAAAATGTGTAATTCTGTCAGAGATAACTGTTACTTTTTAAATAAGCTTTTTGAGTTCTTCTTTTTACTTGAAGCCTCACTGCTGTATTAAAAAAAAAAAAACACTTTAATTTGTTTTACTTCCCAAAAAATAAGTACAGTGCAAGCATAAATAAGCTATAACCTTCTGTAACTTTTATTTTGTCTTGTACTATTAAGAAAACAAAGTTATTTGTTCATACAGAGCAGTATTATGGCATTCTGCACAGCATACCACGTGCTCTCGGAAACAGTGTTTTCCTGTCGCAGTTAAACATTCCTTACTAGAATACTACCACGATACACTGCTTTTAAAATTCTCTCCCACAGAGACAACAAGGGAAAGTGAGGAACTGCAGAACTGCTCCGTGCAACCATGCGGTGCAGCCCGGTAACAGCCAGTTACGGCTCCAAAGCAGGGCTTCGTGAAAAGGAAAGCAGCAACATCAAGCCAGCGTTTCCCTGAACCTACCTGTTGATCCTACAGCCGAGGTCTACCCCCGCGTTCTTGGCTTTCCCCGGCAGCTCCCACCCGCCGGCAGCACCGGTTTCCACGGCGCAGAGCGAGCCCCGCGCTCCCCCTAGTGCCGCCTGCCCCGGCAGGCCGCTCGGCGAGGCCGCAGCGCAGTCCCCGGGGCCCGGCCCGCCCGGGACGAGCTCCCCGCCAGCCGCCCCTCCCCGCCGACCCCCGGCGGCCCCGCACCGCCCCGCGCCGGGCCGCGCCGGGCCGGGCCGCGCCGGCAGCAGCGCCGCCCAGAGGCGGCACCGCTCCCCCCCGCCGCCCCAAGCGGGCCGGCAGCCCCCGCACCTCGCCGCCGGCGGGGACGAGAGGGGCCCGGCGGCGGCACCGCCCGCCCTCCCTTCCCTCCGCCCCCGCGGCCCGGGTGCTCGCCCCGCCGCCGCCCCGCTCACCTTGGGGAAGGTGCCCTCCCGCCGAGGGCTCTTGGGGTGGTCGAAGTGGCCGCGGTCCAGCATCAGGTAGAGGGAGAAGATCACCACGCAGAAGACCGCGCTGCCGAACACCGTGAACTGCCGGCTCAGCTTCATCTCCGCGGCCGCCCGGCCGGCCCCGCCGCCGCGCTCCTCCCGCCGCGGCCGGCGCTCCCGGGCCCCGCTCGCCGCCCCGCGCTCGGAGGGGAAAGTTCCCTCGCCGCGGCGGGGACCCGCAGGCGCCGCCGCCCCCGGCGCGGGGCAGCCCCAAGTCTTCTCCGGAGAAGTGCGAGAAGTTATCCCCTCAAACGGCCGCCCCGCTCGCTGTACCGGGGCGGAGGGCTTTGCCGAGACCGCCGCCGCCGCCGCGGCAAGAGGCGAGCCGAGAGTTTCCGGGAGCGGATCGGGTTCCCGGGCAGGCTGGCGCCCAGCGGGGAAGTGGCGGCGGCAGCGCTGCGGGGCCGACCGAGCGCCGCTGCTCCCACCTCCCTTCCTCCTCCGGCCGCCTCCCGAGCCGCTCCGCTCTTCCTCGCTGCCGGGAAGAGGCGCCGGTGTCTGGCACCTCCTCGCCCGCCCGGCGGACAGAGCGCTGCTGCCGCTGCCGCCGCCGCCGACACCGGAGCACCGCGGGCCGCCGCGCGCGCGAGCTCCGCGGCCGAAGGAGCTGCCGCCGCGCCGCGCCGCGCTCCGCTCCGCCCCCGCGCGCCCGGGCGCGGGTGGGCGGTGCCGCGCGCGTGTCACGGATGCGGCGCCGCCCCCCGGGGCCGGGAGTAGCGAGGGGGCGGGGG
>WHYT01016559.1:92766-107585 GCA_009806455.1 Tetrax tetrax
GTGGGGGAGGCGCGGCTGCAGCCGTGGGGAGAAGGAGCAGGAGCGGGGATCCCCGCTCCCCCCCCCCGGTTCGGCGCGGCGGGGCCGGTTCCCAGCTGGCTCCCACCGGTGTGTGGCAGCCTCGGCCGCGGGAAGCGAGGGGCCTGCTCGGGGCCTCCGTCGTCCTTCCCGGGCCTGCGGAGCGGGAAACGGCGGCCGGGGGAGTGGAGGGGGGAGAGGTGCGGCAGCGAGCGAGCCCCGGCGGCCCCGCGTGGTTTAGCAAAGACCCGTCGCACCTTGCCGAACGAGTTCCCGTCCTCCGCAGCTCGCGTCTGTGGGCCGCGGTGGGGCTGCGGAGGGGGTCAGGCTCCGGCAGCCGAGCTTCCCGCCAAGCGCTGCACGGCCCCGCCGGAGCGGGTCGCAGCTGTGACGGGACGGTCGAGGGGCTGCCCTCGGGTTGCCCCCCGTTCTTCCGGGCCAGCGTTCAGCTCCTTCTAAGCTCCTTTCACAGATCTAATGCGCTCAGTTCTGAAAATGCTCGTGCTTGGTGCCTGCTCCTGACCGATATTTTGGGGAAGAACTTAAGATGCATTGGCTGCCGTAGAGATGTAGATGCGTGCTGAAAACATACTTTGCCACTGTGTGTGCTGTTTTTTTAAGGCCTGTCCCTGAGACGCAGCCCTATGACTTGAAGTCGGGACATATGTCTTAGCATCGCTACTTTCGTTTTCTGTGAAAATGCCCCCAAAGTTGTTAAAACGTTAGTAACACACAAAAAGTGTTTGCTTCAGGCTTTGAAAAGCGGTGCAGGACACCTGCGGTCACTGGGTATGGACGGGATGAGTTACTGTGCTGTGAATTGCTGACAGCAGAGAAACTGCCTCGCTCACACACGGTGCACCATTGTGCATCCTGACGGCATGTAAGATTTCTTAAAGCAGGGGAGGGAGAAAGCGAGGTTGAACAGTGGGGGAAAAGCAGCTGAACAGTGGGGACAGTACAGGGAATAACCTGGGGAAAGACAAAAAGATGGGGGCTAGCATGGGAACAGAACGGGACTGACAACTAGGCAAAGCTTAGGAATAAGAGAGGAAGCAGGTTAGGGGAAAGAATGAAGGGAAGGGCAGTGGAAGGGAAGACACAACAATCAGTGTCAAGCAAAATAGAGGAAAGATGCAGATGGATGTCCCTACAGAATCGGGAACAAAATCCAGGAGTTTTGAAACCTGACATTACTATGCTGTCCAGCAAAAAGCTGTAAACACCAAGATTTGACCGTTTCACATTTGCTTTATTCCCCCTCTAGTGGCAGATCCCCACAGAAAAGACGATGCTTCTTATTCCATTTGTTGAGTTCAGATACCTTTGTGAATCCAAAAATCCAACTTTGCTGTCATCTAGGTAAGGTTCATTTCCAAATTTGTTTTTCTTAGGATAGAAATTGTATTTACATCTACAGTAAACTAACGCTGAGATTACAAAAAAATGGCCTCACAATTTGGGATATATATTATTAAGCTTGACTCTGAAGCCTTTGTTCATCATGTGCATGATCAGATAACAATTATTTTTCCCCTTTTTTTCATGGAATATGTGGGTGATTCATTGAACAGGGTATTGGAGTGCCTAGAGGGAAAAAACAGGACTGTAAACAAACCAGTCCTTTGTAGACCTTCTGTTTCGCTTGTTTAAAAAAGTCAGAAACTGTTCAATGAATGAGACAAGCGTACTGCAGAAAGACAGTAGTGGTCAGGTGGCTTAGAGAAAATTGTCGCCCTAGACAATCAGACCTTGTTCTGCTCTCTGTTAGAGGGTTTCCGGGTGATATTAAGTCAGTTCTATGCAGTATTAAAACCTATGCAGAGCTCTGATTCTCCTAGAGATGTAGTGCTAAAAATTCTTCTCCAGTAGAATTCAGATTCCTGTGTTAGATGCCTGGATTTTGATGCAGAGGGGACAAGGAGAAGTGTTAGCTTCAGAAACAAGGCTCAAAAACGCAGAGCTTTTCAAAGAACTCTCCTGGGCCGTCAACAGGAAACACTAACGACAGCTGTTGCATGTAAAACTCAGCCCCTTCCCAGGATTTAGGCATATTAGTAAGAGACTGGAAATGTATATTTTCATCTGCTTGGGCTCTGTAATTTTGAATTTTCTCTTGAATACATATTCTCAGAGTTTAGTTTCAAAGATACAAGATTTTCACTTTTGAAGTGTGGAAGGAAGAAAATGGTGATGCTGACCGCTTTTATAAACTAGCCATGCTTACCTAAGGCTTTATACATGTATCTCTGTGTGTATGAAGCCATGAACAAATAAATATTATATATATTTTTATAGATGTGTGGTCCACATATTGTGTCAATATTGTCTATGTGTACATACACACACATTTAGTGTGTCAAAACATTTCACTACTGGCAAGAATACAGTATTTGAACCTTGATCTCCTTTTTCTTATGTCAGTAACTTGTGTAGTCAGCTACAGTATAGAAGGAATATTTCCAACGTCTCTCTCTCTCTCTCTCTCTCTCTCTCTCTCTCTCTGTCAAGAATTGCATTTTGTGAATCTTCAGAGTTATGCCTGTTTTTTTCCTAGCCATTTATAGTTAGACGGGCACCTGCGTACTGAGGTTGGGACAAACTTATGTGGAAGTGCAGGACCAGAGCTGTAGTCACATGAAGAATTTTCATCTTAAATACAGATGTATCTTGAGCCATAGGCAGCTGCTGAGTGGATTTTTTTAGAGCTTAGTTTTGGATTTGGGCACCTAAAGTTTGTCTAATCCCGTCCTTAGATGCCATTTTCTTATTCTGGATCTAGCCCCTAGTAGCAGAGGAAACTAGTTTTTCTATAGTTATTTTCTTAGCTGGCCAGGCTGATATATCTAAATTAATATTTTCCACTACGGACTATGGAAGCCTTATCTCTGGCTGTACAGTCAAGTAAACTTTGATGTATTCATCAAAGGATCTACCATCGAAACAAGGAAGAAAATATAAAATTGTTATACTGGTATAACTTTTACAAGTTTCTTAACTGCATACTAACTTGTAAGAGTGAGTAAATATATAATTATTTTTGTTAATCGTATTGTAAAAAAAAACCAAAACTGTGGAAGTATTAATTGATAAAAATTTTTTTCCACACCAAATCAATGAATATTAAAAGATGATATTAAAAGACAGTATGTCTATTTTAAAATATATATAAATTCTATAACTAAAACATATGTACCTTTAGTTCTTAGAGACAAGTTATTTTTGCCAGGGTATTGTAAGTGTATCATCATGATATAAAACCATTATTGTTGGATTGGACAAGTGATCGAGAGTTGCTTATCTGAAAACTGTAACTAGCCTCAGAAATTTTGTAGGAACATAGGAATTTGGGAAACTTTGCATTTCATCTTCAAGAAACTGATTTTTTCTCATTTGCTTCTTGAATTAAATGCATATACATGAATGTCCATCCTTTGTAGCACCACTTGCAATATAAGAAAAAGAGAAAGTTTCTCAAATCTATAACTTACTGTGTTTGATAGGTCGTTACATTTCAGAGTGTGGTACAGAGGGCTAGGACATTTCTAGTTTGCCTAAGATATTTTTTCTTGGAAGTGGAAATCAGTGTTGTTGTTATGCATTTGAAAACCATTGTGGTTGTTCAGAAATTTTTATTTCTTCTGAGGTTCCCTTGTATACTAAGCTTTTTGTGAGCATTTCTTGATAATACAAAACCAACAAAAACAACCGGGGCAACAGCAGCGCAGACATGTATGTCGTAGTTCAGCCCCTATCAGGACCAGACTACGCAGTCTCTCTCTCGCTCCCCACCCTCCGAGAGAATAGGGAGAGATAATATAAGAAATACGGCTCGAGGTTTGAGATAAGGACGAGGAGAAATCCTTAAAGTTACTGTCACGGGCAAAACAGACTTGACTTGGGAAAAACTATTCATTTATTTCTAAAACTAGCAGGAGAATGAGACAGGGAACAAGATAGCCCCCACCCCTCCCTCTCCCCAGGCTTAACATTTATCTCTACTACCTTCCCCTCCTGAGCGGCACAGAGGGAAGAGGGAATGGGGGTTGCGGTCAGTTCATCACGCGTTGTTTCACGCTGCTACTTTGTTGTTGGGGGTACTCCTCACATTCCTCCTCTGCTCCAGCATGGGGTCCTTCCCACAGGCCACAGTCCTTCGTGAAACTGCTCCAGCGTGGGTAATTTCTTCCACGGGGTGCAGTCCCTTCAGAACGGCTGCCCCAGGGGACCCTCCACAGGCCACAGCCTCCTTCAGGCCTCCACCTGCCCCAAAGTGGGGTCCTCCATGGGCTGCAGGTGAATCTCTGCTCCTCCGTGGACCTCCATGGGCTGCAGGGGGACAACCTGCTCCACCATGGTCATCACCACAGGCTGCAGAGAAATCTTGGCCAGGAGCCGCATTACTCCTCCCCCTCCTTCTTCACTGACCTTGGCATCTGCAGCCGTTCCTCACAACAGGCTGGCAGACGCCTCTCAGGATCCTTTTTACATCTTATTCATTTCTCATCTCCTCTCCACTTCTTGCAGCCAGGCCAGGATGAGTCAGGCCCAGTCGGCTGCCCGGCGGGAGGCCAGAGGGTGAGGGCTGCAAGGCCCACAAGGCTCACGCCTCCCCCTCTCTGCCCTGGCTCAGCTGCTTCACATCTTCTTCCCTTTTTTTTTCTTCTTTTCCCCTTCTTAAATATGTTATCGCAGAGGCGTTATCACAGGGCATTCTGCTACCAATTGGCTCGGCCTTGGCCAGCAACGGGTCCACTCTAGGGTCGTCCGAGTCCACTAAACAAAGGAGAGCAACTTCTAGCAGTTTCCTACAGAAGCTACCACCTTATGGCCCCTCTCACTAAACAAAACCAAAACAGTGTAATAATTATGATGGATAGTACATTTTAAAGTACAGTACAAGTGCATAAATGAGAAGAATTCACCTTTATCATAATCTGTCCTCAAGACTTGAGATCCTTCCTGCCCTGCTTTGTTTTTTTCCACCAATGTTAAGCCTATGTGATCTTAGGATTTAGATTTGATACAAATGGACATAGAAAGGGACAATTCTTAGTTTCATTTTCTTAAGAAACTTAGCTTGTCTGAACATACATTCCTTTTTCCGTTCCTGCTTCAGTAACTTTTCAACCTGTGGATGCAGTAAACTGCATTTGACAAAGATGGAGTCTTAAAAACACTTAATTTCCCAGATACATGTGAGAAGTGGTAGCTGGGGTACAGGAGGTGACAAAGGTGCACAGATACTGACTGTCCAAGAACATGTGTTACTCAGAATATGCACAAGTCATACTGCCTTTGCCCATAAGGTCACTGGAAGGCACAGGGCAAAAATGAAGGCGCCATGGGGGAAAAACGTAGCTAAAACATCATGTGAAGGAAGAAAGGAAGAGTGAGTTGAAAATATTGTAAGGAAGAAATGCAGGAAAAACAGAGGGAACTTGAAGGGGGAGCAAAACTATTGTGGTCGAAGATGTTTAGTATTTTAGATACAAAACCACAACACAGCTATAGAAAACTATAATCCAGTTGTTCATGGAGTAACTTGATTGAGTTAGAATTATTGCAAGCTTCCTTTTCTGTTTCTTTCTCCTTCCTCTTTACTTTCCTTCCTCTTCATCTTCCCCTTCCCCTTTTTAAATGAATAAGGCCTCATATTCCTGCCAGCTATTTTTATTTGATGTTTCCTCAATGTCAGATCAATCACTTTTATTTAACTACAAATGAAAAATCAACCAGGAAATGCTTTAGCAGTGCCTAATTGCCTACTATTAGTATCATGTAGCTGTACTTGCTAGTCTTTGCATTTATTGAAGGGGTAAGGCAAAAATCAATCAACTTTCCAACTAGTCAGGTCATTCTTCTATAAAATATTAGTAACTAGTAAAGAAAAATAAGGCATTGTTTTCACCGCCATTGAATTTCTTTGCTTGGTTTTGGTATATAACTTTTAAGTATTGTGTTTCATCACTTGATTGAACAAAGGACTAGAATTCTGTACATTTTAAGTAAATCATTAATGTGTGTATATGTAGAGAGATATATTTAAACATTGATGGCTTTAGAATTAGACTACATTGGCCTAGTATAAATCTTGAAACACAGAGTGGAGCATCAGGCAATTAACAAAGCCTGTTGTATTCTCTGAAATTAATTGCTGCAGAAATTTGATTTTTCTAAGACACTTTTGTATCTCTGGGTTTTTTATTCCCTTAAATACAGAACTTGCTTCCAGTTGCTTTTAGAGTCCATGGTTTTAAATATACATTTATAGTTTCTGTCCTTATTTAACAATATATTATTTAGAGAGGAAAAAGTTGTACGGTACTTATTTTTTAAAATTAGAATGTTGAAACTATATCTATGCTGAAAGTTAATAGAGAGGCTGACGATTACTTCTGTTCTGTTATCCTGATAGGCTAAGTAACTCAATCATTGTATTAATCTATTATAGATTGCACTAAACTGCAAAAGCATAGACTAAAACAATGCTAAATGCATGTCCGCTAGGGTTCACGTCTCTCTTTCAAACCCATGGAAGACTTTTTATTTGTCTACAAACAACAATGCTGACCTTTCTTACTGGTCAAATTAGAACTATGTGACCCCTCTCACCAAGTGCTCTCTGCACCCTTTTCCAAGGTTTTGCATGAACCATATGTCTTAATCTATATAAAGGATGTTTGCCTTGAGCATTGAATGCATTTTTCCTAATGGATGGCCAGTTTGCCTACTAAGTGTAATGAAGGCCTTTTCTACTGGAGAACCTTGAACTGAACAGTTCTGCCTAAATCCTAGATGGGCTGAGTCAAAACAGCTGCATTCTAGGGGCAGATAGCTTCACAACAAATGTTGATTTAATGAGCGTGGCATGATAAAAAGCAAAAAGTTCTCTTCAAAGATCTGAAAGTAAGTCGTGACAAGCATCATGTCGTTAAGTCTGGCTGAATGTGTGTAAACCCACAGGAAATAATATTGAACTTATTACAAAATAATAATATGCCATTCTACAACAGGGAAAACTCAAATCAAAATTTAAATAACAAAAAAATAATAAATTGTTGTTAGACAACCCTGTTAGTTCATAATTAATCTAGTCATTACACAATGTATCAATGTATTTTTGCAAAGTGAAAGAATGCCTTCTTTCTTCGCAGAATGCTATTAGATATCTTTTTTATTTGTGTACTCAATCATGTCTTTAATTATATGGATATTTTCTATAAAATAGAATAAAAACATGAGAAAAATGAACAATGTATCTGCTATACATATATTTTATTCTCAAATTAAAAGCCAATTCTTTCAGTATTCAACACAAAACAAAGATGGAGCACAGAGAGAGAAACCTTTATTGTAAACAATGCAGCACCGGCTTTAAGAGTAAAGCATAGGCAGAGCTAAGGAAAGAAAATCTGAACATTGTAGAACAGAACTTCAAGAGACCTCTTCCACTGTCATTCAGTTCTCAAGAAAAACAATGATCAGAGCTGTTATGTAATCCTAGGGTTACCTCTCCAAAACAGGTTTAGCCAGTTTTCTGCAACTCCAAGTGTCCTAAATACCATCGCTAGAAAGTGTAACAGGAAGGCAGTATTTAGTGAAAGCTATAGAATACTGTATTATTCTGATTATTCTCAGAATTAATGCACAATTGGGAAACCATTCTGGTAACGGCAAATCTTTTAAGTGAAAAAGTAGTTGAAAGGGAATAAAGCAACAACTAATGGGTGGAGATAAAGTTCTGCTTTAGCAACATCAAAGTAAAGAGCAATGTTGCAGATATGTTGTAAGAAGTCACATAGAAATATCAGCTTAGATTTTTAATTAACTAATATTTAATGAATATTAAAAAGCAAATAGTAACAAAAATGTTCGTTAAAGCAGCAAATGTTATACTTGTTAAAAAGGCCCGTTACAAGTGTAAAATTAGTACTATCTACTTCAGAAAGGCGGTTTTATCATTGTAAATCTAGTAACAGAAATAAATATAAAACAAGCTTAGCTTGTGTTTTGCTGTGATATATTTGTTTAAAGTACAATCTTGACCATCTGACTTAGCCTCTAAAGTACAAAAAATGGGTCAAATATCAGTTATTCATGTAAAGATTAAATTTGTCAGAGACACCTTTCTTTCTTTTTGAACTTTTACCTGAGGCAAAAAAAAAAAAAAACCCCTAATTATTAGTTTGTTAACTAATGCTTTTATGCATGTCTTCAATCCACAAGTTTTAAACCGTGTGCTATAAGAAGGAAGGTGAGCACATCCACGACTCTCTCTCACATTATGCAGTGATGACCAGCATGGTCCAGAAGTACATTTCATAGTTGATATTTTGCTGTGCTTTGGAGTGATGCCTTGAAGTGTATATGAGTATCTGGGAATGTGTTATTTCACAGCTCACCTTGATAGAAAATAATTGTTCATTTCTATAGAAGTTTTAAATCTTTATTTGAAAGGATAATTCACTGTAATTTCAAATGCAAACATCCCTAACAATATGTTAGATATTTCTAATGTTTGGTATACAAACTAATTAAATCACAGCATATATTTACAGATTTACTTTTCTTGGAATAATGTTGACAATATGGAACAAAATTTGCATATGTCTATTGTTGCTTACTACCTATTGGAAATAAAGCTTCAAAATTGCAGGAACAAAGTACAATGTATTTTCAGATGATATTCTGGTTTGTATTTTTTCCTTTGATCTCTTTTCAATTCAGCTGAAAAGTACATCATGAAAAGAATATTACAAATCAACTTCACCTTTTGAAAAATGCCTTTTTCTCTGGTTGCAGTTAACTATAGGCAAGAAGGTTGTAAAAAATTGTCCTTAATGTGTAAGGCTCTGTACAAAGCAACCAAAAATATTGTGTTGGCAGCCAAACTCAAAAAAAAGCCCATACATTATTAAAAGAAGACAGACAAGAATGAACATAAAGTAGCAAACAGGAGTACAATTTTCACTGGTTACATTTCTTCAGGCCAAACTAATCCTTTTGACTTTCTAAATTTACCTGAAAAACCCTAAAATAGGTACCTTTTATGCTGCCCACAAATGTATCTCACTAATGTACTAAGGATTAGTTATAACTGAACGAAGCTAACAATATTACACTAACCCAAGGGGTGGACAGCATGTCTCCACCTGCCCCAGCAGCTCCTACACAAGGGAAACGCTTTCCGTAGTCCCTGGCTGCTGCTCTGGGCCACCTGGGGTTGAAGGAGATAGTGGCAACCATAAGGTTGCGTAGCTGGTTGAGATTTCAACAGAAACTTTTACAATAAAGGTAAAAGTAAAGGTACATTTGTGTGTGCAGTATAAAGCAATGGACGCTTAAAAAACACTAATGTAGGAAAAAAAAAAGAACATTAATAAGATGGATGTTTGTTATATACTGGAAAACAGAAAGAATGCCCATTACCTTGCAGCTTCCTCCCACCAGCCCATTTTTGTCTTTACATTGATTTGCCACATATCGAACTCTGTCAGTGAGGAGATAGGTGGCCTTCTAAGGGCTACTGGGCAGCAATACCCCTGTGCAAGAACTCTGTAGGATGTTAAAATGTTAAAAAAAAACAAAACAAAACAAAAAAACAAACCAAAAAAAATGAAACAAACCACCAAAAAAAACAGATAAAACTTGGAGGTTTTTTTATGCTGTAACATGTTGTAACATGACCTTTGCAGTACATGACCTAAATTGAAGGGAGGCACAATGTTTGGTTGCATTATTACACTACTTCATATCACAATTTAGAAAGAAAAACAAAGAAAGATTCTTAGACTATTTATACAGTTCTGGTGAGGATGGCCCCACAATTCCTGTGGGAGATGGATAAAGTAAGAATTTAGTATCATCATATCCTACAGGTACAACATTTTAGGTTTGTTTTTTTTTAAAGCAAAAAGGGAAAGGTGGGAGGAAAAGGAGAGGCTGTTCTGTTGGCAGTAGAAAAAAATACAACATTTTTTTTTTTATAGTTTTGCTGCTTCTTCTTTGATTTGCTGTAATTTAATAAAGGACAAGCACCATTTTCCACAGTGGTAGCATTTATTAGTCTATTGTTCCCTTAGGAATCCTTATTTGTTTAAATTAAAGTTAAGCTAACCATGAAACTTCTCCATCAGAAGGGCATTAATCAGATGTCTCTCTTCTACCTGACTGCCCATTTTATTAATTCTGTAAGACCATAATATCTTTGTTATCATTGTTCTTCTGTAATATTTGATTGATGTTTGCTCGTGCTTTTAAAAGTTACAGAAGACAGAGAACACGTGAGCCTTGTTATTACAGAATTTTGGTTTTCCTCATTAAATAAGGAACAATGCTGAGATTCTTGAGAAAATACTGTTCTCTGTCATGTAAAGGTTTAGTAATAAGTGTAGTGCCCTCCACCACCATAGAACAGAAGGCTAGGAACAAGTCCTAACAGAAATGTATGCTATCAAGTACACAACTATCCTCAACTGCAGTGGTCCTCAGTTCATTATCAAATGGCATTAAACAGGAATCACTAAGTAGTTTTGAGAACATCCTGAAGTTATATTTTAGCATTTCTGTTGGTGATGTTGCATTTCTTCAGTCAATGATTAATTAGATCCTTAGCTCTTTCATCTCTTTCTTTTTGTTGTGAGGAATAATGTGTGAATGATGGGGAGGAAATTATCTCCCAGTCTCCTCTCTGCTGGAGGCAACAGGGAGAGGATTGGCTTCTATAGCTTTTTCTTCGCAGCATGCTAACCGCATCACAAGCAGTCGCGTGCTTCTCAACATGGCCATGTCTGCTACATGACCACATTGCCAATGCCAGCAAGACACAAGACTCAGTTGGCACTCTCTGTGGTGATGACAAGTGACACAGGTGCCTGATCTGCATACAGAAATTCACACGGTAACATTTTATCTTGCATTAGTAAGAGCTGGATTTGATTTGCCTGCTCATGCTTATCATTATAGAAGGAAACTGTTCAAGTCAACAAATGTCACTTCATTGAAGTCATATGCTACAGGTATGAATCTTTGCCTTTGCAATTATTAGGACCAAGGTCTTCTTTTCAGAAGGGAAATAAATTTTGAGGGGTTTGTGTTGATTTTGTGTTTCATAACTTTGTTTGTTTTATTGCTAGAAGGCAATAACAGAAATTACAAAGCTTGCTTAAGGGACAGAGAAAATTAAGATGTCCTTTAGAGTAGTGTAACCACTACATACACTTAGAAGCTTGAATGAGAATGCTTTGGAAGGGATTGATGGTTTGTGACAGAATTGCAGATAACCATTAAGAGAACATTCACACTTATGCATTTAAACTGTGCAGCAAAAACATTGTGGCTGAATTACAGTGTTCCATGGAGTATTTTGTGCTTCCCATTACACCAGAATTGTGTGTATTGTGGACTGTGACTGTTGCTTTTTATTTGGTGTGCAACTGCCAAATGCCTTACAAACTAAAACTCCTATGACCATATAAATAATTAACATTTTTTTTATCTTCCCAGCATGTTTTATTAGATATAAATTAAATGGAAGACCATTCATTAATTAATCTGAGTATTTTGTAGTATGGAAAATTAGAGGTAATCTTGGAATTTAACTTTGGTTTTAAATCAAGGTGTTTATTAGAGTTTAAAGTAGATTTAAACTGTTACTTCAGTTACATAAATACTGAACTAGAAGGTAAACATTTGAAAACTGCTCTGTAGTTAGAAAATCAAGTGACATGTATTTCTGGTTTTAGAAACCATAAATGATCTGCCACTATCATTTACTTTATAACATAGCAGTAGTCTTCCAGGGAGCAAGTTGTGTCATTTGCTGAATCTTTTTTAAATTTAGAATGAAGGAGACTGGTGAATCTGGAATAATAATGAATTAGTGGTTTTGAAGTTCTTATCACCTAGCAGGAAGAACCTCTCTTTTTATTGTCATCATGAAAGAGTTGTTAGGGATACTGCCTCAAAAAAAGTATTTTAGATGAGAAAGTATAGCTTTATTCCAGAATTGATTTCACAGTTAAGCTGAGGCAGCAAATCTTTGCCTAGATAATATGTTTCTTGAGAGAACAATTCGCTTTCCCTGGTTTTTAAGACATCCTGCTTTTTTGTGTGTATTTTATTTCTACCAGTGCTAATGCTAACCAGTATGTTAACTAATATGTAAGGGCTAGCCTTTCAACCTTTACATAATTTCAAAAGACTGATAATTAAAGTTTATGAATCACAGCTCATGCAGGTTGGAAGTAAGGTCTTCAATGGTACAGTTTCAGTTTACTAAAGCTGTGACTAGTTCTAACAGAGTCAGTCTGACTGTTTGCCCCATTCCTGAATTCACATCCCCTAATGCTGCAGCATTAGAGATCATGATGGTGAACAGCCAGTGCAATCAGGCAACCAATGAAGCTGGTACCTAAGGAAACAAAAAATAATTTGTTTTGAGCCAGCTGGGTTCCTGAATCCAACTATCCCTTTGATTGCAGAAATACTTCTGCTGGCATAAGCAAGAAAACATAAATTTATATTGGTTTAAGCTAATTGTTAAACAACACCTTTAATTATAAAGTGGTTTAACTGGCAAAACCCCAGGGATGCAGTGATCTGAATTTTGGATGTGTCTGAATTCTATGTAAGTCAAACATGCAAGACTGAAATTCATTACTGGGTCCTGAATTTGCTTGGTTACTAATGACAAATGAAATGCTATCAATAATTCTGTTCTTCTGATGTATCCTGCCTCTGCAGAGCTAAGATAGTCCCTAAGCAGCTTAAGCCTTTTGGGGCAACCTTTCCAGGGTCAAAGAAGAAAAACAGTGTGAATTTAAAATTCAAACTGTCATAATAGATGAGTGTGGCATTATCTTTCTGGAGTTGTATTATTTCTTTGAAAGAAATACAATATATTGGAAAACACCTACAATAAGTTGAAGGAAGCTGGGTACCATATTGGGCAACAGAATTGTTCTGATCACACACAATTTTTGCATTCATGTAGTTTAGAAATCATCTGCCTAACTATGCAAAAAAGTTAGGCCTTAGTGAAACAGAATTAAACTAGATAATCTATCTTAAAACAGCTTCAGTTCTGGAATGGAATTAGTTAATCAAAACACAAAATTCTGGTAGAAGAAATAGAAACAAATTATTTCTCTTTTCACCTACCAGCTGAAAGGGCAGCTCCTAACCTTGACCCTAGGCCAGGTTTCTGAAAAGATATGTAAAATATTTGTTCTGAAACTATCCAACTTGCAATAAAAAGAGGCAAATCTGGCACATCTTAGGAAAACTTTTCTTTTGTCACTGTTTTCAGAGTGATCTGTCAATAAAAGTGTAAAATTCTGAAATTGCATTACTGTTACCTGTTGCCAGGGACTAGAAAAAACCTTAACAGAATTGGTTGCATGGAGCAGTCACCTTTAATTTGTTGAATGAAATAAGCTACTAAACTCTTTGTATCAAAAAAAAAAAAGCTGTAACAGCTTAAAACACAGCTTTAACTATCATCTATATGTATATGCAGAGCCTCATGCTGCCTTACTTAGGCTTCTTTTAGTACCCAAATGAATCAACAGCCACCAAAATATTAGTCTTTCTTCAAAGGAAGCAAAAAAATTAAAAGATAAAACCTTTGAGCCAGACTTGACTACAGATGGAATAGAGCTGTGACCAAAGCAATTTTAAATTGTTTGATTAATTGCAAGTTCTGAAAAATGACTGTGTATTCCTTGTAAATAAACAGAAGTTAGTACATTCCTTCATCTTCTCTTCTTGATTTCTTTATTACAATGGAAGGCTTTGATATGGTTCAAAATCTAGGCAACTAAAGCAGAGGTCATGTTCCTCTTCTAAGATTTTCTAAGTAAGTGATACATTATTTTTCATTTAACAACAGTTCAGGAATAGATTTCTTTTAGTCTTGTAAAACAAATTATTCTTCAGTTACAGAAAGAATTTCATATGCATTTAGAAACACTTAAATATGTATTTGTAAGTGTTAGCAAAGATAAAATACAGTTCCTGAGAGAATATATACTGCAATAACTATATGGCAATTAGCTATGTATTAAAATACAGTTTAGAATAGCTTTACATTTTTTTTAAATGTTGATAATGGCAAGTGTAGCAGAAGGGAGATATTTTAGGGAATATCAACAAGTTGAAAAACAAAGTCTGAACAGACAAGAATATTTTCAGTAGTTTTTAAAAATCATGGTTTTATTATTATTGTGTGGGGTTTTTTTCTGCATCACAGTTAATCTGGACCTATCTTTGCTTGGTAAAACTAAATGTCACAGTTATGTTACATTTCTGCAGTGAATTATTTTAAATGTATGATCTTGCAGCTTGTCTATGATTAAAACAAAACAAACCAAAACGAACTATTTACCCATCACAGTTGGCATACTTGCTCAAAGTCTCAGCAGAATTAAAGATTATGGAATCCAAATGGTATTTCCTAGTGTTATCGTTAGCCTGGTCATTACTACAAAGATTTATCATTTGCAGTTGGCTTCTTTTCATAGAATAGAATCATAGAATCACATGGTTGGATGGGACCTATGAGATCATCTAGTCCAACCGTCTTCCCACTACCATTGCTGCCAGAGCTACTAAACCATATCTTGTAGCTCCTCATCAAGCCGCCTCTTGAACACTGCCAGGGACGGCGACTTCACCACCTCCCTGGGCAGGCCATTCCAGTGCCTGACCACTCTTTGTGAGAAAAAGTTTTTCCTCACGTCCAACCTAAACCTCCTCTGGTACAACTTGTGGCCATTTCCTCGGGTCCTGCTTGTTGC
>WHYT01016559.1:127971-178294 GCA_009806455.1 Tetrax tetrax
TGAAGCAGCTGAGTGGGGGCAGAGGCCCAGGGGGGGAGGCACAGGCCTCGTGGGCCTTGCAGGCCTCACCCTCTGGCCTCTCGCCAGGCGGCCGACTGGGCCCAACTCAGCCCAGCCTGGCTGCCAGAGGTGGAGAGGAGATGAGATGGATGATGTGAAGAGATCCTGAGAGGCTTCTGCCGGCCTGTTGTGAAGAACTTTTCTTGTGAGAGGAATGGCTGCAGACGCCAAGGTCAGTGAAGGAGGGGGAGGAGTAATGCAGCTCCTGGCCAAGATTCCCCTGCAGCCTGTGGTGACGACCATGGTGGAGCAGGTTGTCCCCCTGCAGCCCATGGAGGTCCACGGAGGGACAGGGATTCACCTGGAGCCCGGGGAGGACCCCGCACTGGGGGAGGTGGATACCTGAAGGAGGCTGTGGCCCGTGGAGGGCCCGCTGGGGCAGCTGTTCTGGAGAGACTGCACTCCGTGGAAGAGATAACCTGCGCCGGAGCAGTTTAATGAAGGACTGTGGCATATGGGTGGGACTCCACACTGGAGCAGGGGAGGGATGTGAGGAGTTCTTCCCCCAACGGTACCATAAAAACAACGTGTGATGAACTGACCGTGACCCCCATTCCCTCTTCCCCCCTGTGCCACTCGGGGAGGGGGAAGGTGGTAGAGATAATGTTAAACTCGGGAAGAGGGACGGGTGGGGAGGAGGTTTATCTTGTTCTCTGTCTCTGTCTCTGCTAATTTTAGAAATAAATGAATAGTTTTCCCCAAGTCGAGTCTGGCTTTGCCTGTGACAGTAACTTTAAGGATTTCTCCCTGTCCTTATCTCAAACCTCGAGCCGTTTTTCTTATATTATCTCCCCCGGTTCTCTCGGAGGGTGGGGGGAGTGAGAGAGAGACTGCGTAGTCTGGTCCCGATTGGGGTTGAACTACGAGCAGCCTGACCACACAAACACAAAGATCCGCAAAGAAAACACAAAGATAACAAGGGAAAACTCTTGGGATTTTTTTTTTTACTTTTACAAAAATTAATTTGAGTTTGCTCCTATATTTCTCCAAAGAAGGAACGATTTTATCCCTTGACTATTTTTAACACATTTCACTGCCTTTAAATAAACCAAAATATTCTACAATGTCTTCCATTGACACCAGAAGCAAATAAAAATACTTATTTTATTTTCTTGATTTAATTGAAATAGGACAGGGTTGAATTCTGATTATTTAAAATAATCACATCTAATACTTTTAAGTTTTGGCCTGTTTAAAAATGAAAAGCATAAAGATTTGAAGGCATTATTTTAATGAAATTGAAATAACATATACCTATTTGTTTAAATCTCTGCCACTCTTCCAGTTAAATTAAGAAGTACTGATTGACATAGGACATTTCAAAGTCAGACAATATTAAAACAATTTCTTGGGTGAGTAGCTAGGAGATATGAAGGACAGGCTGAGCGTTTCTTTCACAGATGGAAAGAAATGGGTCAACTGTTTTGTTTTACTTGACAATTTTAATACCACTTGTAAACAGTCCAGAATTTAAATATGGCTTGTAAACAGCCCAGCAGTAACACGAGTATTTGACTCCCTTGTGCTAGAAAACGTCTGGTTTTTTATCAGGAAGCGCAACGTTGCCACGTGTACCCTGCCACTCTGCAACACCCATTTTGTTTGTGCATGCAGACCCTTGCACAGGGAAGCTGGAGAAGAGGCTGGGAGCGCAGTTATCCTCTGTGGCCCCGGGGCAACCGAACCAGTTTCCACAGGCAGCAGCATCTCCCACACCCTATTCCTGGCCACAGGCTTCCTCCTCCGCACCCACGTTCTGCCAGCTCTAGCGCTCGTCAGCCTTGTGCCATGCCAATTTGGTTACCTAAACAGAGAGAAAACAAACCCAAGAGTGAACAGAATACTTTTCCTGCTGGGCTGGTGAGTTAAAGCAGTCTGGGAGAGGGCCCAGAGTCCAAGGAAGGCATGGAGGGAAAGCTTATGGCTGAGAGAACAAACATGGGATGCAAGGGCAGGAGGAGGCACAGGAAACAGAATCTCCTTCTCTTAAATAATTTCCACTGTCTTGTGTAACTTCACCCTGGGACACAGAATACTGGCTGCGTGGCAGCAGTGTTTCTTCACGTTTGTTAAACAAATGAGTTATCCTCAGACCTTCTTTGTCATTGAAAGGTACACATAAATCAAATATTCTGTCATAGGTCATTTGTAGTTGACACAGGGGCTTATCTTGTGAATGGTAAAGTGAGACCTGGTTCCTGACCAGGAGTCCTAGGAGTTACAATATAAATAATAACAATTGCTGGGCAGTGGATATCTTCTACCTCACTGCCAAGCATACAGCTTGCAGAATCAGGAGTGTTTCAGAAATTGTGATGAGCAAACTAGAAATACTCCTTCCTTTTGCTACATCAAGCTATTTAATCATCTTTGAAGGATCAAGGCATTTATGTTTGAGAGCAAACCTATCTGTTGGTAATGCTGGAAGAGATTGCACAGTTTCAAATGAAACTGGAAATTGCTTCAATTGGTAAAAAAGAAAACAAAATGGATAACTAAGGTCTTAGCCCTGGTGTTTTCTGTTCATAATGTCATCTTCAGGCTCATTTGTGAAAGATGATTTTGACCTATGTATGTTCCTCATTTGTTTTCAGAAGAACTGAAAAGTCTTGAAAGTAATCATGTAAAATTGCAAAAGTACAGTCCTAATTTCAATCAGTCTCTCTCAAATTGTCTGTTTGTTCCAAATTCTGAAACCTGTATTATTTTAGCCCCAAAAAGCTATGATTGTTTCTAGTGCCCTGTTTTATTATCTTACACTTCTCCGTGCTAATCTGAATGAGCTACTTTATCAGCCTGCACTCCTTATCCAATCTAAAGATTTTCAAATGGTTGGCCCTCTCCTCTGTTTACTGGCCCAGCCCACTTTAGCATTATCAGCCAATTTAGGTATGTTTGAAATTGCATTCAAGGTCATTTACATCCACAAAGAAACCTGCAATAAAAGAATATTAATGAGATAGAATAAAAGCAATGAAATTCACTTACAGCTGAAATGTACCTTGCATGTCCCACAAAACAGAAGTACAATACAGCACTTCATAAAGCTGCTCAGGTGGCACCTTGTGGTTGTTAATTTTAAAAGGCACATGGTATATTTCGGTCTTGTTTGTGATTTTCCTTCCTCTTATTGCTTTCTTTCATGACCTTTGACCTAGCATTAGTAAAGCAATAATAAATTAATCTCCTTTCCTGTCTGATTTTGAAGCAAGAATGCCTCTGGAAAGCCATCTTTTCGTAACAGCATGCTGTTGGGAAAGCCTGATTGTATAACTTTTATATAATGACATCAAAAGCTTAAATTAAAAAAAAAAAAAAATTACTGTACATTAATTACTCCTCAGTACAGTTCTTTTCTTTTTCCTGCGTGGTAGATCTGAAAGGGAAAAGGGGTGGAAATTGGCCAAGCTGCAGGGAGAAAAGGTCAAAATGAAAGGACATTCAGGGAGATAAATGTTATTAAAGATTGATATCTTTGCCTAATTCATGGTGTGCCACCATGTGCAGGGAGCATCTTGAATAATGGATCCCAAATGGAGACATGTTTCTATGGAAAAAGAAGGTTTCTAGGCAGGGGACAGATGTCTAGAGAAACAGATGTAACATTTCACTCCTGAAGTGATCAGCCTTTTTGGGCTGTAGATATCTTATTCAGTGTAAGCTCTTTAGAAAAAAAAAGTGTCTGTATGTTGAAAAATCCGTCACTGATAATAAAAAAAAAAATGTTCATCTGTTGAAAAACAAATTTTACCCCTAAATAACTGCTTTTAAGAGTAGACTTTTATAGCATTTCTTTTAGAACAGATGTCAAAAAAGCCCATGAATCTAACTGTCCAGCTTTTAACTCTTTGAATTTTTTAATCTTTTTTTTTTACACAGTGAAAATAAACCTGCAGACATATTCCTTCGTTCCTAGCACATCTTTTTCCAAATTATTTCTGTGAAGCCTTACTTGCTTGCTGGGTGCTATGGACGACTGCATTCCCTTTCTCTTCTGTCTGCCCGAGAACGCGGGGTCCCTTGCTCCCAGTCCTGGCTGTGGCATGGGTGGCCAGGCTGGGCGAAGGGGATATTCTGCAGACCTCTGCCGCCATCCTGCTCGGTGGCCTCCAGCAGCTCGCTTCATAGTGACGATTTCTCCTCGAGATGCTGCAGGGGTAATTGCCCTCATAAAGTGTCCTGAGATCAACTACTGAGTTACATGAGTGTTGGGTATTCTTGTCAAAAGGAACAAATCAGAACAAATGATTCAAATGAGACCTCAACTCTTTATTTCACATTGCTGGCAGGGGGTGGGTGCAGCCGCAAGCGCTCTGCTCCCAGTTTCCCTCCCATGCACATGGCTGCACGCTCCCGTGCAGCCTTGGGGCAGGCTCTGCGCCCACTTGCAGGTTGGGTAACCCATGCCCCATTCTCAGCGCAGAGTCCGGCCCATCTTCAGAAGTGCTTTTCAGACACGCATGGGACAATACCCCCGGCTCTGCTGCCTGCCTGAACTGCAACTCCAGTCTGGTAGACAACCTAGAAGTTACTGTCCAAAGATGTTGTGGATCTCTCTTTCACTGTGCATCATCTCTTTAATTCAGTTTCTTCTACCCTTCTGTGTGGCAATCTGATTTTTCTTGAATATGATGCTGTCCTTAAGTACGGAATCAAACGCTTTAATAAGGTACAGATAGACTTTTTTCCACTAAATCAGCGAGATAATTAAAGAATTCAAGCACAACAGTGAGACATCTTTTTTTTCTCCTTCAGGAATTCATAATGAATGTTCATTAATAAATTATAGCCTAATGGTACATGAACAGATGTGTCTGTGTGAACTAATACATCTGCAACAAATATAATCATATTGCACACAGATCTCAAAATCTACATTAGTGCCTCCCCCTTCAGATTTGAATCTTTCTGTATGTTGGGTCTTTAGACTTTGTAAATAATTGTAATCAAGTCCACAGGCTTGTAGTTTAGTTGGTTTTCATTATTTTAATTAAACAAAACAACTACTGCAGACCGCCTACAGATCTTTGTAATGGACCATTTTCACTCTGCTCTAGCTTTTATTCAGAAAGTCTCCAATGCTATAAAAATTCCTATTTATTTATCTTTTCTTTTGTTTGTCTTTGCTTTTTCCTAAAATTAAGATCATACAAATTCCATGCAGTTTCCTCCACGGAATAACAGAAAACTGGGAATGATGATTTGACTTGATTTTCCCTTCTCTTTGGAGGGTGCACAGGAGAGAGGATTTAAGCCTTTAAGTTAAGAGGATTAAAAAAAAAAAAACCTGAATTAGCTATTTGAGTACAAAAATAACAAACAAAATTATTTAAGTCAGTTGTGTGCATATGCTACAGCACTCCTTGCTAAGTGGTCCTTAGCTAATCCTAAAGAAAGAAGATTAGAAAACAGAAGCAATAATTTGCTAATGTGAAGTTTGAACCCATGCACTACTTTATGATGGCAAACCACAGTTTTTGTATTTTTTCTAAAATCCAGAACACTCTTAAATTTGTTTTCCTAAGCATTATAGCCGTCTTTTCAGGAAATAAAGTCTTTAAAAATATTTTAACATATATTTAATTTTATTATTATATATTTATTTTTAATATATTTTTAAATTGGTTTTATTGTCTTCCTTTTTTCCATTCCGCAGTTGAATCCTAGAGTAATTACCGTGTTTTAAAATAAATAAATAAATGCATGCATTCATGGTCAAAATAAATCTTTGTACATCTTTGATACTAAAATGATGCTAGTACTTGTTTTGAGTCCAATATATTTTAAATTCAAACCACCTGACATCCCAGGACATTTTAAAGTTTGTATTTACAATGTTTCTCTTATTGCAAAGTAGTAGGGGACTTAAATTTTGCAGATGTTTCTCTGCAAAAGTTTGCTTCTGATGTTAGCACTGTATAGCAGTTTTCAGATAGTTGGAAACTGTCTGCCTCTGTTTCTTACCCTTCCTCTTCTCATACACTTAAAATGTATCTGATATTCATATTTTAATTCAAAAACTGTTGCTTCAAGATAGCCACTAAATAGATGTGCAATAAACATTAACCTACACAACACTTTTCTTCTGTACTCTCCAGTTACTCAAATTATTCATATTGATTTTTTAAATTTTTTGGTTTGTTCTTATGTGTAGTAATTTGTTGAATCAATTTAGGTTTAATTTCTTATTATAGTCCCATAAATCTTCTCTGTGCTACTTTGCCATAGTGATATTGACTCTGTACAAACAATTCAGGGGCTTTAGTCATTTTTCAATATTCATCCCTTTAAACATGATTAAATTTTTTCCCTCAGATCCTTATTTCTGAGACCTGAAATTTTGGTAATAACCTATTTAGGGCTGAGAATATTTATTTCATTTCAAATATTGATGCAGCTGATTCAGGACTTTGAACAAGTGAGAGAACATGAAACTCATTGTCCTCAGTATATAGCGTGACACGCTTCTGTTGTTTTTGTATACTCCATTTCCTCTCACTAGAAAAATAGTGAGAAAGCAGTTTTTTGAATCCGTTTAATTGTACAGTTAAATACTGTTAATCTTTTGTTTTGATGGATTACAAAAATGAAGTGAGAGAACATTTTAATCCTTAAATACAATCTGTTCCCTCATCCATCAAATTCCAGGCACTTTGTTGTTCCCTATGAAGTTCACATGTTTCTCCTTTGATTGGATGTTGCTACCCTGTGCAAAGCTTCATAAGGACAGAAATAGCATCCTTTGCAGGCTAATAGAGTCATAAGAGCTGCAAGGATCAGATTTGTGGATTCTCCCTCTTCATAGCTATGGCCTATAGGTGCTTGCTGCACATATGCGTAAGAAGGAAGGTATTTCCCTACCTTCTTGTTACAGGTAGAGACAGTTGTGGGAATGCCTGGAGTTTGACCACATCACTGTGTGCATGTCCAGGAAGAGACATTAAGCCACTGGAACAGACTGTGCTGCCTAAATCATCATCTTTAAGAAGACCATGAGCTAGGTGGTAGCCTTTTGTAGGTAGAATTCATCTATGATTTACAATAGCGAATGCTTTCGCCTTCCTTTAAGAACCCTGAGCCCTTATCTCTATATGCTTCAGTGCGTAAAGCAAGAATGCCAAAGTGCATTCACTCTGACCAGGATTGCTTCTGCTTGGCTACAGCTTGTCAATCATCTGAACCTTTAATTTTTTTTTTTTTTTTTGCAAGTTCTTACTTTCCCTCTACTGCTTCCTTTGAAGACCATGGAATATCAGTGATCTTAAACAGTAGTTGTGCATGAATTCTCAAGAAAATATGTATGATCTTTTGAAAAGTTGAATACTGCTTCTGACTTCACAGACTTGCAAAAATCTAACTGTCAATTTTGATGGCTCAAGGAAGATAAGACTTTTCCCTAACTGTATCTTGAGTTTGACTGCTAGGTAAAGGTGAGCACTGATTGAAGCCTATAAAGACTTCATAAACTTATTAAGAAAAGGATTGGTATAAGCTTTTTTTTTTTGATCCGTCTTTTTCTTATTAAGGATTTAAAAGCCTCTAAGTGATGTATAAACCGTAGGTAAATGATCTTCATGTACTGCACTTCCCTGAACTATATAGCCCCACTTTGTGGATATAGAAACTCAAAAGTCTTATGCGTGTGAAGACAGGGTGTTTTGATACAGGATTTTTTTTTTTTTAATTTACATTTCTAAAAACAAGAAAGATTTTATTCAAACCACAAGTGCATCTAAGTATTACAGATTTTTATAATCCCTTTTGAACTCATGCAAATTTTTGTTCTGCACAAGTAAGTTCATGTTGTATGAAGGAGGACTTCCAAACATGCATTCTGTACATGTGACAAGTGAGCGTATATTCTGACCTTTAGTTTTCTACCTTTTAACTGTGTGCAATCCCACCTTCCTGTTTTACAACAGATTGCTTCCTTTGAGTGCTGGTCGTGCCAGAACTTAGGCATCCCTAGGAACCTTGGTTCCTTCAGAGAACCCAGTGTTGTGTGCAGTGTGACTTCCCTTTGCAAAGTTGAGCTGACTCTTACTCAGTGTGTCAAATACATCCATGTGCCAATTAATTTTATTCTTTAAAAACATTTCTGCTCATTTGTCCCATTTGGGTAAAGCGGTTGAGGTCTGTGGCTCCCAAACTCTCTGCTGAAATCTTTTAAAAAGTTGTCATGACATTAATTACTTTCCAGTCCTCTGGTACACTGGCAGTTTTAAGTAAGATATTACACTGCATGGCTTGCAATTCCTAGTGTCCCTATGGAACCTGAGGGGTGAATACTATCTGGTCCTAGCAGTCTGTTGTTGTTTGGTTTAGTCCCTTTTATCAGTATATTCAGTAATCTCAGCTACTAGCCTTCTGCCTATCACTAGTTTTGCATGTTTCTCAAGTTGGTTTTTTTTTCAGCTTTCTTATGTTCCTATCCTTGACTTAAAAGAACTCACGATTCTTTCTGTTTTGTGCATTTCAGTACATCATTACCTCTGCTGTTCAGGCATGCAGGCTTTCTTGTGGGATTCCTAAATGAGGGGTTTTTTTTTTTTTGTGACAAGTAGTAAACATTTACTCTGTGCCTCCATTAGGGTGGTTTTTAATTGTCTGTGTCACTTACAAAGATTTTTTTTGTCTGTCCTCACTTAATAAATCTCATTTTTGTGCAACTTTGAAATAAGCATAAGATTTTTTGCCTTTGTAGATCCTGCGAAGGATATCAAGCACCAGTACCCTGTGATCACTGTGGTTTTATACAGTAACATTATGAACAAGGTCTTGTACTCAGGACCAGAGGAAGTGTTGCTTCTCCCATTGAAGTTCCCTGTCTAACACTCCACAAAGCAGTCATTTATGGTATCTAAGGATTTAGTCTCATCTTCATGACCTGATAGGACGTCTGTTCAAACTACATGGAGGTAATTGCAGCCTTCCATTACCATTGTGCTTCCTTGCCCTCTCAACCTCTTTGCTGTCATTCAGGATGTCAATCACCTATCAAGCTTATTGTCAAGTCCTTATTTCCACTCCGGGCAGGTTTATCAAGACCTATGAGATGGATTGATGCCACATTGGCTGCAGGATTGATAGCCCAGACACAGCTTAACAGGGGCTTGCAGTAGGTGTTTTCACAGTACTGCTTATTGTTGTCAGAAATATTGGTTTGAGAAGAAAATGACCTGATAAAGGAGAAGGTATACAGTGTGGAACAGGAGTAACGTTTCCAATCAGACTGTCAAGTAGGTGTGGTGCTGTTGTCCCCGTGGTGTTTCTATTGAGGGTGTACTCTTAAGACTGTTATTTTAAAAAGTATATCTGGTGACTCTTCCTCTTCTATACTGGTTTTGTTTCAGTGATTTCATGTGACTACTTCATGACTAAATACATGCATGCAAATTTGTATTGCACTGTTTGATAACTAACCACATTTTTTAAAATCCTTAAGGACCTCATAAGGACACCGGTTCAGTAACATCAGCATCACCCTACAGACATGTGCCTCCAAAACTGATATACAGTTGGTTAACCAAGCTTCATTTCACAATAGGGTGGTCAAGTCATCCCATTGCAGAAAGGACCTTTCTTAATTTCTAGAGCTGAAGAATTAGCAGACTCAGTAAAATAGTTAATTGCTTCAATATCTTTTTGTGTATGACATAGAGAGTAAGAATGTGTCCAATACATCATATGATACATCTTTCATAAAATGTTATTAGATTACTGCATATAAAAAAATCAGGCTAACTTGCTTGTTTTATAGACATACATATATATTGCCCATATATACCCCATGGTATTTTTTGAATCGAAATCTAGTTCTTGAATTTTTGTTAATGTGTGTAAACTGGACTTCAGATTTTGCCTGCATATACTGACTAGTCATTACTGATCATAGAAAATAAAAAGACTGAAAATAAGCTTAAATTAAAAAATATTTT
The DNA here is from genome assembly GCA_009806455.1 of Tetrax tetrax. Lineage (NCBI taxonomy): Eukaryota > Metazoa > Chordata > Aves > Otidiformes > Otididae > Tetrax > Tetrax tetrax. Next base: position 137,970 of record WHYT01016559.1, read on the forward strand.
TTGACTGATGCAAAATAAGCATCAAATAATTTATCTAATTATACTAAATTTCAAGGGTTTCTTGCACTGAAATTCATCTGTGCTAAATACAAATTTGAATAAGAACTTAGTCTTCTTTCCTGGACTTGCTATATTTTGAAGAGTGAAAACATCCATTGATAAAAATACCTGATTAGCAATATCTATCAAATATATATTAAAAAAAAATCTGATTAAAAATATCTACCAAATGTACAGCTTGCATTGCCAGTTACAGATACGGATATAGATACAGACACAGAAAAGGACATAGATATAAGTATAGATACAAATATAAATAGATATCATAAAGAGCAAAATCTAATATTTCTATTTCTTATAAATCATAGAATCATAGAATAGTTAGGGTCCAACTCTCCTGCAAGGAGCAGGGACATCTCCAACCAGATCAGGTTGCTCAGAGCCCCATCCAACCTGGTCTTGAATGTTTTCTCTGGGCAACCTGTTCCAGTGTTCTACAACCCTAACTGTAAAATTTTTTTTCCTAATATCTAATCTGAATCTACCTCCCTCTATTTTAAAACCATTACCCTTCATCCTATTGGAAGAGGCCCTCCTGAAGAGTTTCTCCCTGTCTTTCCTGTTAAGCCCCCTTTAGGTACCAGAAGGCTGCTATTAGGTCTCCCCAGAGCCTCCTCTTCTCCAGGCTGAACAGCCCCAACTCTCTCAGCCTGTCCTCACAGGAAAGGTGCTCCAGCCCTCTGATCATCTTCATGGCCCTGCTCTGGCCTCGCTCCAACAGGTCCATGTCCTTGTCACACAGGGCATGCGAGAGCTGGATGCAGTACTGCAGGTGGAGTCTCGTAACAGCAGAGTAGAGGGGCAGAATCACCTCCCTTGACCTGCTGGCCACGCTCCTTTTGATGCAGCCAGGATGCGGTTGGCTTTCTCAGTTCCAAGCGTGCATTGCCGGCTCATGTTGAGCACCCAAGTCTTTCTTCTCAGGGATGCTCTCAATCCCTTCTCTGTCCAGCCTGTATTTCTGCCTTGCATTGCCCAACCCACGTGAAGGATTTTGCACGTGGACTGGCTGAATTTAATGAGGTCCTCATAGGCCCACCTGTCGAGTCTGTTGAGAACCCTCTGGACAGCATCCCTCCCCTCCAGCATGTCAGCCGCACCACACAGCTTAGCATTGTCGGTGAACTTGCTGAGGGTGCACTCTATCCCACTGTCTGTGTCACTGACGAAGATGTTGAACAGGGCTGGTCCCAATACGGACCCCTGAGGAATGCCAGTTGTCACTGATCTCCACCCGGACAGTGAGCTGTTGAGCAGAACTCTTTGAGTGCGGCCATCCAGACAATTCCTTATCCACCGAGTGGTCCATCCATGAAACCCATGTCTCTCCAGTTTAGAGAGAAGGATGTTGTGCTGGTCAGTGTCAAATGCTTTGCACAAGCCCAGGGAGATGACGTCAGTTCTAAAGTGACTAATAAGACCATCAGCTACTAATATTACTAATTAGATACCACAGCCTTAGGTATAATCCATGCACACAGATGTGTTCATGTCTACACTTCAAATCAGTTCTAAAGATTGTAAATTGGTCAAGGAACTGAACAATATCCTTTATATCTTGATCTCAACCTAGGACCACATAGTTTCTTTCTGCCTGGGAAGCACACATGGATCTTTCTGTGATTCTGTATTTTTTTTTTAATTAGCAGGTGCGTGCCTTATAGCTGATTTTAAACTGGAAACATGAAAAAATGATTTCTTAGTAAACAGTCTTGACTTACTTTTGAATGACTGTACATGAATAATTTTCACATATAAAATTGCTTTTATTTCTTTTTAAGCATTATTTATATGGATATTATGCTGAATTATTCAGATCTTTTTAATTTTATAAATTAAAACCAAAGCATTTGAGAGTAGAATTCTTTACTATAAAAAACTAAGAACTGTAAGATAAAATGCAACATTAAAATAAATTTCCATACCAAATTCGAGACAAAACTGTTGAGCTGTATTACCACTATGCAAATTCTATTATCTATAATCCAGAGAATTGCTCCAGAAAACTGAAAAAGTTAAAGCAAATAAAATCAAACAAAAGACTAAGATGAAACCCGTAATGTTTGTGGACATGTTGTGCTATCCATTGTCTTTTCAGGGAGAATGTATTTGTTCTAGTTGTTTCTGAACATATAAAATGTGTGATATAAAGCAATTTTCTCCTTTTCATTTTTTATTTTTCACATGTTACAGTATTAAAATTTAGAACATATTTAGAAATAATGTAATAATCCTGTGAAATCATTGTGCCTTTCTTGTATTTTATGTCATACTTCGAATGGGATATGGCAATTTGTTATTTCAACAATCCTTTGTAAAAAGTAAAATCACATAAAGCATTATTTTGTAGTTGAGACTGTAATCCCCATTGCTGTATTTCTCAACTGAATGTACAGATTTAGTGAAATTAAAGCACTTGTTCATCAGCTTGTCTATCTAAATATCCATTCTCTATTTAAACCTTAATTTAATGCAATGTTATGGATAACTGGACTTGTGTCAGTATGATTTAAGGCTGCTTGTACTGCTGTCTCCGTTGGACTTATCTAGAATAATGTGCTTTATAACAGCTTTTTGTGTTGTACTTAGGGTCTACTGCACATGTAATGGCAACACAATCAAATGTTTAACTTATTGATAATGAACATCCACAGCTAAGAGCACTGTATAGCTAAAACATCCTGACTAATCAGATACCCAAGGGACATGACAGAGTGGAGAATTAAGCACATAATTAAAATACCAACAAGTCCTTTAGCACTAAAAAAAAAAATAAAAAAAGGCAAATAGAAATGAGTGCTTCTTTGATGTATTTTGTAGCCAAACTAAAAAAATCTAGATTGCTGTGTGTAGAAACAGATGACAATTGGGTGGGTGGTGTATTTCTAATGTAATCAGAGTTTAAAATTTAAATCAGTACTCGTCTTCCTTTGTAGTTTGTAACCTTTGACTCAAGAGAAAAAAGTAAATGTGAAAATACCCAAGAGTGTCAGTGACACAGAATATGTATCATAATCTTGAGCATGTTTAAGAAAATTTTAAAATGTTTTTCCTGTCTTCTCTTTGCTCTACATAGGGGCTATTATTTAAGCATTTTTAAATCCATATGCAAGGTAGACGTAAATACGTGTCAAGTGAAGAAGTTAGGCAAAATGTAGGGGTGGACACTAAAATGAGATGAATGACAAGATTAATTGCCCTCATTGCTCATAACATGGTGTCACGACGTAGGTTAAAATAGCTGTGCTTTGCTTCTGCTGAGTTACACATCAACCATTGTAAACCAGTGTACATAAAGTTGCAGTGGATTGACCCTGGCTGGATGCCAGGTGCCCACAAAAGCAGCTCTGTCACCCCCCTCTCCCCTCTCCACCTCCTCGCAGGGCAGAGCGGGGAGAAAATAACATGGGAAAAAACCCTCCCCTTGTGGGTCAAGGTAAAGACAGTTTAGTAAAGCAAAAGCAAAGGCCTCACACAGAAGCAAAGGAAAATAAAAAAAAATTTATTCTTCACTTCCCATCAGCAGGTGATGTTCAGCTCCTTTCCAGCAAGCAGGGCTTCAGTACACATAGCAGTTGCTCTGAAAAACTAATATCATAAAAAAAGGAACCTGAATGTGCACAAGTCTGTGGGACCTGATGAGATGCATCTACGTGTCCTGAGGGAACTGTCAGATGAAGTTGGTAAGTCACTGTCCATCATATTTGAGAAGTCATGGCAGTCCAGTGGGGTTCCCACTGACTGAAAAAAAGGGAAATGTAACTCCCATTTTTAAAAAGGAAAAAAAGGGAAGATCTGGGGAACTACAGGCCAGTCAGTCTCACCTCTGTGTCTGGCAAGGCCGTGGAGCAGATCCTCCTGGAAACCATCCTAAGGGACATGGAAAATAAAGATGTGATTGGTGACCACCAACATGGCTTGACTGAGGACAAATCACGCCTCACAAGTTTTGTGGCCTTCTATGACAGGGTTACAGCATAGGTGGATAAAGAAAGATCGACTGAGTTCACCTACTTGGTCTCATGCAAAGGATTTGACACTGTTCCACATGATATCCTTGTCTCTAAACTGGAGAGATATGGATATGATGGACCACTCAGTGGATAAGAAATTGACTGGGTAATTGCACTCAAAGAGTTGTGGTCAACGGCTTGATGTCCAAGTAAAGACCAGCGATGAGTGGTGTTCCTCAGGGCTCGGTATTGGGCCCAGCCCTGTGTAATATCTTTGAAAGCGACATGGACAGTAGGATAGAGTGCACCCTCAGCAAGACTGCTGATGACACCAAGCTGTGTGGTGCAGTCAGTATGCTGGAGGGAAGGGATGCCATCCAGAGGGACCTTGACAGGCTGGAGAGGTGGGCCTGTGCAAAACTCATGAAGTTCAACCAGGCCAAGTGCAAGGTCCTGCACATGAGTTGGGGCAATGCCAAGAACAAACACAGGCTGGACAGAGAATGGATTGAGAGCATCCCTGAGGAGAAGGACTTGGATCTGTTGACTGATGAGAAGCTCAAACTGAGCCAGTAATGTGTGCTTGCAGCCCAGAAATCCAACCGCATCCTGGACTACATCTAAAGAAGCGTGGCCAGCAGGTTGAGGGAGGTGATTCTCCCCCTCTACTCTGCTCTCTTGAGACCCCACCTGGAGTACTGTGTCCAGCTCTGGAGCCCCCAAAGTAAGAAGAACATGGACCTGTTGGAGCGAGTTCAGAGGAGGGCCATGGAGATGATCAGAGGGCTGGAGCACCTCTCCTATGAGGACAGGCTGAGCGAGTTGGGGCTGTTTAGCCTGGAGAAGAGAAGGCTCTGGGGAGACCTGATAGTGGTCTTCCAGTACCTCAAGGGGGCCTACAAGAAAGCTGGAGAGGGACTTTTGACGAGGGCATATAGTGACAGGACAAGGGGTAATGGCTTCAGACTGGAAGAGGGTGGATTTAGATTAGATGTAAGGAAGAAATTCTTTACTAGGCACTGGGAGGCACTGGAACAGGTTGCCCAGGGAAGCTGTGGATGCCCCATCCCTGGAAGCGTTCAAAGCCATGTTGGATGGGGTTCTAAGCAACCTTGTCTAGTGGAAGGTGTCCCTGCCCATGGCAGGGGTGTTGGAGCTAGATGATCTTCAAGGTGATATTTGTGTCCCTTCCAACACAAACCATTCTATGGTTATTTGATTCTGTTATCAAATACCCACTGCTGTTTTTACCTTACTGTGAAATGGAAGGAGAACTTGGAAAAGATCTTATACCACACTGCCTGACACCGATACTATAGGCATTTCAGAGAGGTCTTCAGATTAGCTCTGGTCTGAGTGCTTGATAGTCATTGCACTAACAAACTGCTACCTTGGGCTGCCTTTTTTGTTTAGAGTCATCTGAAAGCATATGCCCTCCAGGAACTCCGAACCAGAGCATGTGAGGACGAGTACTTCAAAAGTGCACACCTGACCCAAACCAAATGCTCATGCAGGTACATCTACTGGGACTAGACTGCAGAGGGTCTGTGCTGGACTGGGACATGAAGAGCCCAGCCTCCATATTTTCCAGAGCTGTCCTGGGAATTGCTACATCTCCAAGTGTGGCCAGTTAGCCTGAGCTCGTGGTATTTGCAACAGTTCCCTTCTTAGACATTCCTTGGAAAATGTCTGCTTCTCTTTTAGTCCCACATCTGAGTAATTACTGGTACCTGAAATGCATCCAGCTCTTTCCTCTGAGGAATATGTGTGTGACATTGCTAACTCCTAGAGAGGTTGATGGCCACGATACTGAGTGTTTGCACAAACAGTCCCTGTTAAATAATCTACACCTTGGTTTATTCCATTCACATTCTTCTATAAAAGCTGTTAGCCACTGCAAGCTGAAAAATTGCATTTGGTACCTCTTTGCTGAATAGAAGTCAGGACAATGGATTTACTCTGAGGGAAAGCTAAGACCTACCTTACTATTTGAAATGAAAAGCACATCTGAGGTGAGTTTAATTCTGAAAAATGCAATCATAAGCTGGTCTGATGGGATCTGATCACCTTGCAAGTGGGAAAGTTCAGTAGGCTGCTTACAAAAGTAAAGAAAAATAACCTTTGGGTTTTCCATAGAATATGTTTAAATATTTTGTGAATATCTGTAATACCAACAGAGAACATAGCCTTCTTTTTAAGAGCTGGATTGAGTAGTCAACCAAAATGTAAGTAATCTTAATAAACAGCAAAAAGTTTGAATGAAATGAGCAACAAAGGCAAAAAGGAAAAGAAGAGCAAGAAACAGGAAAACATCATTTCTCAGTGTCTTTTTGACTTTTTGCCAAAGTGACATAGACAGAAAAAGAGTAGGAGTTGGTAACACACCTGAGTTACTCCATACTTTTCTTACTCTTACTTTTCTTGCTTTCTGAAAGTAGAAAACATCTTCAATGTGTGTCTAGCCCAGGAGACAAAACATTTTCTTTAGCTATATTTTCCCTTGGTTACAGTAATTAGCTTTTTAATGTAAGAAATATATTAGGGTCTTTGAGCAGTCTTCAGGAAGTCTCACAGGAGTAAAAAAAAAATACATATATTGAGCACTTATTGCTCCCCATACTTGTAATGGCAGGAGCAGAACCTAGCAAGAAAAGAAGGAGAGTGGAGGAATTTAAATCATTTAAATCATATTTTAAATCAGTAGGGAGGAAATCTTGCTTTAATGAACCTTATTACCTTGTTTGTCATGAGTAATTATTAGTTACTTTCACAAAGGAAGGTTGATTCTCATTAGCTGGTAAAATCATTGTACAGCTTGTTTATGGCTAATACAGAATTTGCAGTAAGAATGATACTTTTGCTTTCTGGAAGGATCTGTAATATTTGTCTGAGCAATTATACAGTTTAACATAAATTTTATCTACATTTAAGTGTTCTTGTTTTATTATTACAAAATCATCCTCATCTAGTTTTCTGATGAAGAGTACTTAACTTTTCTTTGTTTATGTTATCTGTAGAAATTATAGAAATGTAGAAAATGAGATGGCATTTAAAAAAACCATAAAGCAATATTTTAAATTATTTTATTCATGATTGGAAAGATAACTGTAAATAAGTTAAGTAACGTAACATGACAGATATGTAAAGTCCTAATAGTTTTTATTTTGAACTGATGTAATGAAAACAAATTATTACATATAGTTGGTGGACTAAAGAAATCAATATTCCCATTAAGTTTTTTAAAACTAGCAAGTCCTATATTTTCTCACTTTCATCATGTAGGTGGGTAAAGTGAAAAAAAAAAAAATCCTATATGATTCTTAAATTCACTGTACCTTTCATAATTGTGGAACTAGTCTTTGGGCTAAACTATATGGATAAATTAAAATGAGAAAAGTGTTTTCCCAGAGTCATCAGAAGAAACTGTTGATAACCAGAAAACTCTGGGTCCATATACATGTCTCTCAGTTTAGATACAATGGAAAGGATTTTTACATGGTGTCTTGTTTGACTTTGTGTCTAATTTCAGAAATAGCTTTCTGACTATCCTTTTCTGTTAAACCAATCTATGTCAAATCCTACAAAAATATTTAAATATATTGCAAACCTGGATTATTTAACAGCACAGAGGTCTATTTGCCCAGTATTCTGAAAATTTAGATATATTCTCACTGATGTTACAGGAAATGTTATATTATAAAGCAGAATATGTTCTTCATCATGTCCTTTTTACTCTGATGTTGTGTATCTACCTGGAAGCCTGCAAGATAGTGATACTACAAAAAATTATTCCCTGTTCCCACATGTTTTACTTTAATAAGAACTGTAGACTGCCTGGTTTAACCAATTAGTTTTACAAACAACCAGGGAATAAATAGCTGTGGCTATACAATGTAGAAAGGTGCATTAAAATGAATGACTTATTTTAAAGCCATAATAAATGAAGTAGCAAAGAAAATTATTCAGAGAGTTGACCAGTGGACCAGATCTCAAGCTTTATTGCAGTATTTGTGCAAGATACAGCTTTGCTAAAACGTCTCTGCACTTCCAACCAATTCCAAGCAGTTTATTATTTTAAATGCACAGTGATTTGACTACTTTGACTAGCACTTACTTTGCTACATTACTAATGTAATGTGTCCTCATACAGTACAAAGATCAGATGCAAAGTTCAGTAGCTAATCTCCATGGCCAGCTTCCAAACTGCTGTAGTAACTCTCTTATCTTTGGGAACATCCGATATAATACACAAGTTTTCCATTTTGAGATGGGTTCTGCTCGCTCCTGTCAGAAATTGAAAGCTGACCTGGTCATCTGCAAATGTCTTCCTGAGTCAGTCACTGTTTCTCCAAAATGTAAAAAGATCTATTCTAGGAATTTAGTTTTACAAAGACAAGAAGGTAATGAGAAAAAGTCAATACGGATTTACCAAGGGAAAATCAAGCTTGATGCATCTGACTGTTTTCTGCAATTAAATGACCAACTATGTGGATGAGAGAAGGGTGGTAGATGTAAACCAGCTTGAATTTAGTAAGGCTCATGACTCTGCTTTCCACAGCGTTCTCATTTGTAAGCTCTGGTGAGACAGGCAGGACAAACAGACTGTTAGATGGACTGAAAGTACGCTGGATAACCAGAATCACAGGCAGGTAATCGATAGCTTGATATCTGGCTGGAATGCCTGCTTAGCCAGGCATCTGTTCTGAGATGCCTGGCTAAGGCAATATTGTTCAATAGCTTCATCAGTGATGTGGCTGACAAGACAGAACACATCAGCAGCAAATCTGTGGAAAACACTGAATCAGAGGGAGTGGCTGGCACGCCCAACTGTAGTGTTTCAGTCCAGAGGGACCTTGAGAAACTTAAGGATCAGACCAAGAAGGCATTAGTTCCCCCACAAGAACGGCAAAGATCTCTACCTGGGACAGAATAATCCCTTTCATGAACCAAGACTGGGAACCAACCGGCTGAGCATTAGCCCTGGTGGAAAGGTCCTGGGGGTTACAGCAGACTATGTGCCAACAGTACACTTCAATCACAGAAAAATGTAGCTGCACCCTGGAAGAGCCTGATCCAGCAGATGACATAATCTTCTTCCATGGGGCCAAGGCGAGGCTACACCTAGAATATGGTGTCCAGTTTTGGGCTCCTTGTTCAAGGTAGATGTTGAGAAACTGGAAGGGAACCATTGGGTCTACGAAGATGTACAGCACGTGAAAGAGGAGGAGCATTAGAGAGAACTCAGCTTGTTTAGTTTGGCAAAGAGGAGACTGAAAGGCAATTTAATATCTTCCTACAACTGCCATAACAGGTGTTTCAAAGGTGATAGAAACAAATTCTTCTCTGTAGAAGCGGAAGGAAAAACAAGGGGCAGCAGCCACTACTTTCAACTTGGAAGTTCAGATTGAGCATGAAGATTAACTTCCTTAGTAGGAGACCAGGGCTGGAAGGGGAACTGGTATCCAGATTGACTCTGGAAAACCCATCATCAAAGAAAAACTGAGCTGGACAAAGTCACAGTTGTCCCAATCCTTGTTTTACAATAGTCCTGCTTCAATCAGAAAAGGTTCCTTCCAACCAACATTTCTGTGGTTGGAGTCTGTGATTCCCCCAAAATCTGTCTTCTGCACTAGGTTAATTTGATGATGCAGATGATTAAAATCCTCTTAATTTCTCTTTCCTTCATTTTATGTGCCAGGCTGGTGCGCACTATTACAGTTTTCAGATTGCTTTCTGTGAAATTTTTCAAACCGAAAATCTTAGGTGGTTAAAGATGAAACAACTGGAAGTACCAGATCAGTTTACTATAGCTAATATCACAGAATTAAATATTGCATAATCTCAGACAAAACAAAGAGGAATTTTTAAAAACAAACAAAATTCCAAACCACCAAACATTTGTAATCCTTGGCGCAGGCTTTTATTTGGAAGAGCTAATGAATACTGGATAGTATGCTCATAAAATACACTAATAAAAATAGAGTTGCACAAGGTATTAGTTAGCTGCACATACAAAACCTTGGCTGCAGTGGTGGGAAGAGCTTGTGTAATTTGTAACCAGCTAAAATAATTTGGAATTGATTTGAAATTCACAGCTTTGATCTCTATATGGAAGAGAAATTCAGTCACACTGGATTGATGGCATTGTGACACTTGAAAGATATTGAGTTGCTTTATTCATAATTCAGGTAAAGCCAAGAGTTATCCTTCAGAAAACAAAATTATGTCTGAATATACAGTGATTTTTTATTGAAAAAAAGGTCTGTCCAGAGAATTAATGTATTTTTCTAAAATATTTTTTACTGCGTAAGAGACTTTAATGTTAACTATTAAAAACCTAATGTACAATATTTATTTAAAAACTGTAGAATACCACACAATGCTCAGGGCCTCACAAGATAAAATACATAAGTCCTGTTCCAGTAAGTTCTATTTTTCAGATCATAGAAAAACTGCAAAGAAAATCCTGTTGAGGGAAAACTGCCGTAGATGCTAAGAAAAGGAAGGCTCTCCATTTCTAATTCTGACCTTATTAATCAACTGTGCATTGGAGCCGCACAGTGCACTGGCATTCATACATAATGAGAAATGGGGAAATCATTCTCGGCAGACACATGGCACAGAGAATGCTGGGCTATTTTAAAAGCTCACTAATAAGGATCAGGGACTTTCAAGTCCCCTTGCAGAGTTTCTAGTCTGCTTTTTTTTTGCATTGTGCCAGTTAGAAGGATGGTGTACTTACTTCCTCAGCTATCATTTTACAAAGGCATGGGTAAATCTAGACGAAGCAGCTCCTAATTTGGCCCAGCTCACTGTTGCGTGCTCTTGAACTAAGCAAGCAAGCAACAAGGCTCTTGCTTTAGGTTGACTACTATTTATACTGGTGTGCTAAGCATTCAGTAAATCTGGAGGAATATGTGAGCATCAAGAGACAGACTCCTTAGATGATATTTTCAGGAACCAATCTGGACAGATTAATGGATTTTTCTTTCAAGGGATCAGCTGTCTCAGCATAAAATCATGTAATGTGTTGCATGCTACTTTTATATGAGAAAATGTTAATTGCTACCATCCGTCACAGAGCTGGATATAGCTGGCGGGTAGATTGAATTTAATAGAAAGAGCAAAAATGCCTTTTTATGTACTGATAACCACTAAGTCACATGGGAAACCTGACGAGATGTACAGCATATGATTGGGAATGCTTGGGGAGAATTACAGCCAAAGGAATTCAGGCAGCAGTGTTCCAGGTGGAGCCACAGCTGTTGCAAATTGAAGCTGCAACTCTAGATATCATTAAATTATCAATACAAAGACAAGCTCCCACTTAGAAACTACTTTAAACCCCTTCTTTTAGAGATGCTGATTGCTTGAATGTGCACAGGCATGAGACAGGCAACAAAAGCAAGCACAAATAAAGGTTGCAGAGATGGACTTTTTCTTGTGTGGGTGTTCGCCTTGTGCTATGTTCAGGGAAAGGAGACGTTAGGTACATTCAATACAAATAAAAAGGTAACATCAAAGAAATGTCTGATTTACATAATTGATTTCCCTTTAAAGAGAATCAAACAAATTAAACACACTAAAAGACAAACACACTAAACAAATTTTAAAAGTCAATGAAGTAGATGTTTAAAATACTAGTTAATGAGTTTCTAATCATGGTAGATATCAGACTTGATATTCTTCGCAGGTACACACCTCTCTTTAAAAGAAAAAAAAAAAGTAGCCAATTAAATTGCACACACTTAAGAGGATGTCTGATATTCAATGGCTATGCATGCTACTACTTTGTTACCTTGCCAGTTATTACTTTGACATACATGTTATACATAAAGACATCTTCAATATCTGCCTATCAGCACTTCGAATTTCGTTTCTAAGTTCCCTAGAGTGTTGTCTACTCAAAAAAAATTATGATTTAAAAGCCAGTATTCTGAAAACAGATACCATGTTAGCACTCATCAGGCTGGAGGAGTAACAACAGCCACTTAGAAACTATTTTCTAGATATAGTACAAATAAGACCATGTTATTTTATTTTTATAGACAGAAAATATAGATTACTGTCTGGTTCCATCTAGGTTTTGTCATTTTTAACATGTAGCTAGTTTTGGCTAAATGAAAAGATGCAAAAATAATAGATAAACACTTTAGCTTTATTTGTTATTAAAAATTTTGTGAAGTTTCACAGAAAAACTGCATTTGTATGTACATATATGCATATAAACATGTATAAATTTGACAGTATAAAGTTGATCTAAAGTTAGGATCCACATTCATTTACAGTTATTAGTCCAGTTAAGTAACAGGGCCCTGTTAAATTCTCACTGCATAAATTATTGCAATATTATCTTTACAAATATTTGTAGCAGTAATGCTCTACATTTTACCATTTGGTTAAAATTTAGTATAACTCAAATTTCACAAAATCTGAAAGGAGGTTGTAAAAAAATCAGGATCTATGCCAGTAATTCCTCTGCGTTGCTACCAATGCTAGTGCAGTGGGTGGATGACATAGTACAGCTAGGGACATAGGAACAGGCCAACCCAGTGCTTTCCAGAGCATGACCTATGTAAACCACTGGTGCTAAAATGCACAAACTGATTATGGTGGCAAATAAGAGTAATTATTATCTCAGATATATGAATAATGATGAAGTATCATTAGTAATAAAAATAACATTTTGCTTAAGATACAAAAAAACCCCATGCTTGGGCACAGGTACGCAGTGTATAAGGACCAGGTAAATAGCTTTAAAATGCTTTTATAAAAGAATATCAGAATGGCTGGAAAATTATGATATGAGAACTAATTAGCCCAATACTGGCAGAGATTTTTCAGTAATCCACTGCAACCACAGAAATGTGTTAAAAAATAGTAAAAAAAGAAGCCAAGTAATGTAATTAACTTCATTTTTTTTCAAGTAAATTAACAAAGTGTCTCACAAGCAGATATTAAAGAAAGTCAGGAGATAAAAGACAAATTACTGCCTTGGGCAAAAGCTAGGAAGGAAAAAAATTTAGAAAAAAAAAATAAAAGGGTACACTTCATCATGACAGAAAGATAAAAGCAGATCTATATTAAGTCCTTTTTTTGTTTATTATATAGAGAGTAAGGCAACTATATTGTTTAGTTATCTCAGAAAAAAAATGAAGAAAAAACACAGGAAATTTCACAGGGACTCATGAAGTTTACTGGAAATTAGAGAAGTGAATTCAGTGATGATAAATGCAGCATTAAAGCACACCGAAGGGGAAAAAATAGCTACTTGTACATATTAAATCTAAGTGAAGTGAACTAACTGTCAGGGACATGGGCATTACTCTGGACAGAACTACAATAAGAAGCTGCAGACAGAGAAATGAAAAGATACAAACAAATATAAGAAGAGAGGGTAAGAAAAACTACAGAGAAATTACTTTTGCTAAAAAGACTGGGGCAAATTCTTACTCAGAGCACTGCTAGTAAATAAAAAAAAAATGAAATCACTTATTGTAAGCAGATTGGTAACAGAAAACAAGAAACTTTTATTTAATAAAGTTCTGCATTTATACTTTCAGTAATTTTCCTCAACGGTTGTTCATTCTCATTGACTTATATAAACATTAAACCATGGAACCTTTACACTTGTTTAGCTGCTTTCTTTACTGAAAATTACAAGAACTTATATCTATAATTATTTAACTAAATAGCTCTATAGCTTCATAGGTATTTGTTCACATTATTTATTTTTTATATTCATTATTCTAGAAAATGTTCAATGATTCATCTATGTTTATTACATTTTCATAGTTTTTATAATTTTCTTTTTTAAAAATTATATTCAGACATGTTATTCTAAATTTAGTTCAAGCTATATTTGGATTGAAATAGGAATTCAATTGAAATGTAACAAGAAGTATTTTAAATTAGTCTAAGAAAAGTCAGTGGAAATGGATACATTTTTAAAAAGAGAAGATTGAAAAAGGAGCAATAACTGGAAAAAAGGCAAATGTTAAACACTTCTTCAAAAAGGCAAGCGGGAGAATGTGGAAAAGTATAGAACAGTCAATCTTACCTTTGCACATGAGTGTCTTTATGTAGCAGTTCCTCCTGGAAACCATTTTAAAGCACAGGAAAGGATAAAAAGGTTATTGGGCACAGCCAGTATGGATTTATGAAGGGGAACTTGTGCTTTTCGAACCTGGTTGGCTCCTGTGATGAAACGGCCAGCGCTATGTGCAGATGTTATTTATCTTGACTTTCTATACGGTCTCCTTCCTGTAGCATTTTGCTAGCCAAATTGTAGGCTGGGAGGGCCAAAAGGAAACTCATCAAGATCAAGAAAGAAACATGCTAAGTTTCTCACTTAGAATTTAAGAGCCCAGTGCAACAGCACGTGCAGGGGATGGACTGGCTAGGGAGCACTTCTGTAGAAAAGGGGCTGGAGGTCCTGGTGGGCAAATTGAGCAGGAGTCAGCAGCGTGCCCTGGCAAGAGCACAGACGCTCGGCCTGTAGTCCCTGTTTTTCATTCATCATCTGGAAGCAGAAAACCAGAATCCTGGCTTCTTCAGTTTCCAGTCATATGAAGAAATGCTCTCAATGGGGAAGAAAAAAAAAAAAAGAAGTAGTATTTACCAGCAAAAGTACTGGCAAAACATTTTCTACATATAAGGATTAAAAAAGATGTTGGTTTTGTGTGAAACATATTCACATTTGCTGACCTGGAAGTACTGAAAATAATATAGGTACACTAATATATTACACTAGGATATATTCATAAAGCTTGAGCTGACTTAAAAAATCAAATGTTTCCCAACTTTCTGATTCTTTATACAGTTGTGCAGCCTTTAACTTTCATATTTGAGGAAAGTCATACCTGTAACTCAATGTATTAACATAAATTGTCAAGATTATAATCGCTTCAGGCCTGACTTAAGATTGTCATATTTTTGCACCTAATTTTAAATTGTTTCTTTTAAAAATGTATTAATTTAATTTGAATGAACATAATTGTAGTTATTTAGTCTAATTTCAGTGCATTTACTGTCAAACAGGATACTGGAAAATTAGAGGGGATTCATCAGAGAGGGAAGGAGGATTAATACAGATATGCAAAAACTTTTATTTGAACAAAAATACAAACTATTTCTCTGCAAGGAAGGGAGGCATGGTAGCAAGGTACTCAGCAATTTTCCCTGCTGCTGCCTTCACTTCTTCCTATGAAAAGGAGTGTCTGATGCTTTCCTCCTTTCTCTTGTCCACCAGTCTTCTCCATGCATCCGCCATTAGCCATGCTCCTGCCATTTTCCATAGTCTGCTGTTGTGACAGGGGAGAACCAAGTCTTTCTCAGCAGAGAGATACCACATATTTTGTAGTTTCACTGTTTCCATTAGACTTTTTATCTTGTACACCATCTCACATGCCTTTTATGAGCAGTCATCAGTTATCCGGTCACTCTGAGCTTTGTATACATCTTTCTCCTGCTGTGTGAACTTGTGATCCAGACTCATAAGATGACTTAGAAGCCAATTCTAATCGTTCATTTAAGTAACCTGTCACAGGGACCATCAAGAGGAACAGGGTGAAATGAGTTTATGGTATCAGTTGCAACGTTTCCCAGGCAATCAGAAGCAAACAGTATTCAGTTTAGTGCCTTCTTGTTGTGAGACTGACACAAACAATCATCCCGTCTTGAGCACCAGAATAAGTGTTCTGTTATTCCTTTGCTCTGACAAATACCTTGGTGATCTTAGCTGAAGTTTAAGAGTTATTTGTATTTCATTTGAAATATTAAGTCTGTATTTCTTGTCATATATCCATATTGTAGGAAAAGCCCTTTCTGAGACTAAGGACTGGATGAAAGTGCGCAGGATTTGCTAGAGCATCTTGCTGTTACTCAGTGAATATTTTTCTTTAATCAGGAAGCTTTAAATCATATTTAATAACTTGTGATCTCCGCAACCATTTTTCCATTATCATCAGCCAATTGTGAAGAAAAGGAAAAGTGAGACAAGCAGTCAGCAGTCACATTGTCTGTTTCAGATTAGATTTTAAATAATATATAAATTAAATAAATTAATTTACACTGCTTTTAAAATCAGTGACAACAGCAGCTGACAAAACCAGGGCAGGGCCAGAAGCAACATCAGCCAAGCCTCACCAAGGTATACAGGAAACCCTTCACACATGAAGGCAGGAATCAGGAACGCTGCGACCAGGATGGGCAAACAGGGTATGGTATGTCAGGTAGGACACGGCACGGCAGTTTGGGTGGCAGTTCTCATGGAGGGCATCTCTTCAAAGGAGGGCGTTCCACTGGCTGAGTGGAAGGCTTGAAGTACACATAATCCCGCAACCGGGCACCGTTCTGTGACTATCTGCACAGGTCAAGGGCACTCATCCTGCCCAACCCTCAAGACGTTCTGTGAGGTGGGCTCTCCTTGGGAAGCAAAGGCTACAGCTCCGACTGGGGGGGTCTGCACCATATACCCCAGCAGTGGCCAACACCTCCACATAGACAAAGCGGCTGAAGTGCAGTGCAGATCTCAGACTGCAGGAAGTGCCTGGACCTCTCTCCTGGGGCAGGGGCAGGCGGCAGGGTGGAGGAGCTCCTGCGGTGGGTGGCTGAGCTGCAGGAAACGGTGAGGAGGCTGCATAGCATCAGGGAGGCTGATAAGGAGCTGGATAGCTGGTTCCATGCACAATATGCACCGGAATGACAGCCCATGGCTAAACAGCCAGAAAGTCCCCCACTGACACATGCAGAACGGAGTTGGGGTCAGTGATGCAGAAGAATGGAAGCTTGCAACAGCAAGTACCAGCAGAAGGAAGAGACTTCCCCCAAAATGTGAGGTGCCCTTGCAGAACCACTTCACCGCTCTGCAGACTGAGAAGGAAAGAACTGGCACATCAGGAGAGACGCTGGAGCTGAGTAAGGCAGCCTGGCCCGCTCATATAACAGCCAGTGCAACCAAGAAAAGGCAACGGGTGATGGCAGTGGGTGACTCTTCTGAGAGGTATAGAGGCACCTCTTCAGATGTGTGCTGCTTCCTGGGGGCTTATATGAGGGATGTCACCAAGAGAGCACCAAGCCTCATACGGTCCACTATTATCTGCTGCTGTTTCACACTACCAGTGACAGAGCCAGGAGGAGTCTGAAGACTATCAAGAAGGATTACAGAGCCCTGGGAGCTGGTAAGGAACTCTGGAGCTCAGGTAGTTTTTTCATCAATCCTCCCAGTCAAAGGGAAGGGGTTTGAAAGGGCCAGTTGTGTCTGATGAATCAACAAATGGTTACAGGACTGGTGCCACAGCCAAAGGTTCAGATACTTAGACCATGGGACTGGCTTCGAGAAACTTGGTCTACTGGAGGCTGATCGGGTCCGTCTATCAGAGAAGGGGAAAAGCATCTTTGGCCATAGCTTGCCAAGCTGGTGAAGAGGGCTTTAAACTAAAGTTGGCAGTGGAGGGGAACCTCAATCCATCCCACTTCTACCAGTTTGATGCCAGTGCCAGCAACAGATGCTCAGAGGCTGGAGAAGGAACATGGGTCAGCAGGAGAGCACCTGAAGAGCAGCACAAAGGAATTCCATCCACTCCAGCCAGTAAGGCGTCTTCATCAGAGGCCCAACCTAGAGGCCTCTATGCAAATGCATGTAGCATGGGGAAAAAGAAAACCTCAAACAAAGGGATTTTTTTAACCCTTCCAAAGTTTGTTAGCAACACCTTTATAACTGTGCTGTAGATTTGATTCATGTAGAAAAGTCCAAAACTTCTGTGTATCCTTCACATCTTACGGCAATGAGTCCCACTCCCTAATTGCAGCATGTTCTCACAGCTCTGCACAGCACAGTATTATTAGATCAGTGCTGTTGACAGATCTGTAACCTTATTTTGATGCAAGTTCTACAGCTTGTAATACCACACTGCATGAATACTCACCTTTGAATTATTTTCATGAAACATACTGTTTTCTCTTTGCTTCTTCATACTTTGTATGTAAGTTCACATTTCCCATCATAGAATGGAGAAGATACACATAGAGAGAGAGTAAAACCAAGGAAAAGAGGAAAATGCAGAATATTAAAAAGGTCACAACAGTATGGCACAGTATTTTAATTCATAAAGTGTGAGACAGTCTAAATGCTTCCTGACACCTCGTTCTAATGACAAATACTGTAATAAGAAACATAAATGGCACAAATTATTCCATTCACTTGACAAAGATTATGAAAGCAGGAAGAAGTGAAAAATGAATCAGTTCTTTTTGTGTAATTGTATTCATGTAGTGGTCTTTAGACATATTATTTAGAGTGACTAAATAAAAGATTTAACTTAGCCATTAACTATAATAAAAGAAAATGGGGAGAGATTTTCCTTAAATTGATTATTCCAATTTTTAAATAAAAATCATTAAGGAACTGGATTACTGTTAAATCATTTTCTGTTCATTTCAGTATAACTTTTTTTTTTTTGCCATAGTGTGTTGTATTAGCTTCCTTCTTTCCAGGAAAGGCTCCATTGGAGCAAGAATCGCATTTAACTCAAGAGGACAAAATTGATCAGAATTTATTAATAGGTTTCTTACTGTGCCTGCTAGTATGCTGCCAGACTGTTCTTCAGTACCCTCAATATGCTAGAGAGCATATTTTTTATTTGTACCCAGCCATGTTTTATCCAGTTCTGAAGACTGCATAGAGGAAGATTTTTTTTGTTAATAATGATGCTATTTTCAATGTAATCTATTTGTCAGAACAGGAACTTTGCTAGCACAGCATACAGCAAGCAGAGAATATGTGCGCTTTCAAGCAGCCCCACTGCAGTTGCTGCTGACACCGAACTGATGAAAAGCTCCTTAGCAGCACGGCCGAGGCTTACCACAGGCTTACCACAGTCACCTCTTCAACCTTCCTAGCTCCTGGCTGCATGAACATTGCAGCTGTTTTAAGACGTTTTATCACAATCCTTGCTCTTAAGACAAAACCCTGGCTGTGGATAGCCTGTCCATACATATTCCACCGCTCCGGTGCTCAGGTGCTGCAGGAGCTCATGGCTGTACTGTTTCGCCAGCTGTATTCCCTGAAAAACACATTGAGCTCCAGGTGTCCTGAGGCCTCCCTTCACACAGCATAAAAGGAGAAGGTTACCTGTGCCTGAAAATACAGTATGCAACGGTTTTGAGAGGTGTGTGTGCCTGCTCAGTGAACACTTAAAAGCCATAAGGCTGCTACTTCTCCAGAATTACCAGCACTCAAGTGACAGAAGGATCTTGAAGAGCTCTGCAGAGAACTTGTCTGTGTACCATTGCTATTCAGTGGTAACGGATGCCTCCACTTTAGGATTGCAAACTTACATCTGTCAGCTCTAGACTCAAAGACATGTATCTACTCAAAAAATGTCCACTTAACATTTGACTCCTAGAGCTCAGAAATACTTGATATGTTGAGTAACACTCTTTGCAACACTGAGATGACAGATGCAGTTGACAGTTTACTGTCATCCCACCTGTGTCTTCACTCTTCCCTGTGCACTATGTAAGGTAGATGACACCAAAATAAAAAGGAGCCAAGAGAGTCAAACATCTTCTCTGTTGTTGAGTATAACCAGGATAAAAGGAAGAAAGGACACAAAGCCCTTTCATGTTGCTGGTTGAAGTCTTACAGGATTGAGTCTAGAATGCACATGGGTCCTGGGCTTATGATCTTTTCCCCAGCCTGCACAGGTCTCCATTCAATGGCAGCTTTGTAATCCTATCTGTTTCTTCAACTCTCCAAATCATAGGGTATGAAACTCATACAGCTGCGGAAGCTGGCCATTTTTACTATCACAAATAACTGTTTTAAAGAGAAGATCATAACTCATGTGGTTTTCCACTTGATGAGGACTCATAAACTTGTTCAGAACACAGCATTCCCCCTACAGAATTGCATAAATTCTCCCTGCTCCTCTACACACATGACATGGAACCCAGTAAGTCATATTTTTATTAATCTGCATGCATCGCAATTTGGTCAATAAAATAAACCTTCCCCTCATTTGTCAGTAAAGATTTAATATCAAGCACTTCGCACTACCATAACCTTATAAAACTACAGGCTGGAATGTGAGCATGGGGAATAGACGTACATTGTTTAATGGTTACTTATATGAAGTATCTCATATAAATCAATGAAAGTATTCATGTAATTAAAGAGATTACAGTCTAGTTCTGGAATGCTGTTATATGTGCAAAATACTGCACACAAATTTTAAGGGTATGTTACGAGTACTAAAGAAGTAATGAGATCTAAACTGTAATCATCCATTCCGTTATACCTTGAGATTATTTGGATACAGGATGCTTGTGTTTTGTCTATTTTGTGAATTCACATAATTCCAATTTGACAAAGTCAGTTTTTTGAAATGGACAGGTTGGATTTCAGTATGGATTTCAAGCATCTTGCAAAGGAAGCCACAGTAGCTTCAGAGAAGTGAACACATAAATATGCATATACATTCAAAAATCCTACTTCACCACTGTTGGGAAAATCCAAGCACATTGTTTTGAAAAGAAAACCCACATACCAAAAAGCAAAGACATAGAAGATCTGTGAACCACCGGTACCAATACTCTAGATACAAAAGCTAAATAAAATAAATAAATGGTGATCACCTTTCCTGGAAATGGGTGCTACACAAAATTATGTATAAATCTTTAATCTCCACCTCTTCTTCCTGTTCCTCCTGAACCTCCATCATCAGGACATCAAACCTCACTGTAGCTCCTTCACCACTCTTATCTCCAGATCAGAGGCCAGGTCAGCTCACCCAACTCTGAAAGTCCTATTCTTTAACAGCTATAGCTCCCACCTTCACCACTTGTGTATTTCTTCTCTTCTAATACTAATTTCTCCTGAGTTTTAAGGATTATTTTTTCATTACTTACCCCTACAAGCCTTAAAAACTCTCCTTGCTATGCTGCTGCCCATTTCTGCTCTTTTTTTTTTTTTCTTTTTTTCCCCTTCTGTTATTACAGCAGTGGTGAAACATATGCAGTTTCATCACTGCCTAGGCCCCTTAACACCTGACCTGCACTGACAAGAATTGCTCTTTGTGTTAAGTGTTAAGTGTGATGTCTTAGAACAACCAGCCCAGCCCAAGCAAACTCTAACTCTTTGGTCAGCGGAGTCACCGCACTGGTGGCTAAAAACTGCATGCAGCTGGAGAGACAATCCTATGTTCACCTCTTACTATCTTTTCTTAGAGAAGAAGAGGATGACAGAAGTTACTGGAAGGGCAAGAGAGCTAACCTGGAGCCTTTGTGGAGTGAAGAAGGAGCAGTAAGAGGAATGTTAGCATTCCCTTCCTGACAGCTTTCAGCCAGATCTCCTCTGGTATCATCAGCCAGTACAGTGCAGACTGCACCAGTCGGCAAAGAAAGAATATAGGAAAACTAGAAGTACTGAGAATCTAGATGAAAAATAGCAATACTACCTCTATTTTCCTAATCTACAAGAATTTCTCAAGACTTCTTTGTGCAGATTACAGCTGTGATTGTGTCCCTCTTCTGCTCCCCATTTCTTCTTTCTCTGTCCTAAATGCTTGAACAGAGTTGCTTTGAGAATGACTGTGCTTTGTCATCACAGGGTTACCTTGGCATTTCAATAATTTCAGTCTTAATCTGCCCAAGATACTAATCCTTAAATTTAAAGCATTCATAATACTGAAGGCAGATTCTTTTTCTTCTAATAGTGGTGTATCACAAGGGACTTCCAGTCTCTACCACAACAAAGGCAATTTTCCCTTTCTTATTTAGAAAATGTTCCCTTCGATTTCCTCCATCTTGGCCCTGTCAATTGAGAGCCATCTACTTCTACTTCCCTTGTCTTGGTCTCTTCGTGGTTCTCCCATGACTATGTAGAAGGACTCCTTCCTTTATGATTTGTCACTTTCCCTTATTTAATCTTTCCCTCACCTCTCTGTACGTATCCAAGTAAAATGGACCATACTCACCTTCTCTAGTTTTGTTACTCCTGATACTAATATTACTCTATTGATTCAATTACAAAATACGTTACTCTCTCCTTTATATTTTAACTTCCATTCCTTTCTAATCTATCACACCACTTTGTTGTCACTTTCTGCACACAACTGCATGCACCAGAGACACTATTGTCAGTTCTGCAAGGTTTTATCTTGCTATTACTCTTGTCTTTCAGAAGCATTTTATGAAATTTTGTAAGAATGTTATTATACAAAACTAAATTGAACTGTTACATTTTGTCATTCATGCCTGAGTGAATGTGTCTTACAGAAAAAAAAAAAAAACATATCTGAATTTCAAAGTCTTCACAGGATTAGGATTTTCAGAGTTTTTTAATGACATATTTTAAGCATTGCCCATAATGGAGGAACTAAAAAAAGTAGGCTAAAGGAACTGCATATGTGTATAAAGTAACCTGGTACACTGAAATAATAGAAAATAAATTAGAGATAATCCAAATTAGTGAGAATTATTATTATTATAGTGAATTAATGGGGGAAAAAATGATGATAGTGAGTCATACAAATCTTATTTTCTATCAATTGCTCCAGCAACCGCTTAGCTCCATTGTATTATAAAACAGCATTAAATGAATGGGTGTACTCATGGCTCTCTTGCACTTATATTAAAAGAATGGAAAGGTATGTCCTGCATAATGAAGCATGTACAGTAAACCAAGACACAGACAATCATAGGCAAATTCAAATGTCTGAAGAAAAACAGATGTTCAGTGGGATAATAGGAAAGATAAAACTTTAGATGTGTAGAACAAAGAGACCAAGACTGCCACAAACAGGAAGCCAGATGACGATGCAGAAATGGCATACTTATAAACAACAATAACAATCCCTGACAATTATTATTAATGTGAGAAAGATCTGTTTCAAACTGGGAAACTCTGCTACATTCGATTTTTAAAATACTGTGATGCAATGAGGACAAATACCACCTCAAGAAGATGTTACAGTTCACACCCTTCTCTCCGGAGGTGGGAGAACAAGTGAAATGGAAACGCAGCCCTCCAGAGTAAAAACAATGGTGGGCTGAAATGTGCTCTCTCACAGTTGCTCTCTCACATCAGGTGCTACAGAGCATATGCTCCATGGGATGTATCAACTGAAAAGCTTCCAGTCTTCTCAATCACTCTGCCTCCTACAGCAAATTTTACATGAAGATTTCCTTCATGCATGGGAGATTCTTCTCTTGACTGCTTTAAGGATCTCTCTGTATTACATGCTGCAGCTCCATAAACTTTCTATGGAGCTGGAATAAAAAGGAACACTTGTGTTCATTTGAAATAATCCCTAAAAGGCAAATATCACAGCTGCAGGTTTGGTGATGATGGAATTAATGACTCAACTTTTCTTTTGCTATTGTCACTTTCCTTGGAAAGGGATATTATAACTTAATACTTCACTATCCTGTCCCCTCAGCACCTTGCCTCTCTCACCAAAGAGATGTGGTTCTTCTTCCATACTAGAGCTAGGCAGCTCAAAAATATTGATTCAATGTTTTTGTTAAGAAGCAGAATGTGATTATGTTCTATTGTTTTCAGAACATTTCCCATTGATGGCTAGACCATATTATTTCTTCCTTTCTGTCTCCCCATCACCAATTACAGAAACCGTGGATGGATAAGAGTTTCTAGCTCTTTATTAAGTACTGTAGCAAAGGCAAAGAACTCCTGAAGCAGAAAGAGTTCATGCCTACCTGCACCAGAACCACTAAAGTCACAGAACTAGATTATAAGAGGAGCTGCATTTTGTCATTTGCAAAGTTACAACACACACTTTTTTTTTTTTAATGAAGTTTTTTTGCCCTTTGAATCAAAGAACGACAAGACCAGACATACAGTATTCTTTCACTGTGGAGTCTATCATTATTCAACAAGAAGGAAATACAAATACAGCTTCAAATTTAAAAATATTCCTAAGACTGCTCAGAATTGCAGGGAAGCAGATGCCATGACCATCCCCAAATTTTTATTATGCCAACATGTTAATGGCTAACATCTCCTCATAAGATACTTATCATCATCAGTTAGTCTGTTATGGAGATACCCACATAACATACTCTATATCAAGCAGTGATTATAGGTAGCTGCTACAGGAAGGGGTTTGTACATGTGCCTAACTAGAGCTTACAACTTACTGGGTTTTAGAATTATTCATACTGTGGTTTTGGAGTCCAGGCTTTATACAACATACCTGTTAGGAAACAGCAATAAGCTGCCTTTGAGATACAACATAATAGCTTTTTCATTTTTAAACAGCTTCAGAAAATATTTCCTGAGTAATAAACGCTTCATTTAGTAGGGCAGAATTTACTCTTTGACTGAAATGACCAGTTGCTCAAATGAACTTTTCAACTGATGCATAATAGTGAAAGAAAACAAGCGGACAACTGTAAATGATCAAAAAGAAACATGTTTATGTAAGATATCATTATGTAACTACCTGTTTTCACTGTAATAGCAAGCCAAATACCATAGACCATCTGCATGCATAAAATATTTCCACCTACATGGCATGAGGCTTTGATAGTCCTTTGCGGACTCCTTTTTGGTTTGAAATGTAAATATGATCTAACTGCTGTGCTTTCACTTTAATTTCAGTAGGGCTTTTGTCTTGAGCAATTTGAGTTCACTGTCATTTCTTCTAAGTAAACACATTGAAAGAAACTTACTCTTTTAGGATCCAAATACCCCAAAAATGGGAGTTACAGCTTATGTATGCTCCAGCTGTTTTATAGATGAATAATGATAAGACTTGAGCCTATTCTTAGCCTATTTATTGTAAAAGTCCACGAGAAAGCACACCAGAAGGTGGTGTACCACTTGGCAATGAATTCCATGCAGAAATGTAATGGAGATGTCCCTCTTCGTGTAGAAAATATGTTCTTCACAAACCCAGCTTTAGCCTTTGTGGGAGACAATTGAACTTCCCATTACAGTGAGAGCAAGGCAGAGATACCTGGTGAGAGGCAACAGCCCTTTCAAGTCACAGAGTCCAAGTATCAGGTATTTTATGCATCCCTGGTTTTTTTTCCACTGGTTTATAAAAGACTTAGTTGGTACATTAACTACTATTTAAGTGTAGGAATGCATAACTTTTGAGATGTGGAAGTCCTCAGATTCGTATAGGAACAGTTTCACCATTTTCTTCAGTCTTCCTCTCCGCTATGGAACAGACTGCCAAGTATTTCTTGTTCCCTTTGTGCCTGGTGGAGTTTCTGTGTTAAGGGAAATGCTTCACGTAGTGCATGTTGTTTACAGTTCCTGAATATATTCAATGCTTTTCTTGATCTGAACAATGAAAGTGGTTATAGCCTCTGAGCTGATAGTTATTTTCTAACAGATAGCTTCATCATATTTTTGTACACCAGTACAGTGCTGCAGTAGCCAGGATGTGAGACCTGCAAGGGGTCATGCTTGTAAGAAGTAGTCCTAGCCTGATTAAGAAATGAAAAACAAAAACATGGAAACATGAGCATGCACACACACACATGCACATGCAGAGCATCATGTTTCTCCTCCCCTCTGTGTTCCACCTGCCCATACCAGTAAAGAATTAGTTCCATGGACATAGATGCTAACAAATTAGTGTAGGGAGCAGTTATCAAATTGCCAAATTAATTTTATAGAGCCACTGTCTTGTATCCTGTAATCATGAGAAATTTCCACAAAAATGTGAGTAGAAAGTGCAGAGTTCAGTATTCTCTAAATGATTCTATGGGAAAAGATTTTTGTTTCTGAAATAATCCTAAGGAATCAATTTTCAGCAGGTAGACATCTGGATACATATGTCAAAACTGGACAAGAATTATAGCCTTGAACACACAAATCAATATCTACCTAGCAGGCATTTAAGCACAAATGCCTACCTAGCATGTGACATCTTCAGTTACTTATTGTGTAACAACTATGGTTCATGTACTTTTGTAAATACATCTTTTGATAGACTTCAAGACTGACCAACACTTTTAATCATTGTTCTACCTGACAGTTAAGAAAGATTTCTTTCTGTTACCTGTGCAAGACTATAAACAATCACCCCCCCCCCAGCCATCTTCTTATCAAAAGCTAAAACCATGGTTTTAATTCGTGTTTAGTATTTCTGCAACTTTAGTATAATTTCAGCCAATTTATGAAACAGATCAGAGAGTAAAATCTTTATATAATTTTAATTATTTTTTTTTATAATCTTAAAAATAATTAATTTACTTGCATTTCTATTTTGTATCCATTGTGGTTCTCCTCACAATGAGCAGTACCTCCACACACAAGCAGCTCTAGTGACTTTAGTGAAGTTTCCCATTCAGTGTAGTTCAGCACAGCAAACCAAAATTGTCACAGGCTTGTACTACGCCTACAGTCACAGATTCATGATGGGGGGGGGGGGCTTCTGAAAGTAATTGTAAACAAATAGAAGTAATCACTCATAGTAGCTAATATCAGGATGATGTTTTCAAAAGTATAATCACATATTTAAAAGTATGGAGTAAGGAAATAGGGGTACATTTTGGAAGAGTTTCATCTGTTAGCAGCATACATCCAACTGAACCCACTGACATTTCAGATCCAGTCTTTTGAATGAGACTAAAGAGAAATCACCATAAAAAGCTTTCTCTAATGTAGCTCTCACTCATGTCGTCAAAAGAGATGTGACCATACATACAATTTTGATGAAGACTATGGAGGGACAGAAGAGTGTTACTGCCTTTTCTTGCAGTAGTTTAAGTTAAAACTGTCTTCAGCAAGTGTAACTTTCCACAGATTGAGGTGAAAGGGAGAATTAACTGCAGCTGTCTCCCAGAAGTGTTATGTGATGTCTGAGCTGAGGTGAGTTCAAATGGACTACAAGAACATAAAATGAGAGTAGTCATAATGAATCAGACCAAGTATCCTCTCCATTTAACCCAGTCTTCTGTCTCAGGCCTACACCCTAGATTCATGTCTAGGGATAAAACAAGAACAGGGCAACCATGCAGTGATAACTCCCAATAAGAGGTCCTTGCATCCAGTGCTTTGCAGGTCAGGAAGGCAGGACCTTCCAGGGCAGGAGGTGTTCTTCTCATGCTGAATCAAGCATTTGACATGTAGGAAGTAAAAGCAAATTTGTCCAAATTTAACATAATTAAACAGAACCCCTGAACTGACTTTTAATAATTGTTATAAACTCACACAAAAACTAATGCATGACATCTTTCCACCTACCAAGAAAAGCTTTCTGTTTCCTGCAGATTTTCCCTTACAGAGAAAAAAATTTGATTGGGCAAGTATCTGAATCAAGACTCAGAAGTCTTATAGAATCATAGAATGGTTAGAGTTGGAAGGGACCTTCAAAGGTCATTTAGCCCAACACCCCTACAAGGACATTCCCAACTAGATTAGGTTGCTCAGACCCTCATCCAACCTGGCCTTGAACGTTCCCAGGGATGGGGCATCCACCACCTCTCTGGGCAACCTGTTCCAGTGTTCTACCACCCTCAGTGTAAAAAAATTTTTTCTAATATCTAATCTGAATCTACCTCCCTCTATTTTAAAACCATTACCCCTTGTCCTGTCGCAACAGGCCCTCCTGAAGAGTCTGTCCCCATCTTTTCTGTAGGCCCCTTATGCCACATTACTGTTGACAGAGCAGCCAAAACACTTCAGTGTGAATGGGCACTGCAGATCCATATATTCATTAGTGCATCTCTATTACTCCCTGAATCTGTATAAATATACATTCATATATCTATACAAACACACATAGCTATGCATCTATATGTATATAGATATATGTATATAAACATATATATATACACATATATAATATATATATGAAATATGTATTAGTATTGGAAGCACCTGTCAGTATTTTTGTAAAAACTTTTCTTTAAACTATTTCTGTCATTAACTGCTCACTAAAAAAATAAGGAATGACGAAAAGTCCTGGCTGATTATCATCCAAGATTCAAGCAGTCACATTTCCCTCAGTTTTTATGAGCTCTCAAGAAATATGTTTACAGAATACATAAGTATAAATATACATGCACATCTGGATGTTGCATGTCTTTATTAAAATAGTGTGTGATATTTCCCTAAAGCAAGTTACTTTTCTGTCAGCATACCAGAGGCTAAGGAGGAAAAATGAAGCCATATTGTAAGAATTTTTTTAACTTCAAATATACTTGTTAGTCTTGTCTTCTTTCCAATCAGATTTGAAAATTGTTACAAGCAAGCTTAATTACCTTTGCAATAAAAGCGATTAATTTTCTTCAGAGACTTAACCGTAGCGATTCAGAATACCATTGTGAATCTGTAACATACAACAATCACTGAGACTCATGCAGCAAATGTTAGCAGGGCTATTCAAAGCACAGCATAAATAAATGACTTAATGACTAATGGAGATCTAACACAAAGTAGTCTTCATCTTTTCTTGAATGTATTTCTAATATTATAATCTACAAACATAACAGCAGAAAATTATAAAAAGTACACTGTAGCATTTTCTGTTATGCTTGAGAAAATATTTTTATACAACTATCCCAGCTGTTGTCTGATTAGTAAACAGAAAACACCTAATAGATGCACGAGTCTATGGGGCTGGATGGGATCCTACACCTTCCAATTAATCATTGCCATTTTTTTTTCTGTCTTTGATATCTGGACATGATGTAGATGGTATGGAATAAAGGGTGGATAATGTCCTGGTTCTGGCTAGGACAGAGTTAATTTTCACCTGAGCTGGGAGAGGAACTGGAGCTGGTGACACCTACGGCTGGGTGACACAGTTGGGATAGTTTACCCAAATTAACAAAAGGGCTGTTCCACACCTTGTGACATCGATGATTCTATGATTAAATAACCTCTTCAGAAAATAAGAAAATGAGATACTTATGTGGCTGGGTATATCCAGTATTTGTGTGTTGTTGGCTACTGTACTTTCCATAGACTCTGAGAAAAAAAAAATGTATTTTATAGAATTTGAACATGTGAGGCTTTTCTAATGACCCAAGTAATCCTTGTAGACACAGTCATGGATGTGCATGCACACACACACACACACACACATGCACATGCAGAGCATCACCTTTCTCGTCCCCTCTGTGTTCCACCTGCCCGTACCAGTAAGGAATTAGTTCCATGGACATAGATGCTAACAAATTAGTGTAGGGAGCAGTTATTATCAAATTGCCAGGAATTTATTACTCATAACTGCAAGGTTTTCTATCTACCGGAAAGAAGGTTATGTCACACACA
The DNA here is from genome assembly GCA_009806455.1 of Tetrax tetrax. Taxonomy (NCBI): domain Eukaryota; kingdom Metazoa; phylum Chordata; class Aves; order Otidiformes; family Otididae; genus Tetrax; species Tetrax tetrax. The sequence continues at coordinate 167,241 of WHYT01016559.1, forward strand.
CAGACTATTACTGGTAGGGAGTTAGCCTTGGGGAATTGTAGGATGTTAAAAATGTGTTGTTCCTCATTGCAGCAATGTTGTCAGTCTGCAGTACATAAAATATCATGTCACCTTTATCACCCAGAATCCATACTGTTTATTTGTCAGACCATACAATGGCTCCCAAGTCTTGCAGGTCCCACTATTTCAGAATATGGCACTTTTCCACAGGGTGCTTCAGAAGCTCCAATATTTGTGTAATAGGACTAATACTAGCTTTGGCTACAAACCTAAATGATGATGCATACTGATCAATCAGTCACGCAATGTTACTGTCTTCTCTATCTCCTTGTGCTCAAATCTTTTAAAAGTATCCAGATTATTCACTGACAGAGACCACATGTACCCAGAAAAATAAATTAAAAAAAAAAACAAACTGGATAATGTAGTTTCCACCCTATGGCAGAAGAGGTGGAGGAAAGAGGGAGACCAGAGACAGGAAGGGGAACGAAAAGGAATAAATATTTTCATGAAAATTACAGGTGCAGTTCTGAACTTCTACACCATTCCCTCTCTTCAAGCTTTCTGCCAGTGAGATGTATCGTGGGGAAAGAGGATGGGAGTGCAGGACAGGAAGGCTCAGCACAGCTGTAGAATGGATGAGAGAGGAAGGGATGGAGAGAACAGAGGTAGGGGTGAGAAAAGAACAATGCTACATGCAGGGCTCCCAGAATGGGTCTGGGGAGCAGTGAGACAGTAATGTATTATTTACTCAAAATAATACAAATACATAATAAATAAATAATGCTTTACAAATGCATAATAAATATTAGAATGGCAAACACCTACCAATGCCTACCAATGCAGCCTTTGAATAAGCATAAAAACAGTGTTGGTTTTTGGTTTTCATGGACTTCGGGTATTTTGTCAGATAAAGTTAGACCTTGAATGAGATTCTTACGGCAGATTTTCTAAAAAAAGCTCATGGGAAGTTTCAATAGTGTGCTCGTGTTTGCTCAGGCAGCTACTAGATTTACTAGATTTGCATGTGCAAATATTTGAGTTCTGTGCACACTCATACAAAAGTAGTTATACAGACTGACATTAAAATACAGTACAGAGAGGAACTTTTTGCCAACAGTCCTTCAGTGTGGCATTGAGCGTACTGCTATTCGGACTATGATTAACAGAAGAAAATAAAAAGAATCCTAGCTTTTAGTAGAAACCGTTACCCTCAAAGAAATAATAGAAGTGAAGGGCATGACACAAAACCTCTGCTTTCCTTTTAATTGCTATAAAATTAAAAAGTTGTGTAATAAGTGCTTCTAGGAATACATCAATAGAATAGACTTCTCCACTAAGAAGCAGAAAGAAAAACTGTAGCCGTGCCTTTCTGTAGTTTGTAACTAGAGTAATTGCTCAAGTAATGAGCTATTCTCACAGAAAACAGTGCACATGCCTAGCTTGTTGGCTACTAAACACAAAAGCCCTGAATAGTTACAGAATGTATCTAGCTACAGTGGGGAGGCCACATTTAAATCCACTTTTCCTTTCTGAACCTTTAGTTCTTGTCTAACAGTAAAACTATATCAAGATACTTATTACTGTGGTTGGTTTTGATTTAAAATATGAAGTGCAGGCTTTGTAATATTATATTTTTAAAAATAATTAGGTTACTAGCTTTTGCATTATATGGGACTTTTAAAAACATAATTTATATACAAATGATTCTGTATTGACCGACATATGAAACCTCCATGTTTTATAATGAATGTGTGGGTGATAAACATAAAAATCTGTTTACAATGATTTATCTCTGGTTTACCTGGCCAAATGGCTTTATGATCCTCATGTTGGCCAATTTTTAAGAACATCTCTCCAAACACGGTAAGTTGTCAGGCTCTTGCTGCCCATGACAATGCCACTAAAATTATTTTAAGCTTTTCATCTGTCAGTCTAGATAGCGTCTGTGCAGTGATTGCTGTTAGATACAGCAAACATTCTACAAACAAACAGTGCAGGTGTCCATCTTGTCTGATAGACACAGTACTCATAATTCAGCAAGTGTACCTGAATGAATTTTTAAGTCCCTGTGGACCAGAATGAGAAAATGATTCCTGGGAGAGGTTACATCCTAGATTATACTAACTGATAATGTTGGAAAAAAAGCAGGCTACCAGACATGCAATCCATTCTTCAAGTTTAAAAGAGAAACAACAGGTTTCTCTTCAGGCTGGGAACAATTGCTATGACTTTAAAGAAAGTATTTCAACCAGTTATAAAACCAGAACAAAACAACAACAACAACAACAACAACAACAACAACAAAAAAACCCACACAAAAAGAAGGGGGGGGGGGAAGGAGCTTGCTTACATAAAAGAGCAAAGAAGCTTATTATTAACAGGGCAAAAGGTGTGATGGCCATTAGTACTTGAAGACAAGGGGTGAGAGAGGTCTTTGGTAACACTGATGAGGGTGAGTAATTAGCTGGTCAGGGCTTCTGGGATAAATTCTAATACATCATAAAATCAGAGACTTTACTGAGGTGATAATTTTCAGTCAATAAAATCAGAATATTTTAATTTCTAGGCTATATTGACTCAACTGCGTTCAGTGCACTTCTACAGTTCAGTGGCCCAGGACAAAAGCATATTCCAGTACTATTTTCTTTCCAAATCATGGGAATAAATTACTATTTAACTTTCCCTCATGAAGCAGATTATCTTCCACTGTCACATGCAGTAAGCTGTTTTCCTTGGGTAACACGTAACCAGAGCTTTTCCCATACCTACCTCTTTCTTTTCTCTACACCCATGGTTTCAGTTCAGGTGGACATTTTTCAACAAATCACCCCACTGTTTTCCTCTCAGGACTCTCACAGAAATCTGATCCACTCGTTATTCAGCAAAGAAGTAAGAGGACTGAAGACTTTCCTTGTTAAGTTTCTCAGAGTAAACGTAAATCAGCTTTCTTATCTGTGCCCTCCTCAGTCATGTATATTATCACCATAATCATCATCGTTTGTTTGTATATTTTGGATCCACTTCCACTGACAGCTGTGCACACAGAAAATGCCCAAATTCAGCGACAATTAATCTTTTTAAATTTGGTTTACATAATTTTCAGTGAAAGTTGCAAAGTTTTCTAATTAGCACTTACACTCTTCAAAGCGTGTGATATATGTAGCTCTTGCTTTTTATTGTCCCAACAGCTAATCTCCATACTTGAACAACCATTTAAAGCAAGTTTTAATGACTTTTCGGCAGGAGGGTAGACAATAGAGTGAATAAATAAAGCTTCTTGAATAAGTAACTTCTCCACATGCTGGAGGGGAGGGATGCCATCCACAGGGACCTTGACAGGCTGGAGAGGTGGGCCTGTGCCAACCTCATGAAGTTCAACCAGGCCAAGTGCAAAGTCCTGCATGTGGGTGGTGGCAATCCCAGGCACAAATACAGGCTGGGCCTGGATTGAGAGCAGACCTGAGGAGAAGGACTTGGGAGTGCTGGTGGACGAGAAGCACAAAACGAACAGGCAATGCGCCCTTGCGCTCCAGAAGGCCAACCGCATCCTGGGCTGCATCAAGAGGAGCATGGCAAGCTGGTCGATGGAGGTGATTCTCCCCCTCTACTCTGCCCTGGTGAGACCCCACCCGTAGTACTGTGTCCAGCTCTGGAGCTTCCAACATAAGAAGGACGTGGATCACCTGGAAAGCATCCAGAGCAGGGCCATGAAGATGATCAGAGGGCTGGAGCACCTCTCCTATGAGGACAGGCTGAGAGAGTTGAGGCTTTTCAGCCTGGAGAAGAGGAGGAGAGGGGAGATCTTATAGCAGTCTTCCAGTACCTCAAGGGGGCCTACAGGAAAGATGGGGAGAGACAGTTCAGCAGGGACTCTTGTGACAGGACTAAGGGTAACGGTTTTAAAATAGAGGGAGGTAGATTTAGATTGGATATTAGGAAAAAGTTTTTACACTGAGGGTGGTAGAGCACTGGAACAGGTTGCCCAGAGAGGTGGTGGATGCCCCATCCCTGGAAATGTTCAAGGCCAGGCTGGAGGAGGCTCTGAGCAACCTGATCTAGTCAGGGATGTCCCTGCTCCTTGCAGGAGTGCTGGACTAGACAACCATTGAAGGTTCCTTCCACCCCTAACCATTCTATGATTCTGTAAGTAAAAGAAGTGAGCTGCGTATGTGTCCTATCTCTGCAAAGCTCCCTTCCTGGAAAAGGACTTAAGCGCATTTAAATCCTACTGGCTTCAGTGACAGCTGAGTACATGTTTAAGTATTTTGTTGGTGGATGGTCACCATATTCTGTACCTCAAAGAATCTAGCTTTTAGACAGATCTATTAGGGGAGAGAAAGGACGGGGTGGGGTATTAAAATACAGGATACTGGGACCCATAACATTATTTTTTTCCAGATACAAAGAAAAAATTCATTAAATAAACTTTTGAAAGTGAATGCTAAACTCCAAGGTTTTATATGAAACTTTGAAAATTGTTTTCTCATATTACCACTATGAGACAGCAGTGGTAGGAAAAAAGAATTATTAATCTTTTTAAATGGTATATCAGCAGATGTCCTTTCTCAACTATTCAGTATCCATATGGTAGCCTTTCTTAAGTGTATTTGTCCATACACAAAAGCAATCTCCTTAGATATTCTGGACTATTAAAACATGGCAGAAAAATTAATATGCCCTTTTCTGTGCTCTCTTCCCTTTAAATCAGCCTTCTCAAAATAGCAGATACTTCCAACTGTATATTCATGGATTGGCTTCACAAGCTAATTACCAGTGTTCCGGATCATTGTAAATGAAACCTAAAGGCCAGACCAATCTACTGAGCTGCAAGGGGAGTAATTTATTTTATAATGTATGACATATCTAAATATACTGTGTAATTACAGAAAGTTTTCTAAGGCAGTTTATTTTCAGCTGGCTCTGTATTTGCTGAAAAACTTAGATAATGATGAATTACATTAAATAAGTGTATGTTATTTGTAAAACTTACAAAAAAGAAGGAATATTTTGTATGAAGATAATAATGCCCACTACAATCATGTTAAACTCAGGAACAGGAAAGGAATAATAAGTTAAAAATGGATTACCACATACATTTATATATTTCATGGAATAGATAAAAGCAAAGAAAAGCAGTGCAAGTTTTGATACATATTCTTGCAGGGATGACTGTTTACTCATAACTCAAATGAATCTATAGCTCTTTCCAACGGACAACCTGGTTCAGAGTGTTCCTTGTACAGTCCACATTCTGCAGTCCAATACAATTCTTAGTTGATTTATCTTCAGTTATGTTCACAGATGGAGGCAGAAGCTGATCCCGTGACTTTGAACACTTTGGAACGTGACAAAAAGCTAGTGGTGCCTTGGTAAGGCCAAGACAAGATTTTAAAATGCTTACAGACAGCTTTTCTGACTCACTGGGAAGTCTGCAGAGCCAGCACAGGGTCTATGCAACATCACAGTTGGTCTTAACTGTGCTTTCACCTCAAGCTGGCAAGCAAAGCAGAACAAGAGTCATAGAAAAAGAATACATAGGTAATTATGCAAAGGCAAATCTCACTCAGCAGTAGTAATACTGCTGTCCTCCAGCGATTCCTGCTTCACTGTTATATATATAAAGGATTCCAAATAAACAGCCATTATCCAGGAACTCACAGGCTGAAGACAGCACACAATGCATTGTACAAACCCACAATCAAAGCAATGACTAAGGCACCTACTCAAAAGTATCTCCCCAAAAGTTTGTTTTAATGGTTCTTACAAATAACTCCTAAAAAGAGATATTCCAAAATATGGAGCAGTGTTGAGCCAGTGATTACTGGCTTCTGCCACCTAATCACAATGTGCAGCTGCCCAGAATAATAGTGAAATTAATTTGAAGTTTATTCATGCAATAACAATGTTTCATGGAAAATGTATGCATATTGCTTCAGATCAAATATGTGAACAACTGGTCAGTCTCCAAATAGTCAAGTTTTACAGCACCAGTAACAGCTGTTTATACAAAGACAGCCTTAACCTCTGATAAAATATAATGTCTTCTTTCAAAGGAAAGGGCTACACTGATATATTCTGTTGAACAAGGTAGAGAGGATATGGCAGCAGTGACTAAAGCAATAAAGATCAATAAAAGTGACAGTACAATTCAGAAATGAATGTGATTTTCTGGTAGAACAAAATGGTTTGCAATAGGCACTATAAAATGTAATTGAAAGTTCTGTATACGCCTACATTAGGGGCTTAATTCTTTGGAAAACAGTATAGTTACCCTAAATGGCAATTCGTGTTTCAAGGATGCTTAAATTAATAATTGCATGAAAATTCACACTATATTTCAGAAGATTTAAGAAGTAATGAGTGTTGGTTTAAGAGAAATAGAAAGTGTTGTGGAAATCCTCATTATAGGTTAGCTTGTGTGCTGGTTTGAAAGTACAAGTCAGTACACACTGATTACACACAAGCTGATTTTTCTATTATTATTAAATACACCTACTCCTACAATGTTTATTCCTACTACTCCACAACTAGTACTACCACTGATTATGATAATACAAGATGGAGAAGCACAGTTTCATTTAAGCAAACCTTTTTCTGTTTTCTGTCATCGTGATTCTATCATTCTGGCAATTTAGCCAAAGGAATAGCATAGCTAATTGATCCCATCACAGTTCGAAGACCTATTAGCCTCTAAGCTTAATTGCATGTAGTAGTACAGCAAAGAGCAGAAATCCTTTATTTGAAGTGTTGACTTCTGAGAATCTGAAGGCAGAACAATGGCTGGCAAATAATGAAAATTGCTCAAAAATCATTAGATGTTATTATGAATGGAAATCTATGTCATCTATTGCAAGAAACTGGTCACATACAGCCTACTTTTAAATAAGATAATTGTCATACAGTCACTCCAGAAAGCATTCTCTTTGTGCTCTTCTTACTGTCAGTAAAATTTAAAAAGTGAGAGCTCAAAATGAGAAAGGAGCTAATGCAAGCATTAGTTAAAATTATGCTATTTAAATAAGGAATGAGGCTAGTTCTCTTGTGTACAGACAAAGAGCAGGAGGACATAAAAAACAAGCCCTAAGGGATCAAACTGTCTGCCTATCTGGACCTCTAACGGGGCGCAAAAGCAGGCAGCTAGAACAGGTTGTTAAGAGCAGATCTACGCAAGGGTATTTCGCCACCAGCTCCACCGGGGCTGCCTGTCCCTGCCTGGGGTTGACAGAGCACCCCTCTGTTCAGCAGCCTCCGGGGACTTTGTACAGGCAGAAAGCACTGCAGAAAATTGTCTCAGAGGCAGGAGGGGTTTGCACAAAGAAATTTTTTCTAGTGCATTTCCTTTATTTTGCTCAAAAGAGAAGATTAAAGACTAGGGCTTGAATTTTGTCAGTCCGACGTCTGGAAAACACGTAAAGCTTTATTCTCAAACTGTAAACAGGCTCAAACACATTTTGTAGAACACTTTCTCTCTTTTGTATTTACTAGGAACAAACTCCTGGTCAGTTTTAGCAATGACAGTGATGTGGCACTTCAGGACATGGTTTAGTAGGCATGGTGGTGTTAGATAGGTAGATGGTTGGACTTTATGATCTTGGAGGTCTCTTCCAACCTTAAAGATTCTATGATTCTGTGATTATACCTTGCTGAGGTGCTCAGAGTCCTAGATAGCTTTACGAAGTGTCAGAAGACCTAGGATTTGTTCACAGATTCTCACACGTCTTATAATTTATTCTTCCATAACGATACTCACATAATGGTTCCAATACTAGTTAATAGGGCATACCTGCTGAGATCACTAATGCAGCATCTCAATGGTAATTCAATTTAAAAGGAGGCTTTTGTAGGGTGTCTGCAGTATACAATTTAATTATATAACAATTAGTTTGCTGTCAGCCTCACTGATAGTCTGGCTATGTCAGCCTTATGTTTGAATATCTATTTCATTTAACTTGTAGGCCCAGGCTAAAATGATCAGGAACTTTCTAGGTAAATTACATGTTCCCAGGAGAAGAATGGTCAATGTATCTACCTGAAAGCATAAATCAGTGGAAATGCAGGGGAGTGGAGTTTATCTGCTTTAAATCTGCACAATATAGCATTTCCCTAATGTTCATTTTTACTAAGTCCATGATTTACTACTGTACTACTGCTCTTTGACACAGCATTATAACCAGGCTATTATGACAGTAGCTTCACACTCTTTCTTCATTTCTGTTGGACAGTATTCTGCTCTAAAAACACATGCCTCTCATAGGTGTGAGGGAGATAACGTTTGCAAGAGGGAAGAAGAAATGCCCTCACTGCTCAAAACACAGCCAAGTAATAACTGGGTTGGCTGCTTAGCCCAGGAATGGAGGACAGAATCCAGTTCATATTACATGTGAACCTTTTGAATGACACATGGGACAACACTGGACAAGCAGAAAACATACTGATTGGGGTACCACTGACCTACTGGCCTACAGGGTTTGCTGAGGTCATCAAAGCAAATGCAATCCTGTCCTTTGGAGCCATCATTTTCTGCTAGGATCTTGCCTGAGGAGGCCAAAAGTCCTTCTTTAAAAGCTCTTAGTAGAGCTCTCTTCTTTTCCAAGCACCACCTCAGGAAGAGAAGAGCATGTGCCACTGGGAGTTTACCCTATGCATTTAGCCACGACAATATGGGAAGTATGATAAAAACCATGTTGGGAGAAAACACCTGAAGCCATGCTGCCATCTAAGTCCTTCAACTACCTATTTCACAAGACAGCACGTGTCCTCTCTTGTTTTCTGCTGCACAATGACACAACTTCAGCAGCTTTCCTATCCACCTATTCCTCTAAGCACAGTAGCTTATACACAGCAAACTCTTAAGAAAGGCATAAAATGTGTGTTTATATTCTTTGAGGGGGAGAACAGAACTGAATATGAAAACAGAAAGAAACACTGTAGCTCATTTCAAAACATGAGCGCTCTGAAACAGGCTCTGAGGATTTGTCCTGGATCGGTCTGTAAAGGGCAGCACCTTTAGGTTCATCCAGGATCAGATGGCAAGTTAGGAAGACCTTTCAAAATTCTACTTTTAGATCAAGATACTTTCATTCCTCTACACACTAAGTGTCACTTTAGGTATATATGTATCTTCTACCACAGGACTCTGGTACCTCTGTTCACCAGCCAGTGCTGCAAAGAGGTTAAAGAGATCAATGACTTTTCTTGGTCATAGAGAACCTGCTCATAGTGCTCTTTTGTAGAAACCTTCAAGAAAGAGTGATTCGTCTCTGAGTTTCATCATATGGGGCTTTGTTGGCCTGGGGGAATTTATACACTGTCAGTGCTAAGGTGAATTTTCTTAATGGCATAGGAACACAAGGCTGTGAGTTAGGTAAAGCAACTGTTCAGCTGGAAAAGCTTATGAAAAAATACTAGGCTCAGGCAAATAATTTGAAGAAATAAACAACTGCGAAAGATAGAGACTTTGCTGAATATGCACACATTGTAATTTGAGGTTAATATATTTCCCAAGAGTTTTAGGGAGTGATTCTGACATCACAGTTTTCAAGCTGTTAACATAATACAATATTTATAAGATATCTTTGAAATGTTTTAAAATGGATGTTTGGAAACTTTGATTATTTAATGTATTTGATAATGATAGTGCAGTAATTACAAATGATTTTGTTTCCACTGAGATTATGAATGATCAAGACCTAGAATGAAAAGCAATTTTACAGATTTCAAAAGGAAAAAAGGAGCAACATCCAACCTGCATTACTTCTTCTTCAGATCCTTTAAGACTAGACTCTCATGCTTTGTTGGCACTAGAATGGAATTACTGAAATATTGTACTTTTAAAACATATTTTCCTGAATGTTTCAGAAGCAACTTACAAAAGAAATTTGGAAACTTACCTAAAGCAGTAAAGCCAAACTGTAAAGTGTTGGGCTCAAAACTACTGCTTTGTTAAAAGCATGGTCTGAAAAGCTGATCCTGGTCAAGGCTTCATTAAATCAGCCTCTGGCTAAGACAGAAAAAAACAACCAGTTTATTGAATATGCAGTAGAAGGAGGGAAAAAAAAATCTGTCTCTTATTACATGCATGCATTGTATGATGTCAGCCATGTATGTAAATAAAATAAAGGTAAAGCAAAATATGGTTTTGGAACAATCATTGAGGTCTTGCAAAAATACTGAGAAACAGATTAAATCCATGTTTCCAGTGGATGTTCAGGTGCTTTTGTAAAATTAACGTTATATATAAACACAAATCAGTGTTTAAGTGCCAGATGGCTAATGAAGGCCAGCCAGGCAACTTCCATAATTCACAATAATGAGTATGGTAATGAGCCTGCATTATAAACTGAACAGCCGAGTGATACATAGTGCCTGCTTGAAGTAACAAAGCATTTGGAGTGTTTGATATTAGTGAAAAATGTTGCATTTCCACAAAAAAAAAGACAGAGAACGTAAGTGATAGATTTGGTTAAATTGAATGAAAGGATCGCCAAAGTTTGTTACAAATATTATAAATAAATTTCATCTCAATTAATAGCAAACAACTAGAATTAAAATGAAGTGACAGAAATTTAAACATGACATTAGTTCCACCAATGCGTCCAATAATGAACAGCTTTTCCATTCCAGCATTTTCTGTTTTCATTGGTTTTGCTAAGGGCAACGCAGATTTATACTGCTTTTTGGGGCTTCATTCCTATGAACGTTAGGTTTGGTACAACCATGATAAGAGCACATTTAGTGTTTGTCTGTGATAAAGGATTGATATTATAGGATAGTAGGGGTGGAACAACAAAGGGGGTGCGACAGGAAAAGGGGCTGAGCTAGGGAGGTCATGGGGTTCCAGGGCGGTCGGGTGTACGGGTCTCGCGCGGTATAAAAGGCTTTGTGACGCAGCAGGATTAGGAGCTAGATACTCTGTGTCTGTCTCTTCGTGCTCCTGTCCTGGGACGGCAGACGGGAAAGGTCTGAGCACTAGTATTCAGGACCTCCTAAAGGAGCGGGACCTCCTAAAGGAGCGGCCTGGAGAAGTACGCTACGTTGTAGCTGTGTGCTAC
>WHYT01016560.1:4026-24229 GCA_009806455.1 Tetrax tetrax
TTTTTTAAAACCTTTTTTTTTTTTTTTTATTTCTTTGAGAAATATATTTCCACGCCCGTAATCCCAAGGATTTCATAGGATTTCAGTGAGACTGCTCACATGAGTAGGGGTTTGCAAGGTCAGACTGCATGGTTTTAGACCAAGTTCATTTTGTTCTGTACAGCACGTAGGAATTTTACAGTAACAAATTCTGTTTGCTGGTTGGCGAGCCCTTGTAAATACCTCTTAATTATGATAGCAACAAAATTACATGTTGCATGTAGTGTTGGTTTTGGTTTTTTTTCAATACAGTCATTAAAATAGTTACATTTGTGACTACTTTTTTTTTTTTTTTTTCCCTAATATAAACTGAGTTGCAGTTTGGTTTCACCAGTTCAGACAAACTGGTGCAAGATTTTCAGGCTGGGCCCTAATTGGGAGGAAAGGGTTGGGATTAGAGAAACTCAGCCGGCCCCGCCTGAGAAAGGCGCTCAGGACTTGGTTGCAGTGCAGCACTGTGGAAAATGTTTTAACATGGGGAAAATAAATGTGATGACAATTAATGAAGCTCGAGAACATTAACAAAGTCTGAACAACAGAGTCCCAATGCAAATTTGCTGTTTGTGGGATCTGCCAAGAGCTGTCTTGCCAGAGTGTCTGTAACTGGACACCATTTTCTCTGCGCTCATTTACAAAACTGCTGGCAAAATGACTTTATTACGCTCTCAGCCAAAGCTGCAGAATAACTTTTGGAGGAGACTCTCTTTCCTCCTTTCTCCTCCCTCCTTGCAATGCAAGTTTCAAGTCTTGTCCTAACTGATGCTAGAAAAATAGACGTGTTTTGGCTTTGCCTGTCCGCATGTTGAGGTAGGGCTTCCCCTCCAAATCACACACTTGGAGGGGAAAAAAGAAGAAAAAAGGTGAGATGGGAGTATAAGTGCTTGTCTTTACTTTCTTCTTGATGTTTAATAGCAAAGCTCACAGTGACATCACTGATATCTGGATTAATCAGCGGGGCCCCCGGACCAGCCTGGCGACTGCACCCGGGAAAGGCGCGTCCAGACTCTGCAGACGTGACATCCATCTGCTTTTGGCCACACTTGGTTTTGCTTCCTAGAAGGTCTGCAAAATTGAGTTAGCTTTTGCTAATGTTCGCAGAAATAAAATGCTCCAGATCCGTACGGTTCCGTAGGAACGGGCGATGACAAGAGCCTTGGAGACCCCTCTGCGGCTCCCGTTTGAGTAGCTGGTGCTGGATGGTGACATTTGGGGTTTTTTTTAAGTTGCCCTCAGAGTCAAGGGTGCTCACTGCACATTTGCAGTTGAGTAAAATTCAAAGACGGTACAAAATGGACATCCAAGAAGGTGGTAGGCAGGTAAAATTCCCTGGCCTAATAATCCAGGCTTTAGGGTGGGCTGGAAATTTCTAAGAGCATGAGAAGTTTCTTCCCCATGCCTGGATTTACACTCAATACGAGTCTCCCATTTCATTTCCCTAGGAGAAAAACACTGATTGGGGGCACAGTTTGTATTCGGAGAAGAGCATTTTGATTTGAAATTAATGCTGTTTGTAGAAATGCATTTTCATGCACTGTCCTTTCTTTCCCTGTTATGTGTAGATACCGTCGACAGAAAGAGAAGTAATTTTCCATGAGCCCAGCATCCTCCCGACGTGAAAGGCCGCATTGTGTGTCCCCAGCTCGGCTCTGATGGCCCTTGTGTGGCACGGATCTGGAATGTCTCCGCAGAAGTCAATGAGATCAGGTGAAACCAAGACCGGCTTTTGACCCCTGGCTGTCAACAAAAAAGGGTTCTCGAGATAATTGCAGGAATACACCAGCGATAAAAGTTCCTCTTTTTTGTTTTTGGTGCGGGGAATAATGAATGTTGCTATTTATCTGAATTGCTCGGAAGATACTGTTTAGTAAGAAAGAGGAAATTAATTTTATAGACCGTATCCACATTCCTTTTGCGTGGTGGAAATAGAAAAAGTCCCTTCCCATCCTCCTTATTATCATTTTTCCTGGAATGGTATCAACTTTTGTTGCACGTTTTTTACAGCTGGGTATTAGGTTTATGGCAAAGAAATTCTTAAAGGGCATTTCTCTGAGGGTGTTCCGTTTTAATAAACTTCCGTGTGGGTATATCCCAGCTCCCCAGGATCGGAGTGCAGGGATCGGGCCTGTCCTTGTCCGGCATCTCCGACACAACGCTCGATGCGACGAGAAAAGTGAGCGGCTGCCCGCTCCCTCTGCCACCTTTATCCTCCCACGGCTGAGGCTGGGCGCTCGCAGACCCTGGTTACACGTTCCCTGTAATGCTGAGGCAAAAAAAATTAAGTATAAATTAAAAATAACATGAGAGCTGTTCAGAGTACGTGGTGTTTAAGCACCAGGAGGGCAGCAAAAGTTGTTTTCAGGTGAGCGGCAGATGCTGCAGCCCGTGACCCAGGCAGGGCAGAGCTATGCCGGAGAGATTTTTGGGAGCAGGATTGTTGGGACGGCTCGGTGGCTACGGGAGCTGCTGGGATGGGGCTGGGCAGGCTGAGGAGGTGGCCCAGCCCTGGTCCCAGGGAGCCCGGGTAAACCCGACCCTTGGGGAAGGCTTTAAGGAGACTCCAATATTGCCCTGTTTTCAGTCATCGAAAGTTTCTGTCCAGCTGATTTAGGGCTCTTCTATATCTGAAGGCCAAATTCTTAAGCATGAATTCGCCAGCAGAAGGGCTCCAAACTGCCTTTCTGGGGGGGTGGGAGGGGAACCCCGACTCCCAGGAGAGCCAAGGCCCCGTGCCACCCCTGCCCTGCTCCTCCCTGGAGATCCTGCGGAGGCTCCACAAGGATTTTTGGGGGGTTCATCACATGGGAGGGGAGGTGCACGGGACTGTGGGAGCCAGGGAGACTGGGTCCAGCCCCGATCCCGTCTCCTCTGAGCTGAGCCAGGACGGCATCATTTTGAGTTCTCTTTCCATGTGTGGAAATTAAGGATGTGATGGCACCGAGTGGCGAAGGATGAGACTTGGGGAGGGGAAGCCGGTTCCCAAATGAGTCAGCAGGAGCTAAAAATAATCCCCCGGAGCCCAAACCACGGGAAATGGTGCTTATTACAAATTGCTTCGTTCTTCTGCTGTCCTGAAACCCCAGCCCGCGCCGGAGCCGCCGAGGTTTGCAGGGCGATCCCGGCGGCGCGGTGCGATGCAATGTGACGCGATGCCATTCAGGGGCTGTTCCCTGACGGCGAGCGTGGGGTTTTTGGGACTGACAGCCCTGCGCTCAGCCCGGGCGGCTCGTGGTGGGCCTGGGCCCATGTCGGAGCGTATTTGCGGAGAAGCGCAGATGTCAGTAGTGGGGCTGTGCCCGGAGCGGCGGCTGGTTTTGTGGCTTAGGTGGAAAGTGAGTTTATTTTTTTGCAGAACCTTGCAGGGAGGGAAACGGCAAGCAACATCTTTCCACAAAACCATGCCGTCTGCGCTGGAAAAAGCAGTTTAAAGTGGGACCCAGTCACCGGTGGGGTGGCCGTTGCTCAGAAATGGTTTAGCGCTTGGAAAAACAGGGTGGACGCTGCCGAAAGCGGGGCTCTGCCTTCCGCGCGCTTGAAAGAGCGGCCGGCGTTCCCGCTGACCCCTATTAAGCCGCTCCCATATGGCCGCGGAGCTCAGCCATGCACGGTGTGTCTCTGGCTTAACTGGAGTGTTGGTTTTGACCTGATTTAGTGAAGCCCATTCCAAAAAAGAAAAAAAAAAAAAGCCAGTTGGACACACTTATTCAGATTTAAAAGCTGGCTTCTTTCTGTTTATCTCAAACCAATTAGGAATGAAAACCCAGGCACTCCTAACACAAAATGAGAGGGTGTCCCTCCCGCCGCCATCCGCTCCCGGGGCCGCCTTGGTTGAGGGAAAGGGATGCGAAGCCGCCGGCATGGGCTGGGACAACGGCACCCGCGCGCCTGTCCCGCTGCAGCTCCGCAGGCCGGCCGCTCTCGCAGCCGCGCTGGCATCGCCTCCCGCTCCCCGGATTTGTTTGTGGATGTGTGCGCAGGCAATATTGTGACTGTCAGAGACGTGATATTAAAACATTTACCCAAAATACCTCTGCCTGCCTTTCTCCTCCCCTCTCTCGTCCCCCTCCTCCTCCTCCTCCTCCTTTTTTTTTTTTTTGTGTGGCTAAATTCCCAGTGTCGAGATGGAGGTCTTCACCCAGGAAAGGGTTAAGCGTTCTGAAAGGTCTTGTTTGAGGTGGAGTGAATTTTAACCACCACACACATAACGAATGCGAAGCAGCCTGAATCGCTGGTGAGGAGCCAAGAGCAGAAGAGAGGAGCTGCTGAATTTTAATGATTCATTATTGCATGGAAGGCCTTTGTCTTCCTTTATCCGGTGCACAATAAAAGAATTAATTGGACAGAAAATGGCAGGGCAAAGAACTGACAAGTCATTAAGGGGCTCTGAATGGCTGATTAGGTGCACATTGGGGGTGGAATTTCAACTGCACTGTTTCAGCAAGGGCTCCGGAATAATAATGGCACGGCACAGTTTATATTTTGTATGCGGTACCAGAAAGGCCTTTATGTCGGCATTGTGGAGCTATTTATTATGCTGTCCATTTGGCCATTGTTGGCATTGTGTTTGCAATAAGAATGCGCAAACAAAGTTGGGATTTTTATTTTTGTTTTTTTTTCTTCTTCAGCTTCGCGAAGGCAAAATAATTGGGAATCGGGATCTCGCTCCGCAGATAGCTTTATGATTTTTTTTGTCTGTGTGGCCAGAAACGCCAGTAAATATTTAGACTTGCGAGAAGCAGCTTCGTTTGGAAAACGGCAAAGGACTCGTCGACTTCTCCCGCTTCTCCCGGAGAGCGGCCGTGCGGGGCAGCCTCGCGCAGCTGGCGCAGCCCCCGCCGGCGCTGGGCCGCTGACCACGTCCACGCCCCGACGCCGGGAGGATGCCGCTCTGGGAAAAGCAGCCAACTGGAATTATCGGTAGCTAGGAAGTTCATTGAACATCTCGCACACGGATCCTTTGAGGCGGCTTCTGCCAAGGTTTCCTTGTTGTTGTTGATGGTAAGCAGTTGCCTGTGAGTTATAATGAAAACCACACACACAGAAGGGAAAGAAAGAATTAAAAAAAAAGAAAAAATCCCCAGCACGTTGGGTAGGTGTGATTTTGATGAGGAATGTGTTGGTTTTTAAGAGGATAACAAATAGGAATAGCAATTTACTGTCAGGTTTGTACACAGCTGGTTGCAAGTTTCAGGGAAAAAAAGGGAAATTTTAATGAAGATGCAGCTTTTTTTTTCCCCCTGCAAGTGATTCATTACAGCCCGATGAAAATAGAAAGCTGTCACCTCCACGTAACCCAGAGATTTTCACACGATAAAGATTACCTTTTAAATCTTACTCAAAAGCTCGCAGAGGATAACTTCATTTCTGACAACTTCCTTCCTGCCCTCCGACGCTGCGCGGCCTCGCCGCTGTGTGATAACCAAATCCCCCGTCCCCACCTCCGCCTGCCTGCGTGTCGGGGAGCCGCGCTCCCGTCTGCTCGCGGAGCAAAAGCTGCTGAGCGCTGAAGCACCTCGTCCTTCAGCCTGCCTGAACCCTCCTGCCGATGTCTGAGGGAGCTGGGATGGACTGGGATGGACTGGTCCCAGCTCACATGGGCAGCACGGAGTTGCCGGCTCTGCCTCTGCATCCCGAGCCGTGCGCCATCCCCGTTCTTCTCCCACCCCAGGAACCCAGGTTGGGGAGTTTTTAGCACCGCGTGCGTCACCGTGGCCTCGCTGGGACGAGCTCACACACTCACGTCCTTCCGAAAACGGCCTCTCCGGTCCCAGCTGGAGGAGACAGCAGGGACAGTTTGGTTTCCTCCTCCTCAGCAGCCCAAACTGATGGACCCACCCACGTATCCCACACCTCTGCTCAGGGCCGGGCCCTTTCTCACCTGTGTCTATTACTTTTTTTTTTTTCCCTGGGTACTACGGGCTAATAATGGGTTAACAATATATATATAAATTTGAAAACGTGAGAGGGGATTTGGGTGTCAGGGAGATGGATGAGCTGCAATCTGAAACTTTTTAGGTAAGAATAAGTGAAAAGAAAAATGGGGTTATTACAAAAAACACCGTTCTCTGTAGAATACAGCCCTTCTGCAATAATATTGTAAGAGGTAGTTAGTGGCACTCTTCATTCGGGAAAGTAAAGGTATGCATGTCAAACAAAAATAAAATACAATAATAAAAAAAAAGAGGTGAGAAGGTAGCTGTTTCCACTGGAGATTGTAATGTTCCTCCTGAGACTTTGGCTTCTTAACACTGTGAAAGGAGAAGAAAAAAAAATAGAAATGCTGCCATTTGCGCTGCTCCGTTCGCGCTGCAGCTGGGAAGGAGGCAGCGGCAGAGCTGTCATCAGCCATGGGGATACACCGACCGGGGCGCGCCCGTGCCAGCGCTGAGCCAGGCCGTGCTGCCGCCGCTCCCTGTGCCACCAAGGATGACTCTGGCTGCAATCCTCCCGGAATCTCGGCCCCTGGGGCCACACCGTGTGTCGCCCACACGCTGTTTGAGGCCAGCGTGTCACCTCTTCCTGCAAACACCCCCTTTCCCAGGAGGATTTAATGTACGCAGGCAGCAATTTCCCCATCCTTTGGGGTCCCCCAGCGCTTGCTCCTGCTCCTCTGAAGCTCTCGCTGCTCCGGGGCCACCTGAACCCCAGAAGGTCCGTTGGCTTTGAGAGCCTTTCCTGGTTACCAGATGGAGATGGGGATGAAGCTGGATCCAAATGGACAAAATTCAGGCAGGAATCCAGATATTCTCAACATTTGGGAGAAATCAGATCTGCGGAGGAGGAGTTTGGAGCGATGTCTATCAGAACGGGGTCAGGTGAGAGCTTCAGAGCCAGATTGCGAGCATCCCTTAAGAGCTGAGTGTTCAAGCCCTGGAATGACTGGCTGAGATCCACGCCTGGTGATGGGATACAGAGAAGCTGAAGACATATCTAAAACACTTAACAGAATTCCCAGATGGAAGCAAGTTTATTTTTTTAATGAAAATAACTTAACAAAACATCCGAGTTGTAGCTGTTTGTGTTCTATTTCTGGGAACGCAGGAAAGATCCTCTGAAATCCCCCAGAAAAAAAGAAACGCTCAAACCATCCGCTCCAAACTACGCAGAGATTCAGATCTGCTTGGAGGAGAGAGGGAGGATGGAAATATCTACGTGAGAAGAGAGCAAAGGTCTGTCTCAGGAGTATCCCGCAAAGGCAGATGTGGGTTTGCCATACAGGAGCAAACAAAAACCCCTCAAAGCAGAGGAACAAGTAGGGCTTGTGTAAAATAACCCTTCCCTGGTCTCTGCCAGCCCCTGGCCACCAGCAACTGCTGCGGGACACTGGCGTTGCCTCAGTCCTATGCCTAGAAGTTGCATATTTTCCATGAATTTGTCTAACCCTCCGTTGAACCCAGCTCTGCTCTTGGCCTCTGCCTGTTTGCTCTGGAAAAAAAAGAAAAAAAAAGAAAAAAAAGTCATCTTTCTTTTTCTCTAATTTCAGTTTTCTCTTCTAATTACACCATGAGACACACCAGGTGATGGCAAGAATAACCAATCTCCTTTCCATTTCCTTCCCCGTTGGTGTTTCCCTGACTTGGGCTGGGCTGGAAAGAGCCTGCTGGAGCGAGTAGCGTATTTCAGCTCCAAATCTGAAATATCCTCTTTGGGCAGAGTTTTGTCCCCATCTTGGAGTCCATGTTGGGGCTGGAAATTCTCCTGGTGCTGATGCTGGTGACATTTGTCTCATCCCAGTGTGAAAAATGAACTTTAAACCTGTTTTAAAAGTCAAATTTTCCTGGTTTCTGAGCAATAAACCCTGCTTTTTGGGACGTGCCTTCCAAGTGATAGACCGGGAACAGGACAGCCACATCTCAAACCGGGTGATGTCTCCTGATCCTGCCTGGGCTCGAGGCACCCTGCTCATCTGGGAGTTGGTGTTTCAGGAGGCTGAGACCCGGGGCGCAGAAGATGCTCCCCCATCCCCTCCCACGGGGACGTCTGAGCCCCCCCACGACCCACCTCCCGTGGGCTTGCGGGATTTCCTGAGGTTTCAGGGCCACCCAGCCCCAACACCAGCACACAGCTTTTGAGTCCTAAAAGGTTCAAATGGCATCTTTTGGATTTTCCCTTTTGCCTAATTACAGGGATTTATTTTTATGACCACTGCGGGCTTGTTCCAAAACCCAGTTGGCTCAGCAGAAGGTTTTCACAGGCTTTTGGATCAGACCTAGGTACTTGATGTCATTTTTCCTTTAACAAATTCTCCATTATTTGCAGCTTCTCATTTAATTATTAAATAGAAATGGAAGATACTGAGCGTTCAGATGCCTTGAAATCCAGGACAGGACTCCCGTTGCCTTCAGGAGATCCAGGGATTTCACTCCCGCTCCTGATGCAGCAATGTGTTCACAAACTGTGAAAAACAGATCCGCGTTGTTCTGTTACAGGTCCAGTCCACTCTGTTTGGAGCCAAGATGTGGTTTAAGATGCAGAAACATTTTCCTTCGTCTAACACCAGTGAGTTTTGCCATGGATTTCATTGGAGACCACGCGACCTTTGGAAATGGGCTTTGCCTCCACCACTCAAATAGTTGCTCTTGGTGTGCATCATCCTACACTTATATCACACTATGGGCTCAACTGAGCCCAGAAATGCTCTTTCATTTTCAAAATATTTTTTTTATTTTATGATATTATTCACAATGAGGCTCTGTTGTTAATAAAATAAATCAATTTTTTTTTTTTTTAAATAGCCCCATCCTGGCATGGTCCTCCGGTGGAGCGAACGGAGAGCCGAATTCCTACGGCTCCGTCTTCGCTGTGGGTTATCTGATGCCGGCTGTGCTCAGGTGGACTCCGACCTGAGCTAGGCTTGCCGGCGTACGAGAGGTGAGATGTCACCTGCTGCCGTACAAACTGACGGCGACTGGGCGCGACACATTTTCCCACGCGGAAAATCAGCAATTTCTGACGGAAGTACTGGCTCGCTCTTTGACCAGAATGCTTGGCTGTTCTCTGCAGGAAGAAGCCTTCGCACACAGGGATTTCCAAAGTACCCAAGTCCTGGAGGAAGGTCCTCACCCTCAGGACACCTGTCCCTCCCTAAGAAACGTAATTCAGTGCCATTTCTGTAGGTGTAAAGCTCTACAGCAGTTAATATATGCATACTTCTGGGTTCCCTCATTACCATTTCAGTTGGCTCGTTTACATAATAACACAGAACAGAAGATCATTTGCATAAAATGAAAAAAAAAATCAAATAACCGAATGTTGCTTTTATTTTGAAAGGCGCAGAGAACGAGGCTGTGAAGTTATTTATATCCCCGAGAGCACCAAGGAGGCTGATGGGCAGGGAACCGCGCTTTCCGCAAAGAACGGGACCTGACCACCTCAGTGTGTCCGCGAATCGCCAGCTCACTTGGTGGAAGAGTGCTTTAAGCAGCTGGGTTGGCGCTGACGGGAAATCCCCTCCCAGCTGCAGCGGGACCCGCGCAACGCAGAGCCAGACAAAAGCAAATTCCCCCGGCTCCGGGCCCGCGCAGCACCTGAAGGGGCTGGGGAACGAGGGGGCCGCGCCTTGGTTACGGCCGGCACGGCGGGAATACGCCGTTCTCCTCCAGCACTAACGGTCATTCACCTAATCCGGAGGTTTGACGCCCGAACCCCTCCCCGGTGCTGTGATGCTCGGGCAACTTCATCTCCATCCAAGAGCCGGAGCAAGGCTCCTCACGGGCTTCTCGGGTTCGCTGCTGCGTCCTGGTTTCTTTTGCCCCTCCCAGTTCCCATGGCCAAATATTCCCACGCGAGCAGGCCTTGGCCGTCCCACCCGAGGGGCCAGCGCTGCTGTTGGTGTGACAACAGCCATTTGGATCTGCGGCGAGTGCGGTCATCGTGGGCCCAATCCACCCTCGGGTTTTGGGGCAGGGAAAGCTGTGTGCTGGTGCTGGGCACGGACCGACGTGGTGGTGTGGGTTACGGGGGGAAAAGCGGGGCTGAGCAGTAACACGTATGAATTTGGTATTCAAGGCGTTTGCAAAATGAGAAAGGTTTCTTGGGAGAAATCTTAGGCCAAATCCTATTTTCATGTACAAGCCTCCAAAGATGCAGCGTCGTTCCTGACTCCAGGAACGTTACTTCAGGTTTGCAGAAGAGTGATGAGGGCCGAGCCTGGCCCAAGGGTCCCCAAAGCCTGTGGAGCACTGAGCTCTTCATTCCAGCAACTCCTGGTGAAACCATCGCCAAGATGAAGCTGTCACCTCCTGTAACAAGCTGCCCTCCACATTTTTAACAACGGTGCAAATACTTCTGTAGATTATTGTGGCAAGCAAATTCTGCGCTTGGCAAGTTCATGTAGCGCAGATGGCCTCAAGGCTGGAAACATGACCCTGAGCTACCTCCTCTATCCATTCCCTGGAGATCAGCTCTGGACTGTGGGAGCACTGGGGCAGAGGGACAATGGGACAATGTTTGTGCTGGGACACCCCGTCCCACAGAGTGAAACAAAGTCCTAGCACAAGCGTGTCAGTGGCTGCCCTCCGCTCCCCCATACGCCCAAATGAATGAGCATTGTTGGGCATGGGTGTGGTGGATTTCAGCACACTGAGCCTGCCAGACTTGGACTTCTGCCCCAGATATTCACATGGCCTTAATCATTTTTATTCCCCTTTTTCTCATACTTCTCCACGTCCTCACCGGGGCTGTGGTGGCTCCTCTCCACTGCCAGCAGCGCAGGATTGCCCATGGCAGGGCTCCACATGCCCACCCCGGCCAGGTGTCTATGGAGCCCAACCCTTGATCACAAGGAGTCATTTCCCATGGAAAATCCCCCAGTGGAGCCCGGGTGAGAAGGAAGAGAGGTCTTCCACCATCCCGCTGCAGGTCCTTCACCAGAAGCAAGATTTGGGACCCCCCCCAGCCCTGCAAATCCGTATGTGCCCACCAGGAGCCTCAGCTTGGAGATCTTTCACCTCTGTGCTTGGTCCAGACCCCTGGCAGTAGATCACACTGATGGGAAATCACACCTTGAAATCCTGCTCCCAGAAGCCTGGAAGATAATACACAGCTTTGGGATGGCTCCATCCTGACATCCTGTCCATCTCCAGTGGCCTGAGCATAACATCTGGTACATCTACTCCCTCTTCTAGGTATCTGCTCCTCCTCCAAAGGATGCAGAGTGGGCTGGGGCTGGGAACTGGGGCACTCGATACAAAGAGAGGTGATGTTCCCGAGAGTCCTACAAACATCGCTCTTGCAGAGACGATGAGGCCCCAGCTATTCCTGGTGTTTCCTTCTGTCCCGCGCTGAGTATTCAGAAGGAAAAAATCTTTGGCTTCACCAATTGCACTGGGATCCCGTTGGCGCCCAGCAAGGGTGTCTCCTCTGCCGGTACGCGCGGGATGGGTAATCTCCAGGTTCCTCCATCCCAGACACAAATTGAGCCGGGGGGAATCCACAGCAGAATTTCACAGCTCACTGTTTTAATAAATGTCTGGAAAACGCAGAGTGAAATTGAGTTAGGACCTTTCCAATCCACTAATATTTTGGAACACATGGATCATGCATATGGGAATAGTCCTGGCCCGGAAAGCACGGGTAAGACCCAAATGGCTCGAAGAGACCGCTCTGTGAGCGCCGCTTGGAAGCTGGATTCAATCAATGGCGATTCCTTGGAGCCAAGCAAGCAGGACAGCCGGCCGGCTGGGACCCCAGCCTTGCCGCGGAGGGTTTCGAGGCCGTTGGTGAGTGCTGTTCACACAGGACAGATGCTCTGCCCGCTAATAATGAGAAAAATAGCTATGAACACTGCTAATTGCCAAAACGTAAACTCCCTCCTCAGTGGAGGCTGCGGATGACGGGAACTCTCCTTTGCGTTCCACGCGCCGCATGGCCACGGAAAGAAAACCACGTGGCGCTAAGGCACCTGGCTCAGCCCCCCGAAAACACCCCTGCCCAGGAACCAGCGTTTTAGTGCAGAGAGCAGACCTGGCCAAGTGCTCCGTGCGCTCCCCGGGCTTTGCACCGCGGCCCCGCAGAGGCGTAGCTGGGTGCTGAGCATCGCCCTGCGCGCGCCCGGCTCTGGGAGCCCGCTGCTGATTTGCAAGGGAAATGGTGGGTAAATAATCCTCATTACGCAGGAAGGCTGCCCCTCTCCGATCAAGTTCACTTGTTATTCCGACCGGCCGATAAGCCTCATTTGCGTAATTTTTTTTCTTTCTTCCACACTCCAGCTTCGCTGTCGCCATACAGCGGGGTTTTATGACTCTTATTGCTATTATTATGCCGTGTGATCCTCCCTACCGAGGGGTTTGCAAATGCCCTCACGCCCGCCGCGGGCTGCGGGTGGGCACGGGCGGCTGGGGGCTCTCGGCGTGGGGGGGGGCTCTGCCTTTGCTCCCCCTCGGTGCTTCCCGCAGCCCCTCGCTCTCGGCTTTACTGGCTGAGAACGCCACAGCTCGCCACAGCCACCCCGGCTCTCAGGAGCTGCCCAGGCCCATAACCAGGATAACAGAGGGGAGCCGTTGGTTCTGAGGCCCCCCCCCTTGGAGTTATTCCTAGCTGCTTGACCACTCTGAGAGCAAATGTTGGGGTTTTTTTTCTTTGTTTGTTTGGGTTTTTTTTTGTTTATTTTTTCCTGTGAGTGTTTGCGTTTTCTTTTCTCTGAGGAGGGATGCTAGAGACAACACACAGCCAGAAGGATGGGTGGGATGAAGTGGTCTCTGCTGAGCGTGGAGCAGCCCGCTGCCTGCCTTTGCGCTCTGGCCACACCAGGGATCTTCTCCTGAGAGCAGCCTCCCCTGCAATTTCCATTCATTTTAAAAAGATGATCGAAGCTGAATCGCGTCAGTTCCTACAGAGGAGAGGAGGAAGGAAAATGCCAGCTGATGCTGCTGGCTGTAAAGCTGTGTCCTGCCTTGGAAGAGAAGGCACTAGTGCTTCGTCCTCATCCCCATCCCCATCCCCATCCCTATCCCTATCCCCATTCTCATCTCCATCTCCATCCCCATCCCCATTCCCATCCACATCCCATCCCAGTTTGGCAGTGCCTCCCCGTTCACCCCCTGCCCCCTGAGCCGGGGGCTGCAGCCCGAGCAGCCTGGCAGGGTGCGAGAGGAGGTGCGCGGATGCGACATAAAAGAGGGGGACATGGATTTGCATCCTTTGCTCAGTGTAGAGGCCGCTTGGAACCCTACCAGAGTGGGAGGGAATTGTGTTACAGCTCCTGGAGGATGTCAGTGGCTCTGCTGCTGGGCCGGCGAGGGATTTCTGGATGCAGAGTTTGAAGGACTTGGTCTTTAACTTTTAAAAAATCCTGCTCCTCTTTGTGCCAATGCAGCTGCATCTGTTGCAATTAGCTAGCTATTTTTTCCTCTTAATTACACATCGCCTCTGTGAAGGTGATTAGCATGGGCTTCCCGTTCATCCCAGAGCTCTGCATCCCCTCCAGCTCCCAGGAGCCTCCCGGTCCCTCGCCCCGCCGGAGCTGTGCTGAGGCAGGGGCTCAGAGAGCCCCCAAAATCTCCTCTCTGATGGCTCACCCCAGCGTTCCTGAATGGGATGGTGTTGCGTTACGTAACAGTGAAGAACTTCCCGGCCTGCAGCAAATGAAACTCTTTGGCCCACACCCAAGGTCCCCGCATCCCATCGGAAAGGTCCCTTCTGCCCGCAAGCCCTCGAGAGGGTGCTGGCTGTTGGGTCTTGGGGGGGGTCCTTGGGTGTTCACTGGAACGAGGGGCTTGGGCAGCACCAGCCACATCCAGCTGGGGCCAGGGCAGCCGCAATCCCGTTTCCCGCGTGTCTCTGGCTCCTCCTGAAGGAGACAGCCCCGTGTAGCCGCGATCGGAGAGAGGCAACTCCATCGCTCCTCGCCCGCAGAAGGTGCGGTGATTTTGGGTGGGGTGAAAGCAGGGTGTGAAAGCCCGGGGGAAGGCAGAACCCATCCCGCCGTCTTTCTAATAGCGTTATCCCGGCTCCATCGGCACGGCAGCACCCACCTCCCAGTTCAGCCAGAGCCAGCACGGCCGCGAGCCGGGGCTCGGAGAGGCTGGAAGGAGCAGCCACGGGCCAAGTTGTAGACACCGCTTTTACAGCTTTTTACTTTTTTTTTTACAATGCCTCTCCATGCAGGCAGCAAGACCAGGAACCCATCCTTCGAGGGTGGGAGGTGGGCTCTCGCTGGCAGGACACAGCCCTTTCCTTTTATCTCCCTACCCCCAGGGCTCGGATTTTGGACCCTGGGCTTGGATTTTGTATTCTGCTGCTGCTCTCCGACTCCCACATCCTGACAGCAGTAATAAATACCCCCCTGCTCTTCTGTGAAGAGGTTTCACGCTCAGCCCCAGCCCGGTTTGAGAGGACGACCCGCTGTGCCGGGTTGCCCCGGGGCTGCCGAGCCCTGGACGCCCTCGCTGGCCCTGCTCCTCACCAGCCCTCTCGCGGAAAACCCGGCTGGCGCAGAGCTGGGAGGTGGCTATTCATTCCCCAGCCAAGGCACAGCCCTTTTTTTTTTTTTTCTGGGACACATATTTGGTGTTTCTTTGTGCTATTTTTCTGCAGAACAGGCTGCTGTGACAGGAAGGCAAGACCACGGCTGCGAGGGGACAGGCAGCTACAAGGCAAATGGGAGGGATGCTCAGGAAGGGAGCAGCTCCCAGTGGGTCCAAGTCCCCAAAATTGCATTCAGCTTGGGCTGAAGTTTAGAGTATCCGACAGATTTCCTCTTCTTCCTGGGCACGGGCACGGCAGACACTTGGGTTATTGTCTGCATAGCTTGCTTGAAGTGAATCACATCCCTGGGCTCCAAAATAGTGCTGGAGGTTTCTCCCCGGGGACTCGGTCACCCCAGAGAGGAAACAGGAAAACAAGCAGCTAAATATTAAATTCATGCTTTAACGTGAAACCCAAAGACAGCACCCGGTAACTTTTCCCCCGTGTACCCAGCCCGGGTGGAATGAATGAAGGATTTATTTCCAGACACCCTCAGCAAACACAAGCCTACTCGGTAGTTAATTTTTCCCCCCTAAACTCTTTAATTCATCTGCAATCTGAGGAGATGGGCTTTCTGGTTACGTAGTTGGGCTTAAAAGTCTGTGTTTCCCTAGACAAAGTGGGCTTAAATGATGAATTATTAAGAGACATGTGGCTGGCTATTTCAGGGCACCACAGATCCGGACACCACAGGTCACCTCCCGACAGCACCCTTCCCTCCAGGCACCCCAGAGCATGCTGCCCTCGGAGGCTACGGTGCAAGCGAGCCCAAAGATCTGCAGATCTTCGCTCAACCCGATGCTGGGAGTGGTCCCAACACCACGCACGGTACGAATCCCAGTTGCCTGCGAGATGCTGCTTGTGTCCGTGTTACGGGAAAGGGCTGAACCCAACTCCTACCGAGCATCAGGGACCTTGCATGGGAGGAGATGGGAGAGACGGAGCTGTCAGAGGGGCTGGTCGGGAGCCTGTGCTCATCATCTCCAGCATCTCCAGCTGCCAGGACCTTTTCTGGAAGCATGAGCCTCCAGTGAGGAGGGATGCATAGGCCCTGCCGAAACCGGAGACCTTACAGCATCGAAAAGAGACAGCTGAAACTTTTAGTTTGGAAATAATGTTGTGGCCAGCGCATCGCCTTCAGATGTGGGGGCAGCTCCCCCCAAACCCGTGTCCCTGAACAGAGGCAATCACCAGCCTGGCTCGGCTCGTGCGTCCCCAGCGCCAGCACCCCTTGGTGAGGGTCTGCGTCCCTCCTGCACAGAGTGCCAGTTTTTATTTGTGCTGAGCCCAGAAACCGTGGATTTGCTGCAGCCTTTCCCTGGGAGACCGTCGGCTTCTCGTCCCCGTTTCTCACCAAGAGCATGTGGGGCCATTAGGGCTTTCCTGAATTCTTCCTTTCTGGAAGCCCTTTTTCTCTTAGGTGACATTAACCGAGAGCTCTGTCACTCCACCCCACTTTAATGATTTCCTCTGGAACATTTTGTGTTCAATAAACCAGTGTGTTCCCCATCTGAGGTGAATCTCCTGCAAAGAGAAGAAAAAAAAAAACCAAAAACCAACCAAAAATCAACCCAACAACCCCGTCCGGAGCAGACTGTGCGCTTGTCGCCAGCGCCTGCCACCCTAATTACGCCGTGGAAGAATGCGCAGATGGCAGAGGTCCCTGAACATTTTGGGCAGGATATTGCCTGCTCCTGGACGCAGCCTCGTTTGCCTCTGCAATAACATTTGCTATAATAAGCCGCGACTCCGTTTCGGGGAAGGCGCGAGCGCGGCCGAGACGTTTTGGCCCAGCTGCTCCCCTCGCATGGAGGTGATTGGGGGACGACGGGGGGGCTGTGGACCCGTCTCCTTGCAGGCATTGACCCACCGTGTTTGGGGAGGGGGTCTGCGCAGGGGAAGCCCCACCACGGGGTTGGGTTGGCAGGGAGAAGCGGGGGCTGCCCTGGGGATCCTAAGGGGGGGTGTTGCTCTCCAGCCTTCCCCCACCCAGCGTAAATCCAGGCTGGGCAGCCGGGATGGCTCCAGGCGGCTGCCGAGGCTGCGAACCATCCCCACGGCCTCCAGCTTCTGCGCCAGAGCCTGGGCAGGCGCCTTGTCCTCCCGGCCGGGCAGCCAGCCCAGCCTCCTCCTCCAGCCACCTCCATCCCACTGCCGGCGCTGGGCTCCTGCCCGGCTCTGCCTTCCCGGGACACGGCCGCCGTGCAACGCTCCGTCCTTCACAAAGCTGCTCCTCTCCCTGCCAGGGACCCTCCTGAGAGTCACTTTGTCCACATGGCTCTGGTCCCCTGTGCCCCTGTGGGGGCTGCTACCCTGCTTGGGTAGGCTCAGCTCATGCAGGGGAAAATGCATTGGTTTCACGGAGTCAGAGGCTGGGATGGCACTGGGGCGTCTCGTTGGCCATGAGGTACGGTCAGGTCATCTCTGCTCTGGGCCAAGAGCGAGTGGTTGGTGGGGAACTCACTGCCAGAACAGCAGCTCACACTCCACATCCCTTCGGAGGTGCCGAGCCCATCACTTTTCCATGGGGGCTCTGACAGCAACCAGCACTTCTTCTCAGCCCAAGCCAGTCCCTGAGTTTTGCCCGGTTTCCATTTCCGGGCTTTGGTTGTGCCATGCTGGACCCTACTGGGGTTTGCTAGCCAGACCCTGTTACCACCCCACCTTTGCGCTGTGGGGGGACATTCCTGCTCTGGGTGCCTTTGGTGGTTTTTCCAGGGATAGCTGTTGGCTTTTGGCTGGCCAGAGCAAAATGGGCTGGTCCCTCTGCAGCCGTTAGGGAACAAGGCTCTGATTCAGGAGGAAACTCAATGCGTGCTCCCGTCCCATCACACCTTCCCCCTTGGCTCCCTAAACCCCTCCAGAAGGGACCCCAGGAGCAAGGAGCCATTTTTGGGACATGTCTCTGGGACAGCAGTGTCACCCCTTGCTCGCCTGTTCCAGTTCCTTTCTCCTTGGACAAACGCAAACCCCGCAGACGGAGGAGGTCCATCTCCTGTGCCAGCTGGGGGGACAGCACCAGAGGGGCTCTTTCCTCACCCCCAAAATAAGATGAGCAGGATCGGTATGAAGGAGGGGATCGGTATGGGACAGGCTCCTGCGGACCCCTCCATAAATAGCATAAATAGCAGCGGAGTGACTCGAGTACCCGGGACCTGTGAGAGCCATTCATAGCTGCAAATTACCGGCTACCGTCCGGCCCGCCGGTGCCCCAGCCCCGGGCCGGGTTCCCGCTCCCCCTCTTTAACCCGATGACCATAATTACCCACGCGTTTATACACCCGGCGGCACCTGAACGCTTTACAAGACAAACAGCTAATCCCGCGTGGAAATTATAGCCGCATAATATCTCTTTTCATTATTTGCTGAGGTGTTGAGTCTGATTACAGCGCACACTGTTTGCTTTGTACCGGGGTAAAGCCCCTGTAATTTCTCTGCAAGTCAACATCATTCCAGCGGGGAGGCTGAGAATCTACAGGCTGCTGTGCAAACGAGCGAGCAAATATTAATCCACGGCGAATGGTCGGGGAGGCGGAGGGAGGGAAGGGGTGAGCAAGGTTATTTATACCCCACCCCACCCCGAGATTAATAACGCCAAACTGAAAAAAAAAGAAAAAGAGAGGAGGATGAGGGGTGTGAAGCATTCCTGCTGCTGCCATCCCTGCTCTCCTGCAGCATGTTTCCCTGCTAACACGAGGGGAAATGCCCCGACTCAGAGGACGGGTCCCCCTGTGTCTCCCCTGAGCTATGGAGAGCTGGTGGAAATGGGTCAAGCATCTCACATTGTCCTGACACGTGGCACCCCCTGACCTGCCACAGGCTTCCCACGAGCCCTGGAAAAAGTCACTTAATAGTGCCGTGACTCAGTTTCCCCATGTTTAAACACGGAACATTAACACCTTTGAATTCCCAAGAGCTGTATCCTGCACGGACGGGAGGCATGGATGCTCGGCGCTATGGCGATGGGCACTGCTGGGTGCATTTAAACGAAGGATGAGTGGGGGTCTGGCAGATGTTGTTTTCCCAAGTGAAGGGGGTGGCTGCCAGCACCCAGTGCCGGGGGGGACCCGCACCACCCTGGGCTGAGCACAGACACTTCACTCTTTATCAAGGCAGCACCAGTGACCCACTGGGATGGCAGGGAAACCTCCCGGATCTCCTATTATCCCTGAAATCCACTTTCCCATCTGCTGCACAGTGAGGGTACCACCTCCCCAGTGCCTTGCTCCGGATTCGGCCTGCCTGCAGTCCTTGGGATGTTTTCTGGATGGGAGATCCCCTCCTTTCCCAGCTTTGCAGCCCCCCCACCCCAGAAATGGAGATGTGGAGCCGGAGCCCCCGGGAGCTCGGCCCCGAGAGGGGCGGCAGCAGCAGCAACCCAGCTCGAACGCTGCTGCCTTGGTTGCTCCCCAGAAAAAACATCACCTTGGGCGGAGATGCAACAGGAGTGACGTTGGCTGGAAAGAAAGAGGGATTTGCTTTAACCTGTGGGTTTGCAACCAAAGTACACAGGCGGGCTCCGGGCGAGACTGTACCCTGGAGCGTGGCCAGGCGATGGGCCGAATCCCGGGCTGCATTCCGGCCGCACGAACCCCTTCTCGGCGGTTTCAGGCCGGTTCACTCCGGGTTTCCGCCCAGGGAACCGAGGTCAGCTGGAGGCTCTCCGTCCCGCGGCTCGAACTGGAGGGAGCCGGTGGCAAAACACCGGCAGCATCCGTCCTCCTGCTGCGCAGCTCCGCGGTGCCACGAGCAGGGGGTGACGTTAATGAACTCCGCGTCAAATGGGTGTTAATGGAAGAAAACCAGGCCTGCGTATTGCACCCCCTGAAATCTTTGGGAAACGTGTCTGTGCGCTGGAGGGAGGAGGGCAAGGACTGCTGCCAGCAGCCGATGGGGAAATGGGGGTCACCCCCGGCGGGAGCCGAGGCTGAGCCGCCATCACCCATGGAGGGGACCGAGTCCGGCAGGACCCACAGCGTCCCAAGCGCCGGCCTCCAGCTCTCTCCAAACCCTTCCAGAGGGATTTTATTGACATTAAAAAAACCGAACACAACTAGCGCAACTTGAACCAGGCAGGCTGGATGGGGTGCAGCGGGTTGAACCGCGCCGGCTTCACCGTCCCACCACACTCCGACTCCCACCGCGGGCACACGCGTGTGCGCACACATGTGCACACGTGGCCACACGCGTGCTCCCGGTGCCCGCGCGGAGGGATGGGGTCCGTGCCGGGCTGAGACTCGGCCGCCCGGAGATGGAGAGGCAGCGAGCTGTTTCTCCAGCACTCGAGTTTTTCTTTCAGACTGTGAGCTGCCTTGCCAAGTGTTATAAAAATATATCAGTGTGAGCCAAAACATTTAGCACTCCACTTATTACTTTAAGGTTATAGGTTAAACAAATTCCTTCTCAGAATTTACTGTGTTCATTTCAGCTTCACAACACAGCCCTGCTAGCGGTAGATATATTTCACACTGTAATACCTCCCTTATGTATTGGAGGGGGGGAAAGGAGAAGAGGAAAGTAGCTTTCTAAATTTTTATGTGAACAAAAGCTACCATATAAACCAGCTGAAAACAAGTCCTTTGCAAGAGATAGTTTGTAAAACTTATTTTCCAGTAACTAATAAACCAAGAATGAAAGTTTGTTTTTAGCTTACCTATTTTTTTTTTCTTTTCCTGAGTTTTGGCTTTTTTTTTTTTTTTTT
>WHYT01016560.1:29057-45757 GCA_009806455.1 Tetrax tetrax
TTTTTTTTTTTTTTTTGTGCAATAAAGGCTAAAAAGAAAATAAAGAGCTGAGTTCCCACCTTGGGCAAGCAGGTGCAATTGTTCCAGGGAACGCGCACCTCTGTGAGCCGGGCTTGAACCCCTCTTAGAAGGCTCAGGGATTCAGATAATGGGAGTCTGCTGGTGTTACTTTATGTTCAGCACTAAGATGGGAAAACAAAAGATGGTTTGGAGAGTGAGGGCTGTGGGTTTGCGGTCCTGGCTTTGCCACCGGGTTCCCTCCAGCCCAGCGCGATGTAGGCTCTGCCTTTTCTCATCTGCTCAGTGAGCGACGTTAAAAGAACTCCGTCTTTGCGGTCGACGCTATCTGGAGAAAAACCTTCTGTGATGGGAGGACACCAAGCTGACCTGAGGGCAATCCTGAGGGTGGTGATGACACGGGACGTCACAGCGACACCGTACGATGCCGTTCTGATCAGTTTTGGGGAAACGGCTCCAGGATGCCGGGGAGGGAGCCGGGCTGGAGCTGCCGGTGAAGGTTTCCTCAGCTGCATGAGGCAGAAATTAGGGAGTGATGGGAGATAATGTGACTCTTCAGGGGGGACTGGGGGGTGTGCATTGGGGTGCACTGGTGATAAAAGTGCTTTTTTTGGATGCGTAGGAGAGAAGAGGGGTTTGTATAGGCAAGGTGCCACAGATATCCCCATCCCAGGCACGGGGCTGCTCCACTGCGAAGGGCACCTCTCCCCTTGCAAACCTTTAGAAACCACCCTGCAGAGAAGGGCCTTGCCTCCAAGCACGGCTTTTTAAATTTTTTTTTGGACCGGGGCAGCAAAACTGGCAATGGTGGCAGTCGGTGAAACAGCCGTTTGCCTCGCAAAGTGCTGAAGCCCGAAGAGCCCTGGAGCTGGCGGTACCCTTTGTGCTCACACAGGTACCAAAGCAGTTTGAAAAATGTAACATCTGTGCAAAATCTGAGGTTATAGAGAAAAAAAAAATGAGATTCTACAGCTGCTCTGCTCTGGGCTGTCCTACAACCCTGGTCAGGAATGAAGAGGGGGCTCATCCTTATATCCACTTGCAAATTATTTGCAAGCTGAAGGGGCTCCAAGCTGCTGGCCTTGTTTCTATAGAACAGACCTCAACAAAAGGGGAAAAAAATAAAAAAAAAGCATTAGGTCCAGTTCACATTTGGGGTTTGGATTTCACCTAGGAGGGGAGGGGAGCGGGAAATCAGACATCGAGGTGTCATGTATGCGAGGTAATAAAACTGGGCCGGCAGATTGAAGATGGAGGAGCTGAGGGACTGTTTAGGGGTATCCGTCACATAAATGAGGAGGTGGAGGAAGTCTGGATGATAGTAACCCCATATTAAAAAATTCTGCCCTGTCAACAAGCGAAGAACTACATGGTGGAAATATGCCTGTGCTTGTTGAACTGTGAAACCAGATGTCTTAGAGCAATAACTATCGCACAGGAGGCGGGGAGGGCCGGGAGGAACACGTTTGCCTACGATTAAGAAAAAAATACATGCTGCTACAGCCGTGGTTTCAATTAAAATGGCTCAAACCAAATATTGTTGCTATTAATGGGATGTCCAGCTGTGACACCACCATGTAGTATCCTTACACATTCAGCGCAGGCAACATCTGCAACGTAATCCCGGCATCCATACAGCGGAGCCAAGGAGCCAAGAGGCAGCTCGCATTTTTCCCCGTGGCTCAGCCTCGATGGAAAGGCTTTTGTAGGAAAAGGGGAAAAGTACAGGCATAGGAGAGGAGGAAGGCGATGTGAATGGTACCTAATTCTTATCTTTGGGTAAATGGGGATTTTGGCATGTGAAATTGGGAACATGGCATACACTTAAGCTTCGGACACAGCAGAAACGAGTCTTGGTTACTGCAATAGGAAGAAAGCCCTACGCTGTTTTTCCAAGGAAGCTGGAAGGAGCAGCACTTTGATTCCTTGCAGCATTTAACCTGTACTTTAAAAAAAACCCCAACCAACCCCGACCTCCAGCTCTGGGAATGGAGCTAATAAAGTGGAGGTTTGCAGAACAGGAGCTGTTGCCACTGCTTTAAGAGCGCGTTGTTGCCTTGCAATGCGTAAACTCATCTGCCCTCTGGAAATATATCCTTTGCTCCCTGAACAAGATCCTTGTGTTTCCGTGCCCTGCGAGGCGAGGCAGACGCCGAGCGAGCGGCTGCCCACCTTCCCCGAGGAGCCGCGTCTGGGGAGGTGGGAAGGAGCCGTCACCGGCGCGCGTCCCGGCCCGTGCGTGTCGGGGGCTAGCGGGGCTTTCCGCAAACATCTCACCCTCTTAACGGCACCGGGCGAGGGCTATGGAGCGTCAGCTCCTCCACCGCAGAAGCAGGTGGCGGGCAGATGTAATACAGCCAGGACTGGTACAGCAAAAAGCAAAAAGCAAGATGTCCCCAAGCAACGGCAGCCAGGACAAAGCACTTTTAAGGACGTGCCAGTCCCAGAAAACTTGACCCTCATGACTTGACTCACATGAACTGGCATCTTTGTACGATTTATGTATTGGAAATAAGACTTCCACGCATTTTTAAATGACTGAGGCCAAAATGTGCGTTGGTGAAAACGTCTTAAATAAGAATTACAAGCAAATGTTGGAATTATGTTAAACTGGATTGGCATGTTGACTTTGCAATCTGATTTTTTCTGAAATCTCTCTCATGAATAATAGAATCATAGAATCTTAAGGTTGGAAGAGACCTTCTAAGAATTTCTCTGGATGTATTCGAGAATAATCTCAGACGTCCCCACTCCCACCAAGACACTTCAAAGCCTTCCCAGAGCCGTTGCAGAGCTTCCCGGGAGCCTTTCCAGAGCCTCTTGGAAGATGCGAGTCGGCAAAATCCAAAGTCGCAGTCTGGCAATTTCCTACAGTCGCAAAGCCAGCAATTTTGGAAGTCACACAACAGAGGAAACAGCTGGAAGTGACACGCAGTGGGGCTGCGCTCCATTAGGAAACTTGCAGAGACATGTTAACTCGTGTTAAATTAGGTGTAAAATTGATCTTCGCCATTTCCCCGTTGCTGTATGTGTCATCAGCAGAGCGCAGAGCATCCCTAGGCAGCCGATACATGCGTTCGTCTGCACGCTGGATACCGTACGGGGTCCAACCAGCTGCTTCTTTATCAAGATAACACGCACTGGGGATGGGCTGAGCCCTGAGCAGAGAAAGCTCGATGGTGCTGATAAGGCAGAGCGTACAGATGTGAGCAGTGAGAATCTGGCCTGTTCCACACGTTGATCAGCGCGTCTGTAACGGTTCGGGTTTGCTGGGATGTCTGTTCTCAGACTTGACACATGGATCAGTTCCTCTGGTGAGCAGAAGACACAGCGATGGGGTCCAAATCCTCTAGATAGCTTCTGTGGTCTTAACAGCAGTGAAAGGCTTGTTCCAGGCCTTGTTCCCACTTTCAAATCCCTTTGAACTTGCTCGTATCCTCAGCTAAACGTTGTTCCTTGAGCCTCTGCTTTGTGATGGAGCCCCTCATCTCTTTGGCAGTAAGGAAGGGACAGACAGGATTTATCTGAGATATTTCAAGAGGAGTGTGTTTTACTGAGCTCATTGGCATCATCAGCACGTCTCTAACTTTCTGGTGATGTTGGGGCTTCAAGCTGCACTAAAGCCCAAGCTCCAGCTCCAGATTTCTCTAAGTTTTCTGGAAATTAAGAAAATGATGCAATGTGTGGTCTTCTCTTTTTTCAGTTTTGCTCATGGAGGTCTTGCATAATTCTTTTTAGGACCATAATGAAGACCATGACCCACTTCTCTAGGCGAACTTGGAGGGATTTTGAGAAACAAAACTTCATAGTCACAAGCCTGAGTCACGAATGTCTCTGTGGGATTAGCTCTACTCTTGCTCTCTACGATTAATATTCTTCCTGCACTTCAGCATCGCGCTGCAGGTCAGCTGGTGGGGCTCCCAAAGGGATGTACGAGGTACTCAGCCAGCAAGGCTGTTTGCAGATGTCTCAATTCGTCCCTCACCTTCCCATAGCATGTACCTCTGTTGATTTTGTTTCCACCTGTGGTGTTATTCACCCTGCCCTTGGGCTTCCGCGAAGGCGCTCCTATGCTTATTGAGAGTTTCTCTGCGGAGCCACCCCGTCACCAGTACCCAAAGGAAAGGTCTTCCCTCACCGGGTGGCTTCTCCAGCTGTGTGTTCATGAACTTGTACCTCCACACAGCTAAAGCAAGCCTCAGCTCCAGCTGAATTCATCCGCTTTAAGTTCCTCTTTCAGTGGCAAAGCACAAAAATATTCCACTTTTTCCATCTAGCACCTGGGCCCTTGTCTCCCCCAGCATCCCCCAGCCTCCAAACACCGCTGCTTTGTCTCACACCAACACTGCTTTCCCATGCTTGGTGGAGGGGTGTTTGGGCATGCGTGGCTTGTATGGCTTTTATTTTTTCGCCGGGACAGGGAGCGGTGTAATGTCTGTCTGCTTTTCCTGCTTGTCTGTGTCTCGTTCTCAGAAACCACATGTTCTTCCTTCACTGGCAACTTCGCATTTATTAATCTGCAAAACAAGGCTGCGCGTTTTTTTTTTTCTTTGCAGCAGCAGCGGTGGCAAGTTGGCCGCAGTCCAAGGAGACCCTTAGTCACTTCATTTACGCAGGCTGCAATAAGAGGAGGGCGAACCCGTCGGGGAGTAATTCGAACATTCAGACGCCTGCACCGAACTCTCATTTCTACCTCATTAACTTTACAGTTTGACAACTTCACAAGCCAGGGACTTCTGTCGTGATTGCTGCCGCACAGCCAAGCGGCAGACACCTTCTTTCACTGTGCAGGCTTACTTTGCATACTGTTGCAATGGATTTTCCTGCCTGTGCAGGGAGCAACTCCCAGCTCCGGGCTGGTAGGGTCTTCCTGTGGGTCACGGCTCCGTTTGCGTGGTAATTGCCTACACGGTCTTGTCACAGCCTCTGCTGCTCCAGGTGTGTGCCTGGTCATGGTCTCACACACCATGAACAAGTCCATTCTTGCTTTTCCCTAGACAAAGAGAGAATCAGACTTGCGTCAAAGTTAGTTAAGTGAATTAACTTAGTCTGACTTCACCTGTTTTGTCTCCAGAGATGCAACTTAAGCTCAGTTTTACCTGAAAAGAGTGTAGAATACAAGCCATGGTGAACAGCGTGAGCCAGTTCAATGATGCTTCAATACTGGGTCAACAGGTAGAGTTTGGGTTTACATCCCCTTCATTAGTTAAAGGGGATGTGAACACAGAGTTCCTTTTCTGTTGGCCAAGCCTTTGGGTAGGGTGTGGAAGACCACTGCCTACCCATGCTCTGGGATTTCATCTTCGTTCTCCTTTTGGCCCTCTACCTGTTGTTCGGCCAGGTTGTCCTCAAACATCTACATGGTCCTGCTGAACTCACTGAGACGGCTTGGGTGCAATGCACATAGGAGATTCCTGCACATAAACATCCTCAGGACTTCCACTCCTCACGTCCGCAGTGCAAGGCTGCAACTTGGCATTAGCCTCAGATGCCAAAAATCAGTGTTTCTTGAGATATATCTCCTGTCCCCATTAACAGAGCCTCTAGAAAAAAATCTTACATGCCCGTGTGCAGACTCTGTAAAAGCTGAAGAGAACCCAGTGCCCTCTTCCTAGTGTTGAGTGGATCTCAGCAGAATCTGGATTGAAAGCACTGGGGTTTTTTTTTGCCTTGCCATTAAGAACATGACTCAAAGACACCCTTCTGCTGTTTTTAAGGATGCTTTAACCTTTCAGACTTTTCACAAGCTTAATGCACAACGGCTGTCTGGGCTTGCTGATGCCTTGTGCCACGGCAGGTGATTCAGAGATGTACTGGAGCAGAGGGGTCAAGGAGGGAGCAGGAACAGTGGTGTAAAACCAGCACCCTGAGCCAGAGAGCCTTAGGAGAAACCTAGAAGAAATAGTTGGGAAAGGTTATAAAACCTCATGCTTCAGTGCTCTGCAAAGCTCTGATCAACAAGGGTAAGGACAAAACTTCCCTTCTGGACATGTTGGCCCATGGCTGTGTGTTCGCACTTTCCTCTCAAGCAGTTGGCCTGAGTCACTCCTGAAGACAAGGGAGACCCAACTCGATTAAATTCCTCGCTTGAAGCCCAGCGTGGGGATTCCTGTGGCTCCAAGGTAAGCTGCTTCATTGAGTAGGCAGCTTATGCATCCGTCGCTGCCTGGGGTTTCAGATCCAGCCCTGGCTGGTGGAGATAGAAAACGATCAGCTTCAGATGATAGCTCAGAGGCCTGCCAAGGCAACGTGGCTTTGTCCTTGGTGAGATTCGTATCACCACAGCAGCGATCCAAAGATGCAATCATTGCACATTGACCTAGTTTGAGCTTTCAGACCCTTTCAGTAGCTCAGACTGAAAAAAATAAAGGGTATAAAACCCAGAAGTCTAACTGGAAAAATGCCTTCTTATATGGTGTTCCTCGGCCCACTCAACAATAGAGGCATAAAGATGCCTTTCCAGAAACCTTCCCAGGTCCCTTTTCAACCCAAGGCCATATCACAGAGAAATTACGTTGGGAACACGGACAGGAAATTTGTTTGGCTGCAGAGGGGCTGCTCAACAGGACGAGAGCTGGTTCATCTGGGGGAACACAGGGAGTTCAAGGGAGAGACTAAAGAGGAAAGTGAGGAGAATGCAGCTGGGTATTGCACAGTAAAGCTTTTGTTTGGTGTTACGTGTGAAGCACCGAAGATGTAGAGAAGATGTTTCTTCCTGGTAGAAAGAGCAAATGATAGGATGAGGTCCTTCCTTAACCTGAGAGCAGTGAGATTAGATAAGGCCACGTCCATGTAGAATCTTGTCTTGCACCCAACACCACTGAGGCACCTTGCAGGTGTGAAATTAACGTCTGCCTTTCCTAAAACACATTTGCAATGTGTAGGTGTCTTCTCGTCTCATAGTGGATAACCCGGCAGGAGCTTTGTCCTGCAGGTCAAGCCACAGAGGTGATTCCCAAGCCAAAGAGATGATCCCCTGGGCTTTCCTGACGGTCAGTACAGACCAGAGAGTCAGCGGTGGGAGTCTCTAACCAGGCACAGTGGAAAGGGACAGCACAGTTACGCTTAAGATTAAGAGGCAGAAGATAAAGTGCGTGGCATAACCCCCTCCAGTTATAAAGGGCTTCTATTTTCCCTTTCCACTAATAAAAGATCAAAGAGGTGTTTGATGAAATTAAAACTTTGGGCCAGCTCTTTTGATGGCATAAATTGACTTCACTCCAACTTAGTGCAGGTGAGAATCTGACTTTATCTATTTAAATAAAACTGCTGCAGTACAATAGGGTATAAACTTGTGGAACTTACTGAGGCAAGATTATTGCTACAGCAAACAGCTCAACAGATGCCAAAATGGTTAGACTTGTAGATGCGAATTGGAATAGAAAAGGTCATGGCTGTAACAAAAACTAGAATATCAAGCTAGATTAGTCCACGAGCAAACGAACAAAGAGATGGTGTGCTTGGAAAAACCTGGTGAACCCCTCCAACGCTTTGAAACCAGCCCCTTGTTCCAGCTGCCGTTTGCTGCACGGCGTTGGTTGGGCGAAGGGTTGGGCACAAAATACCCACGAGGAGAATTTAATGGAAGTTCTTGATCTTCCCTGAGCATGAGTGGATTGGTCTCCGGATGAAAGCTCGTTACTCCCCTGTTATTATTTACTTGGGGCCAAGCTGGGGGTTGAAACCAGCAACCCTGACTCTCAGTTCACCCTCTGCAGATTCCTGGTATCTCCACCCCAACGCGCTGAGCTTGACCGCAGAGGATAAGTCGTGCAGCTGAGTTCAGCTTGTGGGAAGAACAGTGGGCAAGGTTCATTGCAGTTGTCTGGATAGCAAAAGATACTATTTTCTGATAAATTAATAGTTACACATGATAAGCATTCTGTCTCTGCTAACAGCAGGTAGAGGTTATGCCCCTCTTGCAGCCGATCCCCGGTCTCCGGGTGCTGTGTGCTGTCTTCATAGACAACCAGCCTGGGAATTCCCAGATCTTCAGGAGCGGGGCTAAACTCACCCAGAGTTAGGATTTGGGCTGGGGTCAGGATTTGAGCTGGGGGAAAGGCTGAGCAGCCAGGCCCAGCTCCCCTGCCATGTCCCTGGGCCAGCGAAGCGAAAGCACCTTTCGCTCTGCTGGCTGGGAGCACTGGGCTATGCTGGGATGGTCACTGGGTGCCACATGGCTCCCAGCACCCCGGAATGGCCCATCTGACGAAGGGACCTGGAAACGAGCCCTCATTTCCGTCACACGGTGCCACCATCCTGCCTGGGGCCCTTCCCCTCTCCCACATTAAATCATCGCACGGGCCGTATTCAGTCATGCAGCAAATTAAACCTGCCGAAAGATGTTTCCAGTTGTTCCAAATTAATTGGGTCGCCCTGGCTGAATCCTGTGTGGCTCCCTTGCTCCCGGTGGCAGTGGCACGGTGGTGGCATCGCATGTGTCCTGGGGACACTGCCATTCCCCAGCCCTTCTGCTGAATCCCAAAAATAACCCACCCACTGCCCCGGCACATTGCAGCTCACGGGTGTGGAAGTGGCAAATGTTTGGACACTTGTTCGGAAGTATAAAAAAATGGATTAGCTTTTATTTTAATTAGCAGTAGAGGATGAATAAGTTCCCTACAACCACGCCAGTGCACTTCGATCATCGCCATCTGCAGTGCTTTTTGCTCCAGCGAAATAGGCTCTGAAATAAGGTGTGCATTTAAAGAAAGAGCATTTAATCTTTAAAAATATGCCCTCTAACAACTATTTTACTTGTGTTTATCAGGCAGTGCCTGTCCTTGGTGCTCAAGGCAGGCGCCAGGACCACTTCTTAGTGGGAAGGAGCCTTCCTAGAGATGCAGCTGGTAGAGAAAAAGAGAAGGATGAGCAGATGCGTCTCAGGACAACCACCACACGATGCCGGCTGAGCTTAGGTGACTCCTCACGTGTGCCTGAGCGAGGCATGGAGGAAACCGCCCCACGGGTCTCGGTGCAGGGAGGAAGATGGGGTTCTCCCCACTGCACCCCGAGCCAATCCCCGCGTCCCAGGCCAGCCGGGGCCGTGCCTGCGGGAAGGAGCTCAGGGCTCATTTCTCTAAATAACCTCTCACTCAGCACCTACCTACTCCAGTACCACCATTTTGCCCACTTCAGACACCAGGTAATTTTAAGTGAATTCTCAATTCATGCACAGACAGCACGTCTGTTCTGTTATTTATTTTGCGCGATCCACCAAGAGTTAAAGGAGAAGAAAACATTTGGCTGTTAGTGGTTTACAAAGCCTCATTACAGCCGAAATAAAGTAACCACTAAATCTTGTGTGGTTACAGAGGTCACTGCCGTTCTGGCACGGTGGCGCCAATTCCAAGGCTGGAATTTCATTTTCCTCCCAGGAAAAGCGTGCACAAAGTTGAAGGGATGACAAGGGGCTGCCTGGCCACCCGGCAGCGGGGAGCACAAGGGCTCTTTCATACGGGGCGGTGGCGAGAGGGCTCTGGCGCGTGCGGCCGCCCGGGAGGCAGCGGCTGGCGGCAATGGCTCCTCTCCGGAGCCGAGACAACGTGGCCGTGTTAGCGAGCTTCCCGCTGCTCGATGCTTCGGCCTCGTCGCTTTGGCTGGGGTGGTCAGAAGGGCTTGGCGGGCGGCTCTAAAACTTTCCTGGCTGCCCTGTGAAATGAGTAGGTATCACCTGAGTGTGCGCAGGGATGGAGGCGAGCCAGGGAAAGACGGAGCCTCGTAATGGCATTTTTCAAAATGTTGGATGCTGGGGATGCACCTTTACTGGATATGCGTCTCTAACCCCCGCGCCCGAAGGAATCAAAGCTGGGGGGTCTGTCAGCTCCCCAGCCGAGGCGTAAGATCATCCACGATGCAGACAAAGAAGCCGAAGCCGGAGGCCAGGTACCGGTGGACAACCAGACTCCTGGCCCCGGGAGCTGCTGCATCCAGTGATTTGTGGTCTGGAGAGGAGGAAAATTCCTTCCCAGCTGGTAGGTATTAATAGCTCTAGATCTCCTAGATCACCTAGGCTGGTGCGGACATTCATTCAGATTTAAAACGCTCTCAATTCAATTTCTTACCTCATGTCCCAAGTGAATCAGGCTGTTTGAATTCCGAATGAAGAAGTCTGCTCAGAGTTTGAGGGTGGCTGAGCTCATCTGCTCTAAACTCACACCTTTAATTAACTGGAATTAATTTTCGTGAGTGTCGCCGCATGCAGACAGAGCCTTAGTTTATTTAAAAAGAAAATTTCAACCTGGCTTCTTCCCATTCATTTCTGTTCAGCGTGCCACCAGCATAGCAAATTCAATAAAGCTGATTTATTTAATAAGTGTACTATAACAAATTAAATTAAACACGTTTAATGCAAACAGATGATGCACCTCATTTAAATGTTAGCTTCTTAATTAAAACCCAGCAATTGTGTTTTGCCCTTTTATTGGCTTCCTAGTGGAGCAGGGTTGTAAAGTTACTTAATGCACACACTCAATTACTGCTCTCGGGTTATACAACTTGCCTCCTTCTCCTCCATATGGGCTTTACGATACGGCAGGGTTTGTTCCCAGGGCAATCGTCGCGCTGGCTCGTGTGAGGGGCTCGGGG
This sequence comes from Tetrax tetrax, assembly GCA_009806455.1. Classification (NCBI taxonomy): domain Eukaryota; kingdom Metazoa; phylum Chordata; class Aves; order Otidiformes; family Otididae; genus Tetrax; species Tetrax tetrax. Next base: position 39,663 of record WHYT01016560.1, read on the forward strand.
GGCTGGCTCTGCGCCATGCTTACAGCTCGGGGCTTCGCACTGGAGGGGGCAACACCAGAGCGGGGCTTTAGTCTGTGGAGAACATGAGAACATGATATGAGCAACCCTTGGGCATGGAGCTCGAGTGGTTCTTATGCTCCCTTCCGAGCAAGAGCAGCCCAGCGCTGCAGCACGGGTGCTTCATGGCGATAAAACTTCCCAGCACAAGAGCCAGTGCGGTTTAATTCCCAGCAAACCCGCGGTTCCTGCGCTTGCTTCCCAAATTACGTGTCAGTCATGGGAGGGCAAATGGAAGAAGGAGAGGATCTGAAGAAAACTTCACACGAGACGTGTGGCTATTCCCGTTGACACAGCCTTCGATTGACAGCCGTGGACGCTGCAGCAAGTCCCGCGCAATCCGCGTTAGCATCCGACGAGGGAGGGAAGAAAGGCCCCGCTCTTGGGATGCCGGGCAGCGGAAGAAGACGGTGCTGGTCGCAGGCGGAGCGCTGTCCGCCCCCGAGACGCTTTGTTTTGAAAACAACCCTCCACCTCTAATTGCCAATCTCATTTTTTCATTATTCTTAAGACATAACGCTCTGTTCTCATTGCTGTTTGCACTGGCAGCGCTCCACGTAACGCAAGGTTCAAGAGAGGAGTACAATTTCTTGCCCTTCCGTATCTCATTTGTTTGGGCATCATTTCTGACTAATCCCCAGTTAATTACTTTAAGATGATGGCTTCCAGGAATGAAAGAGCACCTTTGTGCTTGCTGTATTTTAGCGCTTACGTATCATCGTTTAGGAACACAACTCTCTTAGCAGATGAAATACAACAAGCAGTTTTGGCCTTTGCTTCCCCTGGGAGATGCTTTACCACCAAGTAAGTTACTGGCTTCTGTGGCGTGGGTGGGTCAATCAGAGTTTTTCTTTTCTTCGTGGCGTTTTGGTTTTTTTTTTTTTTTTAAATAAATAGTTTCCAAAAACCTTGGTGGGGATTAAAAGGACTTACGAAACCTTGACATTCTTCGTTAGGAAGGAACATAGTTTTTTGGCCGGTCCTGTGCAAAATACGTCAGCTTTGCAACAGGAACTTCTGTTTCAGCTAAAGGGGTAACGCTGTTAAGAAACAGCAACAGTATGTTATTATTTTCTATAAGAACCAGGCTCTTAGAAAAAGCACAACACCTCGCCATACGGTTCTGCGTGTTTCTGTCTTACGGCTTGTGCTAAGCAAATCCTCCACCAGCTTCCTGACCAACACCTACCGACGTGTTAATCACTGAAATACTGAGAGAGGAACAATTTACTGAGGCTAAAAGGAAAACAATGCAGCATATGTAATGGAAATGAAGTGATTTAAGTCAAGTTTATTTTTGAAGAGCTTTCATTTTCAATTTTCTTACCTGAATTAGCATAATTGCAGCTACTCAAGATGAGCATCCATCTCTGTTAGAGTTAGCTGCAGGACATTCATATGTTGCATAGGAGAGCAATTTCTTGGTACAGCAACTTCTTTTCTTTAATATCTTGCTCTTAATTCTGATTTTTTTTGTAACAGCTTACTACAAGTATCTTCATCAAAGCCATTGGAGTAAGAAGCCTGCAGAGGTACAAGCAGAATTCTGACCACAGCTTTTATGCTGAGAGCAAACTCAAGTTGTGTGCTGCTCATGAACATCACATAAACACTGTGCTGCTGTCGCAAAGATGTTCAGGTTGAGTTTCTGGTGATTACTAATAGCCATAATGCTATTTTGCTACTTGCAAAACACACAAGGCCAATACATTTTGGAGCGTGCAATGTCCTCCACTGAAGGTTTAGCAGGTGCATTAAGGATAGATGATTAAGAAAGAAGTCAAGAAAATATTTTCCCAAATGCCAAATAACTTATGCTGCACAACGCGTCTGGGCATTGCAGTGACATCCTGTCAGGCTGGACATGGCAGAAGGGCATCTTCTCTTGGGTCTTTTTAATGATGTCAATTTTTACATTGTTATTAGCTTCCTCTGTAACTGGGTTGCACCCAGAGCATGGGCCAACTTGAATGATCTAATCCTATACAAAACAAGACGCCTTGCTTTATTGTACTATGTGTTCATTGTCTTTTCTGACACAGAAAATTCAAACCTTTTTATCGGCTGAATGTTTTTAGCCCTGTAATGCTCTCACTGGTGTTGTGTAGTTGATAGTTGTGGTTCATTCCACTTCCCTGGAAAAGCCATTTTATTTTTACTGGTGGACTCTGACTACCCTCTGCATACAATTTCCTGAATATTAGGGAGGAAATTTCCCCTCTCCATCATTTTGTCTGAGAATCTGGTCACACAGTGTTTAATGTTTCCTTCTAAAGCTTTGCGCTGTCCTATTTCCAACGAGAGTAATTAGCTCTGAAACACATCAACACAGATAATAATCTGGGCCAAACTGGTTGCGGGGTGTGCACAGCTACACAGAGACACAAATATCTCTTATTTCTCTTTCACCATGTTATCGCTCTATTCTTTGATAATTTTTCCCCTTCTGAATTAGAGAGCTCATGTAGCAAAGCTCCCCCCTCTGAGATCATACAGATCCCCCAGTGACCCCAAGCAAGCAATGCCTTCCTAGAGTCCCAATAACTTGGACCTGCTCACAGACCCTTTGGAGCAGAAGCTCAGGAAATGCCCCAAAATATCCCCTGTCACCCCTGCTCCAGCCAGCCTATCCTGGCAAGAGCCAGATGAAATTGCTCTTACCCAAGGTGCCTGGTGGCACAGTGGTTTTGCAGATGTGCAGATGTGTCGTACAGGCATAAGCAGCTGGGTGATCCCTCGTGTTCTCAACATGGTGTGTGACTCTTCTGCCATGGAAGCCAAACCAGAGAACGAGCCCCAGATTTCAAATACCTCTCAACTATGCAGTGTGTGGATGGTATCTCTACAGAGAAAGAAGAAAAGGAAGGGTGTGAAAATGCATATAGGCTGAAACAGTTAGAAATAAAAAATAGGAATAAATATTATGATAGATGTAGGAGAGTTCCTAGGTGCCTACAAACCAGGGATAAAATAATTATTCTAGAGTTTAGTAGGAATTCTGCTTTACGTCTTTGGGATACTTTACGAATCTCAGTTAATTCAAATCTACAGCATCCCTGTAAAGAAGAAACCCAGTTTCTAGATGGGGTAAGTCAGAAACCAGGAGGCTTGACTAAGGAAACACGAGACACATGTGACCAGACAACCATCCTTCCTCCGCTTGGGAGCCCCATTGGCGAAGGTTGGACAGAAGGAGTAATTAATACTGGAAATGAAAGGCAAATGAACTATTTCTGAGTAGGTGAAGGAAAAAGGAGAAGGTGACCTGGAGGTGCTGACTTCTTTCTTTGCCCCAGGAGATCAGCGCTCCTCCACGGGTATCACCATCTAATAAGGAGAAAACAGGCATGTGGAGAGTAACTGAGGAGAGAGCCATGAGGATGGAATACTAATTGCAAAAATTAGCAAAGTGTTATGATTTTCTTATCCAACACTCTCAGCTTCCCTGGATGAGAGCAGCCATGAGGTGCCATTAACGACGAGGTGGGATTTCTATATTATTCCTTTAGACCACAGGGTTGGGAGAGAACATGGAGTAATTAATTTTGACTTACAGAAGCTGTATTAAATTGGATAGAAATGGGTGAAAATAGGATTAGGAATGGAGTTTAGCCAAAAGCAAACAGAATTAAAACTCCCTAAGAGCAGGTCAACACAGCTGATATCATTGATGCAATGAAAGTAGACAGCTTGGGGCATTTTTGAGCGGTAGTGTAATGTCAAAAATTTTAATTTGCCTAGCACCCGACTAGATTGGGAGAATTAAAAAACAAAAAATGATTTTTGTTGCTGTTGTTGCATTTCTGGCTGCTCTACCTGGTCTGAGCTTTTTGGCTTCCAAGGATTAATTTTGAAACAATTGCACAGAACAAGCAAGAGTCTCCATAAACCCCAACCGATCTAAATGTGCACAGTGCTTTCAACACATGCTCCGAAATCTAATTAGTATGGGATTATGCTTGTCACGAATCATCAGAAATGGAAGGAGCCTTAATGTGAAAACCAACTCCTCTCCCTGAAAAGCCTTCTCACAAAACCCAAACCAGACTCAGGACATTCGCTTCCGTCAGCCGGGAGCCGCATCTTCACCGGCGTAAATTCGCACGACTCTGCTGATGATGGTGTCTGTCCACTGTCAGAGGCACAGAAATACCTGGGCTCAAGAACTTGGCGTGATCCAGTTTTGCTCTAAGGGAATAAAGACCCACTACTCTGCGTCAAAGTCTGGAGTGTGTTTCCCACCCCTCTGCTTTATCCCGGTGTAAATCCTGCAGACTAAACTGGCCCAGGTCCTGCTCTTCCCTTACCACCACGTAACGCCCTTGTGTCAGTCCTTGTCTAACCCAAAGCTGCCGACATCTGAATTTGCTGAACAGAGGAATATCTGTTAAAGACGAACGTCCAGCCTTTGTCCAAGGCTTTTCAGCATCACCTGCCAAGTACTTCAGCGAACGTTAACAGATGAGCACAGAGCTTTACGTTTCCCCTCTCCCCCGGCTTTATTAAACAGCACATCCATGGAAGGTCATGGCTGGAGGGTTTGTCGGTGTGTACAGTGGCCGCTGAAGGTCCCCTTTCATGTGAGAACCCAATTTCTGCAGCTCCAAGAGCTGCACTCAAACATGAATTTCTGTTGTTTTCTCTGGGGTTTCCATGGTTGCTGGCACCCGCTTGTGCCCTTGTTCTAAAGCAGATGCTCCACAAATGTGTTTTCTTTGGTCTGAGGTAGCACATAACATTGCTAGGAAGCTGGCCAGAGGAGCAGAGCGATGCCCCGGGGTCCGTGTGGGGCCACCAGTGTGGGTGGGCACGGCCACTGCCCCGCGGCCCCAGGAATGGGCATCATCGGCGGCGGGGGCTGCCCTGTCCTCCCGTTCTCGATGTGTGATGGCAAGGGCACAAGTGCAAAGTTGAGGCAATACGTCTTGGAAAACCAAACACACTTTAAAAATCCCTCTGAAAACCAGTTCCCTAAACCTGAGACATGCAGAGCACTGTGCTGAGCCGGGGCTGCCCGCCGGGTTCCCAACCTCCGCTTTCCGTGGCTTTTAATCGCCGGGATCTTTCCCTTCCCTCGTTACTGGATAATTCTGCAGGTGTTACATCACATCCCTGGCTGGGAGGATCAAAGCCGACGTGCTGGCAAGCTCAGCCCGGCACGGGTTCATTTCTGCTCTAACCTACCCGAGCAGCCGGGCGTGCGGCACGCTGGGGGCACAGCCCGGGGACAGAGGGGCTCTGCAGGGACCTGCGCAAGGAGCAGGGCTGTCCCAAAACCGCACAAAGAGCAGACCAGGAGGAAGGGGAGGGGGGGGATGAGACACAAGACCCAGGGTCAGAGCCCTTCTCTGCCACGGACTACTCGCGCGGCCTCTGCCACTGACTACTCGCACGGCCTCTGCCACATCACTCAGCCTGGTGTGCTCCACGTACGCGGCGGGGATGCCACATGCGGCGGGGATGTCGTACTGGTTCCTGTGTGCCGTGGGACATGTCGCTGAGGCAGGATGCCCGGGAACGTGTCAGATGGACCACATGCTCCCCTATGCCCAAAGTAATTACCAGCCCTCCAATTAAATCCTAGCTCCAAGCCCTGACACGCAGAGGCTGCAGTTCCCAGAATTCGTGGGTTTTGCTCTGTATCCCCGCGCAGAGGGCTCGGTGGAACCGTGCGTGGTTGTGCCGCACGGCCGAGGACACAGGGCACCCCAAAACCGTGGAAGCAAACCCGGCACTCCCCCCGCACGGCGCAGCGCAAGGTGCAGGGCTCGGCCCTTCCTTTTGCTGCAACGCAAGAGGAGGGGGGTGAATGCGATTTTATTTTTTTAAATCTTGACAGCGTCTCGTTACCGTAAGTCAATTTAGATCTCTGTCAATCTACTTTTCCTTCCTCTGCACAGCATTTTACCTCTTCCCCCTTCCTCCTCGGGAGGTAACAGTATCTCCTGCTTGGGCATGCATTCCTCCATAATCAGGTATTACGTCTCTATTTATATGCATCTTAGGTGCAGTCTGAGGCAGCTGCTGCTCTCCAGGAC
>WHYT01016560.1:46474-65828 GCA_009806455.1 Tetrax tetrax
ACTACTGCAAAAAAAAAAAAAAAAAAAAAAAGGGAACAATCAGTTCTCCACATGCAGGGTGGAAAAGAGAGGGTTTAAATTTCAGTAAAAGAGGCTCAGACTGAGTTTTGCTGAAAGCTGTGAAGTGGGGAGGATAGCGAAGCGGTGTTGCAGATCTCCTGTCAAGGTTTGTCGGCTTTAAGAGCAGACTGGTGGGAAAGAAAAGCGGAGAAGCCGATCCTGCCTTTGGGCAGAAGGGACTGACCCTGCCCTTCCTCGCTCCCGGGGCTGACGCAGTACCATCGCCCGTTCCTGGGCGCCATCAGCCCATAGGAGCTGTGTTTTCTGAGTCATCCCCAAAGGGCTTAGCGGAAACCTCGGCTCCGTTCCTCTGGGGTTGAAACAGTTTATTCTTGCAACCAGGTATTGGTTAATTACCTTCCACCCGGCTGCGCAGCCTTTCTCTGTGCCGTGATTATGTTACCCCATGAAAAAGGATATGTGGTAACAAGTCGGAGCGCGGGGAGCAGAGGAAGGCTAACATTTCACTTTGCCTGTGTGTTAATCTCGATCCTCTTCTCCTAAATCCTCTTAACCTCTGTGTTTTTCTCAATCACCTGTGTGTACCAAACATTACTGGCATGAACAAAAACTTGAGCAATGGAAGATATCTTCACTTCCAGCCTGATGAGCTCCACTAGCTAACTAACCCACTAAAATATTTATGAATAGACTAAACGCTGATAATTCGATCTAAAAGTGTCTGGTCGCCGCTTTCTTTCTTGCCCCACCTATTGTCTAGTTGTGCATTGTAATTTTAGGCTTCGCTTGACGTGCTCGTCTTTTAAGATGGCTGTGACCAAGTAATCAAGGCTGTCATCACGGCAGAACCTGGCTCTTGAGTCAAAAATCTCCCCGCTGGTCTTTTTTCATTTCCTGGCTCAGCATCAGGGGAAGAGATTATGTGATCTGATAGGTAAAATTATCCCATCGGAGGTGAATGTCCTCATAAAAGGCTTTTGCAGGCCTGGTTGTATGATATCCCTGAGAAGGCTACATTCATCTGGAGCCCTTTATTGATGGGAATGCTCAGTCCCTATGGAAACCCAACGGGACAAAAGGCGATTCTGGCTGCTAAGGCACCCACAGCCGCACGCACACAGGTCAAGGAGACAAAACTGTTGCGTTTGCTTAATTGGAGGGAGAAGAGGAGGAAAAAAAAAAAAAAAGGATTAACAACAAAACACCCCAATGTTGTTGGATGTTTGGCTCAAAATGGGGAGCTGCATTTTCCCAGCTGGTTAAAACTTGAGGTGATGAGCACTGCTTTGCCTATCTGTCCAAAAAAAAGAAAATGCTAGAAGCTTTAATTGGGGCTTTTGGGGAAACTTGATCAAATTCAACGAATCTGCAGAGAGAAAAATGGAAATCTTTCTGGATGACCTTCTCCAAGACCTCTGCCTGTTTCTCTCGCTGTTTGGTCAGCTGCTTTCTGTTTTCAGTGGGTTTTGAAAGGACATTTAAAAAAGTGACAAAAACTTTCTGAGATTTACTTTGAATGATGCAAAGCAGCTCGTGAGGGTGAGGGAGGTGGCCTGTCAGGGACTGTCCTCTCTCTGCAGGGGCCTGCTTGGGAGCTGGTGCGACATGATGCGCAGAGCATCTCCTGGCTGCTGGCTGAGCTCTTTGCCTGGGAGATCTGAGCCTGGGAGACCTCAGCAACTGGAGGAAAAAATGAGCATGAAGTGGGCAAAGGTGCCGGGGGTCACTTGCTGCGGTGGGTGAGCTGGGCCCCCTACCAGCCCTACCTCGGTGGCATTTGCAGCTCGCCTCGTCACCCCAAATCCCCCCTCTTCAAACCATGCGGCGAGGGCTGGGATCTGTTCCCGCTTCTTGGGGAGGCAGACTCCAGCACACTGCGCATCTGAAAACTGTGTTTTCAATTAAAAGAAGAAAAAGCTCCAAAACACACAGTGGGTTAAACATTACAGTAAAAAGCATTCAGGCTGCTCTTCCACTGCAAAGTAACCAACAGTTTATGTGTGTGATTGCAGGCAGGTGGTTCCTGTTCGCATTAAAAATGAGTAATCCAAGCTCTCAGAGGATTTCTTCAGAGACAATCTGGACAGACCCAGAAGTCCAATGTGCCTTTTAAACCATTAGTATTTCCCCTCCACATCCCAAAATTCTCCTTTCCAAGCATTTTTAAGGAGCTCTTGGCCAGCGGATGAGGATCATCTCGCTGTCTTCAGGGAGGGGAAAACCTGTTACCATAAATTAAGAGATTCCCCTGTTCCCTACAGCTTTCAGGGAAAGCAAAGCTCCTTGCGGGTGGTGGGGTGGAGGCTCTGCCCCCATGGCTTGATGTCCCCACCCTGTCCCCAGCCTCCCTGGGCTCTACCAGCGTGGTTGGTGCCTCCAGGCTCTCTAGGAGTTGTGGTGGAATGGGTTATGCTCACTCCTGGTTGAAATACCCCAGCACGGGCTGTTCATTGTTTGGCTGGAGCAGAGACTCTCCCGACGCTGTTAGCACGCTGCTGAGGTCTACGGAGGTTTGGTACCACGGACACGTAACAAACTGTGCTTCAGGACCGGGTGAGAGCTGTGTCTGCAGGTGTGCGTGGACATCTGAGTTATCACCACGGCTTTTTCTCTCCTAGTGCCGGCTTTCTGCCTCGCTGGATCTTTGCAGGGTCCCTGTACTGTCCTACCGCTCCTGCTATCACCATCCAGCGTCATGCCCATGGGGAAGGTGCCAGCCCCATGGCTGATCGCAGGGGATATCCCAGGCTGAGACACCCTGCTCGCTGGTCCTGGAAAATACAGGTTGCACCGATGAGTAGCCCAGACCCAGCAGCCTTGGGTGCTCGTCAACAAAGCCCCAGCCCCTCTCCCTGTTGTACAAAGGAGAAAAAAAAAACCTTAATAATATTTTAGAAGAAGGCCTGAGGGCTGCATTGCAGTTTAACTTGATCACCCTGGGGAATAAAAGAATACCACATGCAGAGATCTTTTACTTAACATTGCGATGTTTAATCTTGCCCAGTCAGCAGTTTTTGAACATATTCCAGGAAAGCTTTTAAGCCTGATAAAGCCGGGGCTTTTGCATTTTCAAGTGATACTTTAGCTACAAATGACATGCTCTACTTGTCATTTGGCTTTAAAGGAAGGTAATTAAAATCTTCCTAAGAGTACAGTTACACTGGGGAAGGAACTAACATAAACTAAAGTAAAAAGCGAGAGAGAAGCCCACAAAAATGCAATTTAGCAGATGAAAAATGTAAAGGAAAACTGTTAAAAGATAAAAGTATCGCATGTACAATAGCTGTTTGCTGAAGGAGGACTAATGATATGGGAGGTACGGCGAGCGACACAGCAAAAGCGCGGGCAAGGCTAGGGAATTTCCAGCACCTACTATTTGCAGGTTTTAGGGCCACTGGAAGCCACAAGACAGACTTGCAACTGTCCTGGCTGCAAAGGAGGTACTCTGCTTTGCAAGGTGTGAAAAGAAGGTAAAAGACAAATCCAGCTATGAGCCCTCGCCCAGCTTTGGGATCAGCTGGGGGTGAGGGCAAGGGAAACTTTTCAACAAGAGTTTTGGGGGCAACCACCCTCTACGATGGCTACGTGAAACATATCAGGCCGGCTTCAAAGCCATCATCTCTTCTAGGTTTTGGAGGAGGAAGGTAAAACCAGTTCCCAAGTGAAGCTGGGCGTGCTGGTGGATTCATGCAAGGTTATTCTGCTGATGGAGAAGAGGGCGTACGTCTCCAAAGGGGCTCCCAACATACACACTGGGCAAGTGAGGTCCAGAGGGAAGTGCAGCCCTTGCACAAGTTGGCAGAGCAGCTCCAGACCTCGCCAGCCCCCCAGGCACACATCTCAGCACATGTTGCCCCAGAAGAACCACAGCAGGAACTTCTTCCCTTCTCCTTCCAGAAAGCCTCACGCTGTCATGCCATTGCTAGATTTGATCTGTGGAGAGGAAAAGGAGTATGACTGAGGTGCATCATTCCCAAAGAACCTTCATTCCCAAACAGCTGGAACAGTTCAGAGATGTTCCAGTGTAAAAATAGGGAAATGAAATTTTCTCCTCAAGCCTGCATCATTCAACAGCCTCTGGCATGCTCAGCCGTCAAGAGAGGCCTGCTGATGATTTCAGCAAAAACAGACACTATCCATCTCTCCGGGATCAAATGTAAAGTAAGAATCTTTTTTTTTTTTTTCTTTTTTTTTTGTGGATCATGCTCTGATACCAGACGGCCGGAGCAGCTGGTGGTTTGAAACCTGGAACTTCCCTCGCCACGGGAGGTTTCCCCGGGACCCATGTATTTATTAGTATCATTTGCTGCTATAAAATCAGCAATCTCTCTGTGTGTTCACTGCATGTAGTAGTTTCCCTTTGTTAGTGATTGCTACTCCCTGATGCCCATGTCTCTGAGACAAAGTCTTCCTCCCTGCTCCAGGCAGGCACAAATGCCAGCAGGAAGAGAAGCGAGCTTCATCCTTGGACAGAGCAAAATAAAGATGACTGCAACAAGTCCAGCTGCACCCGACTTCTTCTCCTTTCTTTCTGCAAGTCAAAATGAGCCTGGTAAGAGAGACAAGCTGTCTGTCAGGAACCCCTGGAAGGACTTTCCTTCTCCCCATGACCAGCATGACGTGAAGACCTTGGTGTGCATTGAGGATGTGGAGGCATTAGGAGAGGAAAAGCAGCGTGTCCCACTTGGGATGGAGAAAAGTTGGCTTGATAGTCAACCCTAAACATCTCTGTATGTGTCCACAGAGGTGCTGACACTCATGGGAGAGCCTGGCTTCTGTGGGAACATCTGCCAGCTCTTCTCTATGCTTTGGGGCAAGGCAGAGTACATCAGAAGATCTTCTGTTGCTCACAGGACTGTACCTAATGTCCAGCCTTTTTGCCCTCCGTGGCCTCAGGAAGACGTGCTGGACTCTACTGTGGTGTCAATGGGGAGTCCCAGGCCAATTTACAAACTGTGATATATTCCGTTTTTACCCAGAATGGGCCCTTTTCTTTGCTAATTGAACACGGTAGGTGTGGTACCCACAGACATCCCTACTTGGTCTGAACCCCAAACGATGCCTCTGCCCAGATTCCTTACCCAAAAAGCATATTTAATTTAATCTCAGGTGTCTGCTTTGGGCTGACAGTGCTGCAAGAGAAAAAGCTGAAATAAAATGTCTTCTTCTCTCTTCAGTTCCCATAATATACTTCCCTTCATGGCTGATCCTGCACAGGGCTTGTACCTGGTCCATGCTGCATGTGCAGGTCCCATCAGTGGTCACCAGGACTAAAATTTGTCCTGTGCAACTGTTACTCCACTCTTAGAGAGCACATGCCCCCACTGAGCGTTGGCACTGGCTAGCATCGTCCCTTCACCAGGCAAAAGCCTGGTCTCTCCTTCTGGGAAAATTTTTGGAGGCTTTTCAAGAATGAGTGGGTTGGTCCTGTGGGAAGTGGCAGCACGGCGTGGGGATGGTTCTGCGTCCTTGGGGTGGAGATGGCCTCTTGGAGGGGCACAGCCCCATCAAAGGCACTTCAGGCTGGATTTCCCCTTGCTCTGCTGAATATTCACCTCCGGCTCCAGACAGAGTCATCTCTGGGGTTATGTCTAACACAAATTCCTCCCTGACCTCAAAATATTCAGAGCACTTGAGGGCTTTCCTATCCCTACAGAGTAGTTTTAGCACCTTGAAGCCTTGGCTGGCAAGTCCCCGCGGCAGGTGTAACATGAAGAAAACCCGAACCCAGAAGCTGACATACCGTGCTGCTCCCTCGGAGGCTGAAGGCACGGGAGGAAAGCTGCTTGCAGTAGTGGAGATGAAAGATGCTGCAATGACTTTTTGCTGACATGTACAAATGTGATCCTGACTATTAGCTTTAATGACCTGCCATTATGTGAGGGAAAAAGAGGGAGGGATCTAATTTTTTGTAATTACTTTAATTGCCACCTTGTGGTCTTGTTTCGTGCTGCTGGTTTTGCAGTCAGGTGGGGAAAAAAACCCAGTGCTCCCCCTCTGACCCCCCAGTATCTCAGATTTGGGTTCTCGCCTGTCCCATTTATGCAAAATCAAACCATCAGGGGAACCTAGAAAATGCTTCTGCAGATTTAAATGATAAATGAGAGCTCAATTTTTAATATGGTTTTGAAATGGTAGAACTGCAGCTACAGATGAGTCTCTGTAATATTTAAATATAGCTGAGCCCTTAAACAAACCATGGGTTTGCAAAGCATGAGCCAGTGGAACTGGGAGAGGGCCTAAGTAGGGGGATGGACTGCATTTCCTTGTGCTTGAGGAAGACTTGATTGTGTAAGAGCTGTTTACTCTAGTTAAGGGCTCTTTAAAGTTAATGAGACTAATTTCCTTCACTGAGTGGCTTGCAAGGGTCAGAGAGGCAGGATCGGGCCCACATTGTTGCAGGATTTTCAGTCCCTGTATTGCATAGTCAATGGCATCTATCATCAGTTAATTGCCCCGTAAATATGAGTGATCATTCCATGAACAGAAGATTCCTGCATTGAACATATTAAAACCTAGCAGTCGTACTTTTAATTCATTGTCTACGGAACAGGGAACATTCCTGTTCTTGGTTTTAGAGGATGAGAAAGCAAGGAAGAAGAGGATGGAACCCAGGAGCAAGGCCAACGGGAGGCTCCAGAGGAGAGGCCAATGGTGCACCTGTGGGGCTCTGCTGTCTCCAGGCCAAATTCTTGTTTAAGCCCAAATCCAAATTGCCCTCCAGACTGGGCTGAAGAAGGAGTTTTGGGTTCTGCTCCAGCCTCCTCACCGGACCGGCTGCATCTGGAAACTTGTGTTCTTTTCCCGAAGCCCTTTTTTTTTGATGGAAAATGCGAACTCCATCACAGTGAAACGTGTAATGAATTTCTGATCAGTTTGCCCAATGATTAGCTTTGGAAAACGCAAAGAGGGAACTCTGGAAAAGCACTCAAAGGTCTTGTTTTGACATTTTTCAAAATGTACCATTTCAATTCTCGTTTCAAGCTTTCCCTTAATTGTATAAGTGGTTCCAAGACATTTTCAAGAAATCAATGAGAGGGATGGTTTCAATTTGATTGAAATGTAACATTTTATATGACCCATTCTACTTCTCTTTCAGTTTGTGATTTGCCAAAAGTTTTTTTTAAAAATGCCTGGTTTTGATCCAGCCCTAAATGATTTTTTTCTCTTAGTTTTTCAAAATTGCCAGCAAGCCCCCAAGCCCCCTTTTTCTTACAAAGTCCTGCGGCTCCCTTCAGTGCCTCCCTGCTTCACTTTCCCTACACATAAAATACGGTTAATAATTTCCTGTCTAATGGAAGGGTTGAGATGATGAACTTCAGGGCTTTCAGGCCACTTGGAGATCCTCTGCCAGCAGCAGCTCATGTGTTAGCAGAGAGCCTTAGCACTTCTGGCCACCTTTCGGTGAGGGAAGAGCAAGAGCAAGAGCAGGGAAGGGTCCAGGGGCTGAACCCAACCCAGGGACACGTTGCGCATTTCTGGTGGCTTCACACCACCACGGGACAGCTGCCTGCAGAGCCGTGGCAAGGTTTATCCTGGCAATAGGCATGGGCTTTCACACCCGGAAGGCTGCGCGTTGCCGAGTTGAGCTTGGGCTGAGCGCCCAGGCTGTGAACTATTTTGAAGTCTCAGAAAGCTTAGCTTTTGATTTGAGGCTGAGCTTTTATTGCTGCGAGTTGGGGGAGGCCTTGTATGTGAGCAGAACACTCGGCGGGTGTTAATCTTCAGCCTTTGACATGTGCCCGATGGGGTACGAAGCGTAGAGAATTGTAAAGTCAAGACCTATTGTTGCTTGCACCTTTCTTGCCACTCGTGCAACCTCCGAAGCATTTTTCTAACAAGTGTTTGCATTCGTTCTTTGCTATTTTACTTGAGTTCTTGAACCTACTAAATTAAATCAAAGGGAAAATGGATAGTATCTTCGGGGCTCCATAGAAACAGCACAGCTCCTCTGGGACAAAGATCACATAGTTTGGGGGATTATGCTGGAAAGAGTTTAAAGAAACTCCGTTAGAAGTAGGAGATACCAGAGATTATAAACTGCACCCCCCCGCCCTCCAACTTTCCTATTCCATTCTGCAGATCCAAGTGATTTTGCAATTTCCAATGAGCTGTGGAGGAGAAAACAAGCTTTGGCTTCAATCAAACCCAAGTGAGCAGGTGTATGAATCTATTCCGTTTCCATGGGCTCCTGGGAGGGGAGGCTGGATGACTGCCCTTGTCTGCAGGGCAGATCTGATGGCCTGTTCCAGGTCTTGGGGCCAACTCATGAAAGGGTACGGAGTTAGCATTGGTCAATAACTCAAAGCTATGTCCAGACACATCCACTCGGCATTCAAACCTTGGGGAAATATTACAGGTCATGTTGTCTGACAGTAGTTCAGACAAACTGAATTAAAACTAATCATAAATATATATGAATAGTCCAAATATACCAAAACCAGATCTAGCACCAAGAAAAAATCCATGTGCTGGACGCCTTTTTAGTTGTGCTCTGATAGGAGCACTTCTTCATGAAAGAAGCCCTTTATCACTTCTTCTCGCCTGTACTCTTAGCAGGGCAGGCTGGGCTTGGAGCGATGATGTGGTAGCTTCACTTTAGAGACCTGTGTTCCCCTCTCTGTTTAGACAGACAACACCAGAAGGGCTGCACAGAAGAAGAAATGCTCGAGGAAAGACCTGGAGCTCTTGACCCTGGGGTTCCTAAATGTCCCTGTGATCACCAGCCCCATTCTGCTAACTGGCAGACTCAACCAAGCAGGACAAAAAGGACTTGGGTTATTGAAGCTGAGTGCTGCTGCTCAAAGTTAAAGCTCATTGATAGGGAAATTTTATTCAATGCTGTTTTGTAGAAAATTTAAAGGTTTCCTCTCCAGGGCTCTTGGTCTGGTACCTTTAATCACCATCAGACTCACAAGGGAAAAGCAGAAGCAAACATTCCTCACCCTTTTTATTGTTTTCCACTTAGTCAACAGTTAATATTTTTGGAAGCCTCGGTGTACTGATTGCTATAATTGAGTAACCCCCACAGAAGAGGAGCTGTGTCTTGCTTTTAGTCCAAACTGCTGGCCAACTCCAAGCAAAACCCAGCTAGAAAAAGAACAAAAAGAGCTAAAAAAAGTGCTGCGTGTGTAATTTATCCGAATGCCATTGCACGCTTGGGAAGGGCAGCAGGGAAACCAACATTCCTGTCTCCAGTGAGCATTCCACAGAAATTCATCGAGGAAAGAAAAAAAAAACAGCCAACACACAACACTTCAAACAGCTTCCAAATGCTGAGATTTTCTCTGCAGAGAGGCAGTATTTGCTTACCTTCTCTCCCAACCATTCCTCCATCTCATCAACTGAAGGTGCTAAGCAGGTTAGTTGCTCCTAACCCAGATTCCTTTGCAAAGGACTCTGCGTGCTACAGAAATTGGGTTACGAGGAAATGGGATCTCTACCAGGAGGAGAGAGATGTCTGGCCTCCATAGTTAGGACCAAATATGGAGGTGGGCATCAAAGCCAAGATGGGCTGGAGTGCAAGGAACCAGAGCTGTCTCCCATCCAAAGAGTGAACGTAAATTTGGCAGCCCATGCTGGGGACAAGAACCAGGCTGGGGACAAGGACTGGGCTGGAGCCAGTGGCTGTGCAGAAGCAACATCTCCTGTGTGTCCTGTGTCTGCAGTTGTGAAAGTCTTTGACGACTTGACTTGGGAGAGGAGGAAGGACCCATGCATCAAAGCAATAGCATCACTGAAGCATCGCAGCAATGGGTCACTGCAACTGCCTGGTACTCCTGATGTCTCACCAAGGCACGCAGGAAATCTCCCAAACCCCTTACCAAATAAACCTACTGGTCAGCAGGTGACTCACTAAAAGACTTCAAAGGAAATTCAATTCCTGAGAACTCTGTTTTTTTTCCCTTAACAAAGGGACTTTCCTTTTCTATTTATTAATTAATTACCAACCAGAGCTATTATATCTGGCCTAATGACTTTCCTTCTATTCTCATTCTTGTTTGCTCTGCTATGAAGAACTAATTTAAAGAGAAGGCTTCAATGAGATCGCTTTACAGTGTCACAAAGGAAGGAAAGCGGGTTGGAAATCAAGCGTCCCCGCAACAGCAGGGTGAAGACACAGCTCTGGCTGGAGCAAGGCTGGTGAATTCAGCAGGGAGTGCGTGGAGCCTGTGCACAGATCTGCAGAAACCCAGCTTAGCCAAAAGGATATTGTTTAACCAATTTTCAAGTTTACTTAGCTTGGGCAGCGAAACTTGTCCGGCCAGTTTGAGCCATTTTCACTTCCTTGTTCTTGTTTTCAGAGGATGTGGGAAATTGGCAGAAAAGATGCAGAAAAGAATCTGCAAGGGAAGACTGAAATCCAGTAGTAATATAATAACTCTAAATTTAGACTTCTATGTACTTGATAGCAGAAAGAAATTGAAAAATTTACAGAAAGATCCATCAGTTTTGAGGGATTATTATCACCTCTGCAAAATCCCATCCTGTTTCACACTCTCCAGAGACGTTGCCCGGTAAAGGAGAACTCGACAAGCTGTTGGTCTCCATACTGAAAGGATTCATGGCTAATAAACCAGAGGGGGATTTGCCATCAGTTGTGGGCTACTATTTAAAACTGTGTCTATTAGGAATGTCTTCTTTTTTTCTTCCTCTTCTTTTTTTTTTAACTTTTTTTTAAAAAATGCATAGGAAGCTGTTTCCACATGCCAAGCGAGGAGTCCTTCTGCCAGGCTCCCTCCCCACCAGACAACTGCGTGGACACAGTGCCATGCTCCAGTGGAGTTACACGATTCGGTCTCCTTATGGGGTTATGTTAAACCGTATCTGGCGCCTTCCAAGACAAACATTTTTTTAAAGGCTGAATTCTACTGCACGTATCCAGGATACCAGGTATAAGTCTCTATTCTGTGAAAAATCAGCATCTTCATTGTCCTTGCTTCTAGTCTACTCATCGTACAAGCCTTTGTGCATTTTTGAACTGAAAAATCTCAGCTTAGAGAAGAGCTGTTTTGAGATCTTCTCTCAATCAGCAGAATTAGGTGTTTCTGATTTGTGCAGACTTGACTAAAGATCTACATTTTTTCAGGAAGTTTCTCCCTCTGAAAATCGGATTCTTTTAAGGTGTTTTAGCGGCCAGCGCTGGTGGTACTCCAGCTTACTGGCTGCTTTTGAACTTCTTGGCTCAGCAGAGTGGCAGCTGCTTGGTGGACACTGGAAAGGGAGATTTTGCTTTTGTACAGGTTTTGAGGCTGGCCCACTCCCTACCTCCTCAGCTAATATTGAACCTGGATCGAGGCTGACATCTTGGCTGGTCTTTTACAGGTGGCCATCACACATTTTGCAGAGTGATGTGTTGTGTGATGGATATGCGTGGGCACTTCAGACAGGGCACAGAGGGTGCTGGCCAGTCCAGGACTACTTTTAGTAAAAAAAGTTGGGTAAAGAGTGCTGCTGTGTTCCTTGCAAAGGTACCTGAAAATAAAAATAGGTATTGCAGTGTCTGCAAGCAAGGACATTGACAAAACATTTGGGGATGCACCTTCAGCTGCGAGATGATGTGCAGGCACCAGCTGGCTCCTGGAGCCCAGTTTGGAGCAAGATGAGATCCTGGGAGAGAAATGGAAGGGAAACACCACCTTTCTGCATCCTGTATTTTTGCAGGCTGATAGGATCTTGAATAGGGTCTGCAGAAGAAGACACCACAACCGTTCATCACATAACCCCTAGGCTGGACATCAGCTGAGGAAACCATCTCCACTGTCCTTGCCAGAGCCTGTTCTGCCTTTCCTGCTTTCCTGACATATCCGAGGGCTGTTGCCGAATAAATGGGAAATCGAAAACCCGCAGCTGGCCGGGCCACCTGCGCCTGCGGCCCCCATCGCCCGTCGCCCCCTCCCCAGGGACGGCATCCAGTTGTGGAGCGGGACAGCGGGCGCTGGCTCGGGTCCGAGCGGCGGGGTCAGCCGGGGAGGCAAGGGGCCACCAGGCCCCCAACACTGCGCCTGTTGTGGAGGGGGATTACCACGGGAATTAGTGCCGGTGGATAGAGACGAACTCTCGGGCAACAACTGTGGGTGTCCTTTCCCCCAGCCCTTCCCAGGGAATCTGCCAGCCCGGCCTGACTCGAATGCAACCCCTGTGTGTCGGATCGGCACAGCTGTATGCGCGCCACTGCTAATCCGTCTGCACAACACGCCATGCGCCAGCTGCCTGGCCGAGGGGCCGGGGGGCCGGGACGGTGCCAGGGCCCGCTGCAGGACAGCCCGGACCCCCCTACGTCCTCTGACCTGTGGGAGGAACTGGGCCATCGATGGAGGTTTCTGGTCCCCACCTGCGTGATGCAGCCCGGCTCCCCTTGGGGATCCCTGCCATTGCGTTGCGCAGACCAGTTGTGACCTCAAGTTGATAAATCCTCTGCTCCTCTGTCGGGTGTTTGCAAAGCAGAAGGTAGCGATGCTTCTTCATCCTCACTGCCAGCCTGGCTGCATCCCTTCAGTCTACAACAGCATTGGCTTCGGGCTCAAGCACGTAGGTACCGGTACAGAAATCCCCATCACTCTTCCCAAAGTGCTTTGAGATCTTCTGAGAAAACAGTTCCATAAATATTTCCCACTTCCCCCCCACCCCCCATTTCTGGGTAATCAGTCCCTGTGAGTTAATTTCCCAACCCTGGGGACCGACAGATGGATTGCAGATCCGCATCGCCCGCACCGGATGAGGATCCTGTCACAGCGCCGTGCTCTTGACTCCAGAACACGCAGCATGTTTGCCTCTGATTAGGATTGCTCTTGCTTTCCAGCTTTCTGTCGCCACGCTATTGTTTTATAACTTGATACCTAATTTATTTTAATGACAACAAATAATTTGGCAAGTGCTCTCCATCCTTGTTCTGGCAAAATTCAGCTCTTGGATTGATAAAGCTGTTAAGTTGGGGAGGGGGGTTGTTTTGCACTGTTGGCTTGACGTTGTGGGTTTTTTGGTAGAAACCTAAAGATATCAAGGAAATCTTTGAAAAATTACCATTGACATCCCTGCCTTTCCTTCAGAGCTGTCAGTCAAAGGAGAAACTGCCATGGCAAAAATGTGTATTGATAAAGTGATGAGTCACTTGCGCAGCTGAGCCTGGCAGGGCTGGGAGCTCAGTGCATCCCTCTTCCCATCCCTTGAGCCAGAGGGGTCATGCCATCCTTCTGTTCTCTGCTCACCAAAGAGCCCAGCTGCTCCCTGCCCTTGGTGCCCTGTCCAGGAGGAGGCAAATCTCTTTTCCCCAAGCAGGACCAGCTGCAATCCTTGTACTTAAGAGGCTGGTGTATCCCTTAAAGGGATTTCCAGGGGGCTTCCCAGCACCAGCAAAGGTTACAGGGAGATGCACGAGCTCAGCAGATGGGATCTGGGTGGATAAAGTTGAAAGCCAGTGACAAATTCAGCAGCCGTTTTTGCAAGCACGACCAGAAGTGACTCTCTGAAGCTCAGTTGGTGCCTCAGCCACAAGTTTGGCATCATGCCCCTGAAACCCAACAAACCTCCTTGTTGTCCTCTTTCTGCACATAGGGTCAAACTCCAACTAAAGCTTCCCATCTGTGCAGTATTGTATTCGGAGTCTTCCTGCGTATCATAGAATCATGGAATGGTTAGGGTTAGAAGGGACCTTTAAAGCCCATCCAGTCCAACCCTCCTGCCAGGAGCAGGGACATCTCCAACCAGATCAGGTTGCTCAGAGCCCCATCCAACCTGGCCTTGAATGTTTCCAGGGATGGGGCATCCACCACCGCTCTGGGCAACCTGGGCCAGTGTTCCACCACCCATACATCAGGGACACCCCATCATCCTTGACCCCACTAGCTCATCCCAGGAGCTGGGTGCGAGTACAGGATTAAATCCAGCTCCCTACAAACAGCTGGCATTAATATATACTGCAGGTAGCAGCAGCCTTTAGGGCCTGCATGGGTCAGAGCCCTGGAGGGGGCAGAAATAGAGTTTATAAGAGCTCTTTTCTCCTTCCTATGTGAGACACAGCTCTGACCTTGTCCTGCCCGACCTCCAGGCTGTACCGGTTTGTTCAGCCTGCAGATAGACTGATGGTCCGCAGAGATTCCCTCTCCTGGAAAAACACACTCCTTGTTTCTTCTGGGGTCCTGGGGAAGCTCTAGTCTTATTTCGTATTCCGATAAGTGAAAACAAAGAGCCAAAGTGGAGCAAAACCAGATGCATTAATTAAACAAACACAAACTCTACGGTCCCTGCACGTCCCCAATGTGAAGTTGGCTCTGACTTATCAAGACACATTTGGCTTGCGAAGAATGGGGCCAAATGTCTCAACATCTCCAGCTCTCCGCTCGCCGGAGCCCACAACACTTGATTTTTCCGTGCCGGCTCATGGGCAGGCAGAGAGCTGCCCCGATGCGCTGCCGGCCCGCGGGAAGCCGGCTGCCCACGAAACAACCCCTCCTTGTCCTCGCTGGTATGCAAGCCCACAGCCAGCAGCCCGAGCGGGACACAGAGATGGCACCACCACCCAGCAGAAACCAGCTTCTTTGCGAAGAATAACGCCTCTGTAGGGTTTCTTTTCTGTGCTCTAAAAATAAAGTGCCAAACAAATTGGAAGGGGCACGTGAACCGAGGGACCGCGGCGTGGGGAGTGGGAGCTGGGAGGGTGGAGAGGAGGCAGTGCCTGGAGATCTGGCTCTGGGATTCACCGTCTGTTGCTTTAAAATTTGAAAATATATCCCTGGGGGACACTTGAAGGGGATGAGTACTAAGGAAAGGATGAATCGTAGGCCAATGATAATAGTCTTTATTAAGCCAATTTCCTGCTGAAGCCAAAAAGAGTTTGCTTCAAGTCTTCCAGTATATAAGAGATTGCTGCAATGGGGAACAACCCTTCTTTGCAGGCCCACTGGGGACAGGTCCCGAAACAATGGGCTACACTGCAGGAAAGAAGTTTTAAGTTAGAAAAGTCATTCTAGCTGCAAGGTGTTAAGCACTGGGAGCGAATGCCTGGGGATGAGGTGGACTCACGGTCCATGAAGCTCGCTGAGACCAGGTTTGGCCCACAGCCACCAGGCACCACTTGAGAGCTGCTGCCCCAGGCCAGGGTTGGAGGGTGGACGGGATGGTTTCTGCAGGTCCCTCCTAGCCTTGTTGTCCATCATTTGGTGACAACAGGGTATGATTTGTCGCATGATGGTGGTTGCAAAGCTTCTTTGTCCAGCAGATGTCTGTGGCTTTGCTGTTACTGGTGCTGGATTGCCATCAGTGGTGCAGCTTCCTTGCCCAGAGTCAACCCTTGTTTGAATCAGACGTCACAGTAGAGCACACGTCTGATTTACATCTACGGTCCAGAAACTGCCCGGGCCCTGCAGCGCCTTGGTCTAGAGGCCTAAGCTGTACTTTATTTTTAAGCCAATAATGCCACGTTCAGGGGCTGCCGTCTAAGTCTGGGATTTGTCGTGCAAGTGCTCGAATGAGTAGTGGAGCATTCGGCCAAGACCAAAATACCACAATAAGCTGGAAAGCTGCTTTCTCCGTTGGCAGTGCCCAAGGTAAGGGTGTTGTCTCTCTCTGACTGATAGGGATAAATCCACGGGATAAATCAGGCTGTGGCCGTTCTGGCTCGGCCTGCCCCTGCCACTGCTGGCTGGAGAAGCTTAGAGACCTCTTGGGCAGTAAAAACACCGACTACCACCTCCAGATCTTGCTGGATGAGATTGGTGGTTGTTTCTGCTCAGAACTGAGCTTCCTGCAGTGTTGTTTCTATTTTTTCCCCTCCAATGCAGCTGCTCTCGAATCTATTGTCAAGGCAATCATTCCTATTTAAATACACATTGATAATTGGGAAGGCTCAGATCATTGCATGCTTTTTGCATTTGAATTTTAGTGATTTCTTAGCCTGCTTACTCTCCCAAGCATGCCGTATTTGTGGTTTATTCACAGGCAGAGGTAATAATTGCAGTTTCATATGGAAGGGAAGGCATCAGAATTCAATAATGAGTGTTTGATGGAAGGAGAATACCAGTAAGACAGAGGTCATAAAAATACCATACGCAGACCCAGCTGTTTATCCATTTCCTCCATTGCTCATCATTGCAACGTCTGCTGGCTGCATTATTTCCTTTCTGTTTAAAGGAGGAGAAATGACCAGGCAACCGAGAAGAAATTAATCCCTAAAGTGAACGTTAAAGGTTCCCAACAGAAAAAGCATTTTTTTTTCTTGCAAGTGCAGCCCTGAGCTGAGTTACGCTGGGGATGGGGCAGAGAGCTGGCATTTAAGAGTGTAAAAATATCGGCCGTGCCTAATTGCAGCGATTTTGCCTGCTTGGCCTTACAGCAAATTGAGATGTTTTCCAGCAAGAGGTTCTGTTGCCCTGATAAGGTAAGTCATCATTAGGCGGGGTCTTCTTCAATTAGCGCTGAACTTAACTTGACCTCTAGGTGGTTAATTAGGGGCTGTCAGCCCAGTAAGGCTCCTGTGAAGCTGTTTTTAGCTGCACCTGAGATGGCTGTGACCCTTGAGCCCAGTTGGCTTGGTGCTGCCGTCCATTGCGAGCACTGCTCGTGCCGGAGCTGTGTTTCCCATGCCTCTGGCCACAGGGATGCTGCGGGTGCAACTGCGAGGCCCCGGCTGCGATGTGGGCACGGTCCTGGGCGCAGAGTGCGGGAAGGCAGCGCAGTCCCAAGGTCAGGTGGGTATGTGACCTTCCTTTCTGGCTCTATCCTGATGGTCTTTATCACTTCTGCCCAACCTGGGGGGCCCAGAGGAAGGACTGAGTGTGTTTTCCATCCCTCTTCCCCCTCCTCCTGCTCTGTGGCCAGGAATTTCCACGCTGCTCCTTAGGCAAGGGGTGATTTGGAGTCCCCTGAACCATCATCAGGAAGGAAGACAATAACAATTTTATATGAGAATAGTTACAAGTGGGGAGTCGCCGTGCTGAGCCATAATTCATTTCAGACTGCCTGTCTTGCAGCTATTTGCCAATTCCTTCAGCATGTAATCTTCCCATTTCCTACAGGCAAACTCTTTTTTGCACACTTATAATTAGGTGGATTTTTTTTTTTTCTTCTCTCTCTTACTAACCTCAGGCTCCAGGCTTGCAGCTTCCGAAAGTAGCTCATGTCCCATTTATTTATTTATTTATTTATTTTAAATTACCCTGTTCTGGAGGGGAGAGGGAGGTTGGGGAAGGCGATTACAGAGAGCGTTGGAGGGAAAATATTTTCGCCGCAGTCTCCTGGAGCAGTTTGGGAAGGAGACAGGAGCCAAGGGAGCCGTTGCAAAGGGTCGGGAGCCGATGGGGCTGAGATGGCACCAGGGAGGAGCGGGCGGCTAGATGGGGAGAGAGCTTCGCCATGGGAACGGCGATGTCCTGGGGACGCTTTCCGGCGCGCAGCTGACTGCTTGACTTCGCTGAGCAAAAACCTGGAGCAGAGGCGGTTTCCCCTTTATTGCTTTGGGGATTTGTCATGATTACATACATTAACTTGCGGCTTTTCTCTTGTAATTGCTGGTTACTTCATATAAATTGTATGTGTGGATATATACACTCACACGTGTATATATGTATGCGCATACATACATGGAAGTGCCTGTTACATACAGAATATATATAATATATATAGAACATACACGGGTACAGAAGTATACATAATATTATTGAACTTATCACACCTTAAAGCAGATTCTATTGAACATCAGCTACAGGGACCTTGAAAATGTGCCCTGGGTGGTCTGGGGAGCGGAACTGTATTTATCTGCCTACTTATCTTCTTGTTTTAGCGTCCAAGCTCCACATTTGCAGGGTCCTGGGTAACAGATAAAGTCACGACCGCTGTCTCATGGGTGCCTGGGTGGAGAGAAGGGATGAAGGCTCAAACGATCCTCGTTTCCTGAGCGGAGGCAGCAGGAACTGGTGCCCGAGGTTCTCTTGGTTTGTATATGAGGTGGTGCGGGATGTGTGCCAGGTTAGAGACAATCAGGATTTTCAAGATTTGAAGGTAATTGCCTCTGGTTTGCATCCAGAAAGCATTTCTTTAGTTTCATGAAATGCATATTGTAGGAGGTGCGACAGAAATGATGAGTTGGTCTGTTATGGAGGAAGAGGAGCGTGTTTAGGTGATGCTTGTTGTATGTCTAACCTGAAAAGGGGAATTGAAGCATGTATGTATGGCTGGGCTGGGGTCAGGAGGTACCTGCTTGGCTTGGTGGAGGTAATGATGGTGAGACACATGGCCCCAATTTACACATGAAGGAAAGAGGCCAGTTATACTCCATTCTCCTTGCCCTACTTGTTGTTATGCAAATCAGAAGGGTATTTTGTATGAAGACAATCTGAAAAAAAATCTGAAAACATGGTTATCTTCTGATTTAATAAAATCCCATTGTCTGATGTATCCTGAAGATGGAGAGGAGATGTGAAAGGAGAATTACTAGCTGCTTGTTCAAATTTGTTTGCACTGTTTTTATATTAATCCCATTCTTCAGGGGTTCTACATGCTCCTCCACTGGGGCAGGAAAGGATTTATTTCTGACCCCTTTAGCATGATTAAGATTCTGGTTTTGACTTTTTTTTTCTTCTTCTTTTTATTTATTTATTTATTTATTTATTTATTTCCTCTGAAACAGTGGAAATTGGCCCCAGTGAGAAACAGGATGTTGAGCAAAGCACTTATGCTCCTAGTGGTATTAAAATCTCTTGGATGCCTGGTGGATAGATCATTCCTCCATGCTCTGGGTTAAACAAACTGTCTGATTTAGGGTGCAGGAATGACTTTTCTGAGGTCAGAAGGGTGAGGACTTTGGAGCATGCAGAGGATCGCTGTGAATATCCCCCAGCAAATCCCCTGCTATTGAAGGAAACTCAACATTAGTGATGCTCTTGCATGTGACAACAGTGTTTTTGTCTGTTATAGGGTGCTGGGAGGTTTGTGTGACAGCAGTGGATGGGAGATGTGGGGAGCGGGTGACCCGTGAACCTCCCTAGAGTAAATATCTCTCATTTTCCCCCCAAAATCAAGGAACTGGTGTGAACGTTGTGTGGTCTATTGCAGTCCTGTGTTCCCAAAGCTGTTCTTCCTGAGTAGTCTTTACTCTAGTAAAGTGACAAAGAAGGGTTTCCTTGAATGTTCCTCTCCTGATTTTTCCCTAAATCCTGGACCTGATGGTGCCTCTTGCCCCACCAGTGCTCTGCCCAGCTCACGCTTCTGCACTGAGCTCCATTTCCCCCAGTGATGTTAAGCAGCAGACCGCAGTGAAACCTAAACTTGAGCTGTTCAGGTCCATAGGTTGATTTAATTACCACTAGCTAAGAGCATTGTACCCGGCACTGGCATAGAG
>WHYT01016560.1:66496-81223 GCA_009806455.1 Tetrax tetrax
TATGGAGGAAGAGGAGCGTGTTTAGGTGATGCTTGTTGTATGTCTAACCTGAAAAGGGGAATTGAAGCATGTATGTATGGCTGGGCTGGGGTCAGGAGGTACCTGCTTGGCTTGGTGGAGGTAATGGTGGTGAGACACATGGCCCCAATTTACACATGAAGGAAAGAGGCCAGTTATACTCCATTCTCCTTGCCCTACTTGTTGTTATGCAAATCAGAAGGGTATTTTGTATGAAGACAATCTGAAAAAAAAATCTGAAAACATGGTTATCTTCTGATTTAATAAAATCCCATTGTCTGATGTATCCTGAAGATGGAGAGGAGATGTGAAAGGAGAATTACTAGCTGCTTGTTCAAATTTGTTTGCACTGTTTTTATATTAATCCCATTCTTCAGGGGTTCTACATGCTCCTCCACTGGCGCAGGAAAGGATTTATTTCTGACCCCTTTAGCATGATTAAGATTCTGGTTTTGACTTTTTTTTTCTTCTTCTTTTTATTTATTTATTTCCTCTGAAACAGTGGAAATTGGCCCCAGTGAGAAACAGGATGTTGAGCAAAGCACTTATGCTCCTAGTGGTATTAAAATCTCTTGGATGCCTGGTGGATAGATCATTCCTCCATGCTCTGGGTTAAACAAACTGTCTGATTTAGGGTGCAGGAATGACTTTTCTCAGGTCAGAAGGGTGAGGACTTTGGAGCATGCAGAGGATCGCTGTGAATTTCCCCCAGCAAATCCCCTGCTATTGAAGGAAACTCAACATTAGTGATGCTCTTGCATGTGACAACAGTGTTTTTGTCTGTTATAGGGTGCTGGGAGGTTTGTGTGACAGCAGTGGATGGGAGATGTGGGGAGCGGGTGACCCGTGAACCTCCCTAGAGTAAACATCTCTCATTTTCCCCCCAAAATCAAGGAACTGGTGTGAACGTTGTGTGGTCTATTGCAGTCCTGGGTTCCCAAAGCTGTTCTTCCTGAGTGATTCTGTAGTCTTTACTCTAGTAAAGTGACAAAGAAGGGTTTCCTTGAATGTTCCTCTCCTGATTTTTCCCTAAATCCTGGACCTGATGGTGCCTCTTTCCCCACCAGTGCTCTGCCCAGCT
The DNA here is from genome assembly GCA_009806455.1 of Tetrax tetrax. Classification (NCBI taxonomy): domain Eukaryota; kingdom Metazoa; phylum Chordata; class Aves; order Otidiformes; family Otididae; genus Tetrax; species Tetrax tetrax. Next base: position 67,596 of record WHYT01016560.1, read on the forward strand.
CACGCTTCTGCACCGAGCTCCATTTCCCCCAGTGATGTTAAGCAGCAGACCGCAGTGAAACCTAAACTTGAGCTGTTCAGGTCCATAGGTTGATTTAATTACCACTAGCTAAGAGCATTGTACCCGGCACTGGCATAGAGATAACTCATCAGACCAAATATTAACCTGGCTGCAGCCAGAGCCTTTGACATTTAACTTCTGATAAATAAACTTATCGGCCAATTACAGCTGGGCTTGGAGCCCTTCAAAGAACTTGCAGGGTTTTCCCTCCTGTTACTCTTAAGAAAAAGCAGTAAAAAGGACAATTCAGGCTAGAGTTGAGTGAAAACCCACAGATCTCCCAATTTTAATCTGTGCCACAGGATCTCTTGTTCCCTGTTCAGCAACAGACCCTTTGGGGACCAGCTGGGGCTTGTACCACGGCACGGCTTGGCTCCGGCAAGGTTTTGACGGGCTCTGAGGATTAGCCTGCAAAGTTTGCCTTGGGGAGCTATTGCCACAGAGCAGAGAGCAGCAGCTTCTTCTGCTCGTCGTCTTTTTGCAAGAAAAACAGCACCGGCTGATTGCAGCCCTGTGCTGTGGTACAGCTCAAAAGGGAACGGCTCCACAGCTGAAAGGAGCCATCATCCAATGACCTGTAAATCAAAACCCTTTGCAACGCAGGGCAATGTGTTTCTGGAGGTAATTCTGCACACGATTATGGTCACAGCGGCTTTGGCCACCTGGAAAAAATGCCTGGCTGGCACTTTGGAGAGTCCGACGCTAACGGCTGCTCTGCGTGCTCATGGAGCTAACAGAAATGTTTGTACAAAATGCTAGGATACAGCAGGTAGGGAGGGGGAGGATTACAGACCTGCCAAAACTTTTTGGTGTTCAGAGCCATTAAAATGCAGATTTCAGTGTGGTCTCTGCTAAATGACTTGGAAGACGCCGGCTTTTGTCCAGGTGGTCCCTTCCTCTGGTACCTCACGTTGCCCTGCTTCACCCCATTGAGCTGCAGCAGAAACCTGGGACCCTGCAGATTGTTTCTCTAATAGAGAGCACGGGGGCTGGTTTGGTATCTTTTATTTTTTATCTTATTGATACCAGTCTTGGAACAGGGACAATTCTGTCTTCCAGGAATCTCAGCTCAAAATCACAGCCTGTTTCCCAAGCAGTTTTTCCTCCCTGGGAACTAAGGCTAATCACAGCCTTTGCAGCCCACCCACTTCTCACCACCGTCCTGCCCAATGATCTCTGCTCAGCTGCTCCGGACCCCGCGCGGGGAGCAGGACTGGACGTTTTCTTCTGCTGAGGCTGATATTGCCACCTGATAGCCCAACAATCTAACAATACTTAAAGAAAACGTGAGCAGAGGTATTTTAATGTCATTCCACAGAACGACCTATGCTGCATTACGTCTCAGTTGCCGTGTTGCCTTTCAATACATAAAGGGAGCTTAAAAGAGAGATGGAGACAGATGTTTTAGTAGAGCCTGTACTGATAGGACAAGGGGTAGTGGTTTTAAACTCAAAGAGAACAGATTTAGAGTAGATATAAGGAAGAAATTCTTTACTATGAGGGTGGTGGAGCACTGGCCCAGGTTGCCCAGGGAGGTGGTGGATGCCCCATCCCTGGAAACATTCACGGCCAGGTTGGACGGGGCTCTGAGCAACCAAATCTGCTTGGAGATGTCCCTGCTTCTGGCAGGGGGTTGGACTGGATGGCCTTGAAAGGTCTCTTCCAACCCAAACCAGTCTATGATTTTGGAAGGGGCCAGCAATGGGCAACACAAAAGACTGAAGACATGAAAAAGCTTAAGATGAGACTGTGTAGTTTGGAGAGGAGAAAAGTAAAAGGTGTTTTGAAGTGTGTGTACAAAGCATGGAGAGAGAAGACCTCTGCCATAGTCTTGCAGACCTCCTGTATTCGATGGAGCTCCTTACTTCATGCGGCTCTCCAGTGCCAGAGAGTAAAACACAGCCGGCAGGCAGCTTCCCCAACAGCCCAGCTTAAACTCCTGAACTGCAAGCGATTTTCATGGCTTGGTGTAATCTATCCACCCCAGCCTTCCTAGGATGACAAGGAGAGACAGAATAATTTTCTCCAGTCGAAGAAAACAGCAAAGTGCTGCTTACAGCAACACATGAGTGCTTAAATCCCTTCATTCCTCCAGAATGAAATGGATACCGATAATTATTAATGGACAATAAACTTGCAGACTGGAAAGGCAGAATTCATCCGACCATGGACAGACTAGTATTTACAAATATGTCAGCACAGTGGAAAAATTCTGCTGAATTCATGTTACTTACTGATTATTTTTTTTTTGAGTAAATATTCTTGAATATTGTTTTAAGGAATTTTATTTTAGGGAAGAGCTTATCTGCTTATGTCGGGGAACTTAAATTGTTCTGGGTCAACAAAAGTTGGTTTTGGTTGCTGCTTCTTTATGGCACTTGAAATATACTGATTGAAACAACAAGTTTTAAGAAGACTTGGAAAATCCCTGAAATAGCAGTTTTCAAGTAAAAATAGTGATTTTTACAACTTTCCATATTTCTTGGTCATAAATAACACTTGAATTGGGATTTTTAAATTTTAACTATCAGTAGGTTTTGTTGTAATGTGTCTGGACGCATCCACTTAGAAGTTGCTGTGCTATCTATTTAGTTCTTCTGACTTTGACCATTTAAAAAAAAATATATATATATATTTTGGGATTGAAAAAAACCCACTTTGAAATACTGGAATTTCCAGTAAATTGAAATTGTAATTTTGAGTCACTTTGGCTGATAACCGCACACGTAACGAGCCTACGCTGGGGCACAGTTATACTCTGCTCATGGGCTCATCCCTTTCAGTTTGACTGAAGTCTGGTCTGGAGCTTGGTCCCCAGGAGCTAATTCCTTTGCAGTACAACCAGCTCAGCCCAGTTACTCCAGTAATGGGTGAAAGGGCGTTTGCAGCAGTGACAGATAGGTGGTCTTTGGGTAGGACTGTTTAGGGGTTGTTCAAGCAAATTAGAGGCCATCAGCCAATGGCTTGGTCAACATTTTCATGATTGCATGACTTTGTTCCACGGTTTCTGATCTCCACCACTGTGGATATTCCAAGCTCAGTTAATTGCTTGAGTTCTGTTTAATTGCTGAACTGCTTTCTCTGCAGCTGACACATTTCAGGCCACCACCGTGCTCCGGGGAGGTGCCCTCACCAGCTGTTAGACAGGGAATTGAGAAGGATGCCTACCATGGCCCAGGCTCGCTGCATTCCTAGAAAGGAAAAACAGTGTTTTGGGTGGGTGCCAGTGAGGTACTCTCAGCAGTTCTCTACTCGAGGACGGCTGATGGACCAAGCCTGACCCGTCCTGCAATTAGCTGACGGACAGTTATGGCCAGAAAAAAAAGGCAGATGGCTGAGAAGGGAAAACTTTACAGCCTGGGATTAGTGTCCTCTGGCCAGCTGGCTGTTTGTGCATACTTTATTCAGACAACTTTGAAATGCAGGATAATTTATGTGTTCAATGGACCAGAACTGACTCTGGGAGCCTTAAGGGTCTTCCATCATCCTGAGAGTGAAACAGCCGATGCAGACGTTAGAAATGACTGTTGGTCCAGAAACCCCTGCTGTCAGTTCCCAGCGCATCTGAAAATTTTGGATAAGCTTCATGCCACTGGGGTCCTACCTTCCTCCCCACTCCTGACACCTCCACCAGAGCCCTCTGCCCAATTCTGCTTACCTGGATCAGACCAGTTAATAAAATCTTGCTGTATTATTCCTAGGAGGGCTGTTCCTGTGTTTCTCTTGCTTGCTTCCAAAAGACAAACCAGGTCTGAATTTTCCTAAGAAAACCTAATCTTGTAAGGCATCCAGCTGACTTCTCTAGGGTCTGGATGGCTGAAAGGAGAGCCAGAGAGGTGGATGGACAATTGAGTGCTCCTGCAAGTCAACCTCCTTCCAAACGGTGAGCCAGCCTGGTAGAAGTTGTCACTTCTGTAGTGCATTTTTTTTTTAATTATTTTCTTGCATTGCAGCAGTACCTCAGAGGAACCCCCCAAGCCCTAGGGAACTCTTCCACTAAGCATTTAAAATTCAGCTCCAACATAAGACTGGACGTGAAGAGCTCAGTCCACGTAGGAGCTAGAGCAGCCTCCCGGGGTGTGTGTTACAAGAGCCTTCCATCTTTGCCAATCCACAGAGGTCACGAGTTGCCACAGCCAGCAGCTGCAGAGCCCGTGCTCTTTGGTTCAAGCTGTTACAGCTTTTAACCGAGGAGTGGATTTACCAGGGATGAGAAAAATGAGCTTTCACTCTCCCATTAACTATATCCTCTTGCTGCCTTGGCAGCTTGCACAGTCAGCTGCTGCCCACCGGCTCCACTGCTGAGAAGCCGCAGTGCCAGGACTATGATTTTTTTTTTTTTTTTTCCTGTAATTTTGTAGCATTTACGAGCCCCACCACGCTGGATCCCACGTCTAAAGGGGATGTCTGCGCGCTGACATCCCATTAAGAGCAACAGCTTTCCCACCAGCCCCCACGTCGCGCAGTCCTGGCAGTGACGCAGGATCCCCGTGGGCAGAGTTTAGCTCATGAAGGTGGTACCTGCATCCTGCCGATCCCATCCCACCCCCTGAGGATAAGAGATGCCAGGGATTTTGGCTCCCTCTGTTCCTCTTGCCTCCGCTTGTGAAGGAGCTGCACCATGAGATGATGTCTGCAGGTCTTCTGCAGGGAAAAGCTGGGCACCTCCCTCCTGGCCAGGCAGGGTGCTGGTTGCTTTGGCCCTAGGCAGTGCCTCAATCACAGCCTTGTTTCTTTGTCACCTCCTGGAGTTTCAGAAAATGGAGATGAAATAGCACAAGCGAAAGGTGGGTGCATAGTTCTGGCTGCAGGGCTCTGAGCCTCAGCTGACTTAAATAATCATTAAGGTTGGAAGAGCCCTCCAAGATCATCAAGTCCAATCATCAACCCAACACCACCCTGTCCACTAAACCATGTCCTGAAGCGCCACGTATACATGTTCTTTGAACACCTCCAGGGATGGTGACTCCACCACTTCCCTGGGCAGCCTGTTCCAATGCCTGACCACTCTTTCAATAAAGAAGTTTTTCCTAAGATCCAGCCTAAACCTCCCCAGCTACAACTTGAGGCCATGCGAGCACTGAGACCAGGCTGGTTCCTGTCGCTGTTGATGGCAAAGGTTTTTTGGCTTTGGTAGGCTACAGCCGTGCACACTTGGATGCACAGGACATTTTTTTGATACCGTGTGTTTAGAATTTCAGCTTTTGCATTCAACCCTCTTCTCTCTGCTCCAACCTCCACCCCTCAAACATGCAAGAAAGGTAAACTGTTCTTGCTATTTTTATTTTAAGTCAGTCAGTCCCTTCGGCTGTGCAGTACTAGCATCTTAACCAAAAGTTGATGGCTGTATACTTCTGGCTTTCCTTCATTAACTCAAGCTATTGATCAGCTTCCTTTAGGAGAGCAGCCTGGAAGTGAGATACAAGTGAGTACAGAGAGAAAATCAGGATAAGAGCAGTGATGTGGGACTCCTCAGTCCTTTCCGCAAGGTGGAAGATAAATGCACATCATTTCCCTGCAGGAAATGTCCTGGCTGTGGCTCAGCTCTTCCATTTGCCTCCAATCCGGTTTCCCTGCGGTGTTGGAGTGGACGCTGCTGCAGGGATGCACCCACTTTGGGGATATTCCTCCTTCCTTTGCAGAACCAGATGCAAACCAGGCTTTGGTTTATTCCCTTGACTCCTCTGCTGTGGCCTTCCTGGGTGCTTCTTAAGTCCCTTCTAACCCCTGAAGTTTTTTTGGACTGCTCCTCTCCTTGCTCACTCTTGTGTCCTCCGAGCCCTCCTTGGCTCTTCCCATGCAGCGGTTCCCACCGCCCCTCTCCTTTGGATGTGCTCAGGGCAGATGCATCTCCAGCCCTTCTGACGTTGTGGTGAAGCTGAGGTAGCGCTCTCCAGCTGGCATTGCAAGCGTTAATCCAGCCTGGGGAAAAAGGAGATGATTTTTTGGGGGGGGGAGAACTTTTTTTGTTGTTGTTTTGGGGTTTGTTTTTTTTTTTTGAGTTGTTAACTGACATCTGAATGGGAGATATGAATATAGAAATTATTCTTTGCTGAAAGCTGCAGAAAAGCCACAGCCCTCAGATCAAACAAGTTTTTGTGCCACAGCAAAATTAAATCCTTGTGATTTCCATATTCTTCAGTCAACAGGCTGGCGCCCAAATTGTTGCCATAGCTACTGAAGCACAGGCTGTCAGGAGCAGGGGAGGGAGCGGGAGACGCGCTGTCCGAGGGTTAAGTAGCTGTTTAATTATTCAACCCAATATCTGGCAAGCACTCCAGATTGACAAAGGGGGGTCTCCTGTGATCTCCGGCCGGATGGATCCCTTTAACCCGTTCTCCTCTCTGCCACGTTCTCTGATGAAAGGAAAAGTGGCTTTCTTTTGCTTTTCTTTCCCCCGTTGCTTATGTTCCCCTGTCACACTTGCTAGAGACTTTATGTGAGTCAACAAGTGTGCTGGCTCAGGGATTTATGGAATGGGATAACACACTGGCTCTGACACCCGCACCCACTCCTGGGCTGTGCCTCAGTTTCCCCAACTCCCGAAGCCACGGTGGGGTGGTGATGCTGCGTGGCAGGAGCCTTTTGCTGCGGAGACCTTGACACTGGGATGTGTTGGTTCTTCCCAGGCTGCCCCGGTTGGAACGTGCTGTGGTGGGGACACAGCCGTGGGCATCAATCCTCCCAAGGCACGCGGGGAGCTTGGCGCGGTGGCGGCGGGAGAAGTGCAAAGTACAAGTGCACGGCGCTGGCTGAGCCAGAGAGGGTGATGTTATCTGCCTGGAGAACCTCCCCGTGATGGTTTTCCTCAGCTTTGCATGTACAGCATATTGGGAACATAGGCTGCTTTTTTTTTCTAATGGAGCAAAACAATGAAAATACTTGGAAAAAACCCAGCTATGCTGGTCAAGACACCCTCATTAAGGAGAGTGGAGTTTTCAGACGCCTTCCTCTCTTTTCAGCTCTCCTTTACTGTTTAACTCTAGAGAAACCCTGGCTTGCTCTCGTACAAACGTGAGGGCTTTTTCTTTCTGGAAATCATATTAAAAGCGTTGCCTGGCCAAGCTCCTTTGCCAAGCTGATTATTGTGTTGTCCTGCAATGCAAAAACACTGGGGGTAAGGTAAGGTAACAGTGCAAAATCCGCCACTTAGTCATTGTTGGACATGAGAAACTGCTTGGGTTACCAAAGAAATATGCTGAAAGTGGATGCTGATAGCCCCTGGGGGTCCAGCTACCTGGCTGGTGCCAACAAAAAGAGACAAATTAATAAGGTCGATGACCAGTTGCTTCTGTACTCTTTTCTTAACCTTTATTTTGCAGAGAACTTCCAGACAGATGAAGGACAGCGCCTAGTTAATCATTTATCCATCTGCATATCCAGCCTCTCTTTCCATATTCTTCTCTGGCCTCAGAGGAAAAATTAACGTATGTATTTATTTTTCTGGTTTCTCCCCCACAATCCTACGGAAGCAATTTTGGTTACAATAGGAAGTCATGTCCCATCCAATTCAGTTTTTAAAAAAAAAAAAAAAAAAAAGAGGAAAAGGAAAAACGGAAGCACGCTAGAGTGATTGGAAAGGTCTGCCGGGGAGAGGGTGCTCCAGCCGGCCCTGGCCTGCCTTGGAATGTTTTCTGCTCCAGCGTATTTTTAGCTACTGTCACAGGGCGATTTCCTTGCTGATCTGCTTGAGGTTCATGTTGCGTCGCTGAAAAGCTCGCTTGCTCCAGCGCAGACCTCCAAGCTAGAGAGCTCCTGACCGCAGATTTTCATCTGGATGCTTTTCTATTGTCATGGGCCAAATATTGGAGCCTTTTCTCAGCCTTTTTGCAGACCCAAGTGGCCTGACTCATGTCTGAGCGCTTTCTCCAAAGCCCCTTGCTCCGTCAGGCGCTCGCTGCCATTCCTGCTTTGCCACAGGATGCTTTGACTTCCTGGCGATGGGCTGTCACCGGCTTTGCCTGCAGCCTCCAACTTTCCCCCTTCGGTCACTTCTGTCACGGCCACGCGTCATGCAGGACCCACCTGGGGAGGACAGAGGTGCACAGTCAGCTCTTTGGGCAAGCGTAGCTACTCGGACCGTGGTGAGGTATCTGCATCTCACTTACATGAACCAGTGCCTCAGTTTCCCCATCTTCATGCTGCAGTGGCTTTTAATTTCCTTTCTTTTGTTTATTCTTGAGATCATATTTTGCAAATAATATTGGTCACAAAGCTCTGTGGCATTGCAACATTCCCTGTATAATAGATCCTTCCTCTCTGTGTTTTCCTGAAAACCCACGGCCCAGAATGATCATGAAGCATTCCAAGAAGAAATGCCAAGAATGTCCTAGTAAATGTCTTGGCTCTTAATGTCTTGGGTTTTTTTTTTCTATAAGTAATGAAGATGGAGCATCGTTTAAAGTCTTTATTGAGTCTACTAAGCTGGGTTGGATTTCACTGTTTTCTGGTTTCTTGGGAAGGCTGACCAAGCTCTCTCTAATTTCAAACCACAACCCACCTTGGCCTTCTCTGATGGGAAGAGAAAGATATTGGATATTCATGCAGTAAAATCTTGTTCACCTGATGGGACGACAGAAATACAGCATGCAGAGGGAGTGGACCAGTCTCCTGGGCCATACTGGCATAGATATTTGTGTAGTATCGGGCACTTTGATTAGAGCATGGTTAAATGGCAGGGGTGGTACAGCTGGGTGCAGACAACACGTGTGCATCCTCTCCAAGGGTCTTCTCACACCCACTGTCAGTTGCTTTTTTTTTTGTCAGTGGCTTCTCTTCAGTTGAAACGCAGAAGTCAGTGACAGAACAGTATTTTTTCAGGGTGATTTACTGGACTTCATCTGAGCTGTGGCAGCTCTGCAGTTATCGGCTTTGTTTGGGCTCCTTGGAAGTTTAAATCAAATGACATTTTCATCCTGGACGTTGGTGGCAGGAAGGGTGACAGGGCTGTGGTGAACGTTCCCAGCTGGCAGGTCCGTGTTCCTCCTGTAGATCAGCAAAGGCTGGGCTACAGTGCTGGCACCGGGCCATCACTTGATCCTGTGCTTTCCATTGCCAAAAACGACTCTGGCTTTTGGGTGCTTTGATTTCCTGCAGCCTATGCTCGGAGTCGTGCCAAGACTTAGTGGCAGAGATCAGGCAAAACTGCTACTTGTCAGGAATTGGGTCTGTCATGGTGTTTTCTTGACCACTGAATTGCTGATAGCATCGGTCCCTGCACTTGTGCCGGTCCCAGCCCCGACACCCACACAGGTTTCTACACCTGAAGCCTGACCGGCACTTTGGCAGCATTTAAAGCCTTCCCAAGGTGGGTGGGAGATTCCTGGCAGAATGACAGCCTGGAAGGTATCAGACACTGCAATGGCTTCTGCTGCTGCCCCCGGTCAGCCGATGGGACCACTGTGAAGGACAAGATCTCACCTCTGCATCACTGTTGTTTTGTCACTTGGTTTTTTTTTTTTGTCACAGGGTTTTTCCTATGGCACATCGGGCTGTGAAGGAGCCTCGGCCAACCACGCTCGAAATTTTGGGGTTGGAAAAACCAGCATCACTTAAATCAAGGAGTGGGGCAAAAAGCCCTTCTGATTTCACAGGGGAAGCCAGACTAGCAGGGCTGTGAGCAGGACAGCATGTGGCTGCGTGGAGATTAATTTGCTTAATTGCCTCACGCTGTTAGCAACAGTTACCATGTTTACCGGTTGAGTCAGTAATGCTTGTTAAAACTCTAATTGAAAGGGACCTCAAGTAATAAAAACCAGCCTTGGAATGGTCCTCACATCAGCTACTGTTGCTTTGCTACAGCAAACACAACACTGCCGTCTCCTCTGAGCACTCTCTTGTTTGGGGCCATATCCACCCTTTATGGACAAGGCCTGTGGAATTCCATGTTTTGACAAAAGTGACTTTTTTCCCCTCTAACTGCTGTTTCTGGATGTAGTGAGCAGAGGTGGTAGGAAATTGTACCTCTGCCCACTGCCATGGCAGTGCAGCCCTGGGGCTGGCATCTCCCACCCTGTGCAGTGGAAAAGCCCGCGGCGTCGCCGGGTTATCTCTGTGGGAGTCTTCGCAAAATGAGTGGGAGGATTTCTCTGGCTCCAGAGAAACGTAGGTTGTGCCTCAGTATCTTCTCAGTTTGACCTTGCTCTCCGGAAGGATCTCGCACTCATTGGATGAACATGTGTGGGGAGAGCCCTTTCTTGCCTATGTGTTCAAAATGCAGATAGAGAACCAAACTGCTTTGTGGTGTCTGTAAATTTGTCCACCCATCCTCTTCCTATGGATGAGGTCTATGGAGAGAGACCAACGCTGCTGGTCAGTCATGACGCACCAGCCAGGGATGCTGGTGGCCACTGAGCAAAGGAGAGTGGGTGCTCTTCTGATCCAAATCTTTCTGTTTTGGTGAGCTCTTCCCCCTTTGCCACCTTGATATGGAGTTTGGAAAGAGACAGAATTCATTAAGCAAGGAACAGGTGACTAATCCAGTTTGTGTCTAATCACCTGGTAGGCCACAGCTCTGAAATTCCAGAGAGGAATAGCTGTGTCTATGTATGAGAGCTCACCGAGCTGCAGTGTGTAGGGTTTGCAATCCCAGTATTTCTCCATGAACGCCTGTTTCTAACTTGCTGGGACATGTCCCCTTAACTGCCCGTTATCGCTCTATCTGTCATACTGGCATGCCATTCTTGGCATCACCTTGCTCTGTCTGACGGAGTTGAGGCGGAAATAAGACAGAAGCTCGGTCTGCTCTGGTCTGGGAAGAGGCATGGGCCATCATGACGCTATCTGTGGACCCAGGGCAGCCAGAGGCACACATGTCAACGTTACTCAAACCACGGTGTCTCTAGGGCTGTGCGGCCCTGCCTCCCTAAGCAGCTATGGGAGAGTTAGGGGCTGCAGTCACACTCTTCCTTTCTTCGTGCTAGTTTAGTCCTCACGCCTGCATCTTTAACCTCCTTTAACCACAGAGGGAGCCAGTCTTTCAGCCTTAGACACCATGGCAGGTGCTTAAATTCATTATTCACAGCAGAATAATCGGGGGTTTTTAACAGCGTAAAGGTAGGTATCCATCAAACAGGAATGAGAACTGTAGGGAAGGTCAAGCAGGAGAGGAGGAGGACTTGGAACAAGGAGATATGCTTAGAAATTCCCCTGGTGATGAGCAATGGCTCAGAGCAAAGACAATGCCCCTGGAAGCTGCAGCATCCCTCCAGTGCAGCCCAGGTGTGCACATCTTTTTATCTGAATTATACTTGTTCCTGCGGGGCCAGCTGGGATCTGAGGGCTGGTTTTCAGTTGGGAAATCCACTTCTTGTACTGGAGTGGCAGGGAGTCAGGAACTAGATTAATAACCCCCCACAGACCTCATAAAACCAGAGGGATACTGCCAAAGCAGAAGGACTGAGCTTTACAGTCGCAAGAAGCGTGGAGGAGGAATCAAAGCTTACGACACAATTTTGTGTGAATAAGGTCAGAACATTGTGTTTTGGCTGCATGAGTGGGACTTTCACAATGGAACACAATGTTGAAACATTTTGCCTATTTTTTTGGTAAAGGAGGTAAATCCCAGAATCCAACTGCTCTGTGATTCCCAGCTGAGCCAGGATCAGAGGAAAAAAATATAGTCCCATGAGGTGTGGGTGCAGTCAAACCATCACTCCCAGTTCAATCTGGATAGAGGAAATATTGATCCTGAATCCATCTGCTCTCATAGAAGATTGGGTGCTCTGCCCTTGAAGGCCACTCCATCGGAGGTGTACACCGATGTGCAGCCTCCTTATGCCTCTGAAAGCCCTGCTCTGCCTTCAGCAAGGAGCAAATTCCCACAGCTCCTCTGAAGAAGGCGAAGATGCACCCAAAATGCAGGGCAGTCCAAACACAGAGCCGCTCAGTGCTGAAGGGAAGAGCTTCACTCACCCTTCTACCATGGCAGGGCACTAATGGAGGAAGTGAATCCATCTCTTTTCTCGGCAGTATGACTTAATTTCGGGAGGGAAAAACGAGCTCATGAGGACTGCCAGCTTCCCTGTCACCTTCCTTCTCACTCCTAATGGACTCGGGAATGGGTAGGGAAGAGTTAGACTTATGCTGAAGGCGTTGGCCAGCTGAGCCGGGGAGGAGAGGCAAGAAATCTGCCTTGTAACCCCAGCTCCATAGCTCCTTCCCCCTGTGTCTGGCTCAGCCCAGCTCTGTCCTGCCCTTCTTCTGGAGGGAGAGGAGGAGAGACAGCCTGATACCTCGTTGTTACTCATCACAGTGGCTATTTCTCACGCAGGGATTCTACTTCGCTCTTTCCCCTAAGTGCTCTGTGAAACGTGCTCTGGTTCCTGCAGTGCTTCTTGCAGCTCAAGCCTGAAGTGGAAGGGATGACAGGGAGCCTGAGGCTTCCCAGGAGGAGGTTTGGGCCAGAGCCTCAGCCAGTGCAAGTTCTCCTGGCTGCATGGATTTCAAAACCCCATTTCAGGACCAAAGTTGGCAAGGGAGTTTTGAAGTGCAGATGTCTCGGAAAAGCAATGATACACAGAATTCTGTTTCAATGATAGTAATAAAAGGAAAACAACTTTAGGAAATATATGTAAACCATCCCTAATCACAACCAGGAAATCAACTTTGCTAGCAAGGGGCTAGTCATGTGTCTCATCTGGGGCTCGGGGTAGGAACAGGAGAAATGTAGAAGGAATCAATTTTTACCATGTTATGCTGAGCCTCACACTGACAGACACAAGCCAGCTGCCAGCGTCAACACTTAAGGCATAACCTGACCCAACTGCTCTCTTTTGGGGCCAGGATCCATCGGCTGGACACCTCCAGCTCCAGGGAGCTCCATCCTCCTGGAGACGAGAGGCGAGTGCAAGGGGCATTGGTGGCACTGTCTACGTAGGCAAAGGATGTCCTGGACGTGATCGTCCTTGTGGATGCTGCCACTGGGAAATCTACCAGAGGAACCTACTGGGTCTTCTCCCCTCAGTGGCATCTCATTCAGTGACAATATTAATTATGGCTTCTGGCTCTGGACCTCCCAGCTTCCAGCTCCCCAGCCTGACAGCACCACTGCTGTGTTTCTGCATCCTCTCGTGCAAGAGCAATGCCAGTGAATGTAGGCAGTTTGGCTCATGGACTCTATTCTATTAATTCTTCCTCCTTATAGACCTTTCTGATCTTCAGAAAGAGCAGAAGGCAAGGAGGAAGGCAAGAAGGCATCCAAGGTGGCTACTTTGGCTAATCAAGCCTCCAGAAAGTCCCCAGAGGACCAAGTTTCTGAGATACTACCATGAGAGTTTAAAGAGATGCTGGTAACGTGGTGAAGTACCTGAACCAAGAGGCCTGAAGCATTCAAGCAGACACCATGGTTCAAAAAAATGAGCTGGTCAAAAAGTCTTCAAAATACCATGCAGTGTCAGAGCAACAGCAACAAGCTTGTTCTGAAAGCAGTGATGGAGCTCAAATATATTCTGTATGCACTCACGCATATATAAACGTTGAGATCAGCACCGGATGGTGTTTTTTATTTAGTTTCATGCTTTGTTAACTTCTCTAAATTACGTGGAACGCTCTTTTTTTTTTTTTTTTAA
>WHYT01016560.1:90560-107280 GCA_009806455.1 Tetrax tetrax
TTTTTTTTTTTTTTTTTTTTTGTGGGATAGCATTACTGGTGGAAAAAATGACCTGCAGAGACTGATTTCCTTCTTTCTGTCACTTAGCATCTGCCAAGACCTGATTCTTTCTGGTTGTTAAGAGAGGGGCTCAAAGCACAAATGCTGCAACCCCACCTTTGAAAAGTGAGCACTCTGCGCTGCCCTGTCTCCTACATGCCCCGGGTTCGTGCATCCTAAAACACAAACCTTAGCCGTGATGGAGGTGTCTCCCTTTCTGAGGACATTACCAATCATCTTTGGAGGCAACGCACTCTTCACATTCTCACCTTTTCTATAGTCTTGTAAGGCACCAAGGCGCAAACCACTCGATTCTTTTTGCTACCCCAATAGCTTCTGCAGTCCAGGCAAATCTCAGCAGCGCTTCTTCTGTCTTGTCATATGACACTTGCAACACCACTTCACAGTGTCTCAAGCCATGCTAAAGGTCATGAGATGCCTGGAGTTCTTGCCTTGCATTTAAATATCTCCTGCTCGAAGCACGTTGGTAGTGTAGACACCAAGTCAGGTCTTGTCTGCCTTTCTCTGTTCTTCTTTCTGCCCCTCTCAGGATGGGATTTCCTCCTTCTAGGGGGGAGGTGGATGTCAGCTGAGGTTTTTTTCTTGTCACAGTTTGATTAAAATGAACTTGGAGCAGAGTTCTTCTCAAGAACCGCCTGGAATGTGTGGAGGAGGCTGGATTTCAGGTTTGGTTTTTTTACAAAGTCTTAGCTGGGTTTTGGTTTGGAAACCCCAAATTCAAATGAAAGATTGGTGGCTGAGATAAAATAGATCTGAGATCCAAGTCAACCTGGTTTTGCTTTTGCAAACCCCAAACCAGCTTGGTTTGCTCTTCATAGAAATGAAGGAGGAAACCCCCCAAACTTTTATCTGAGTCCTCCTCAAAATTCTTTTGATGCCCAAGATAAAATGGAACTGAGATTTACACGAAGTGCTGGGGAAGAAGGGGCCTCAAAATAAGAGGTTCTGGCCCTGTTAACCGCCCTGGATGGACATGACCCAGCACAGCTTGGCAACCCAGATTCTTAAGTCATTGATGCTGAGAAAAGCAATAAATCACATTTGACAGCTTAAGAAAAAACAGTCTGACCTTGTGCCTGTTTTTGATCCCACTGATGCAGCTGGAGACCTCAATGAGCACAAAAATGGCAGCTCTGAGCCAGTAGCCAACCGGAAAAATATGTGGAAAAAGTCCTTCATACACTACTGCTAACGGGGAATATGAAAATATTTCTCCAGGATAGTAGCCACCTCTTCCAGATCGATTGTTAGCTTAAGTTATTAACAAGGTCTAAGAGCAAACACAGAGAAACAGGGGCAATGGGTATGGAATAGATGAAACTATGAACCAGGACAAAGACATTCCATAAGGAAAACAGTGGCTGTGGCCATTATCGCTTCGCAATGGGGAAGAAAAGCATTTCTGTATGCAATGGGCTACAAAACCACAAGATACAGGTAATGGGGGACACACAGCCACCATGGTGAATTCACACTGCGAAACCAGCTGAGCATCCAACCTACGCATGAAATGTCTAGCTGGGTCATCTCCCAGGCTGCAGTAAAGCCAAATCCTCAGGTACAAAATCTGTGCTTTCTGTAGGCAAGGAGAAGTTGGGAAAACAGATTTATCTGTCCCCTGTCAGAAGCCCACACAATGTCCAACTGGTTTCGCTGGGATGGAGAACGTAACATCTCCCAGCAGAAATGTTTACTCCTTACTCCCACCACGTTGTGCCTTTAACATCATCAGCCAGTTCAGATTTTGGAAGTTCTCAGAAGCTCTGGAAGCTGCACACAGTTTAGAAATGAACCTCGCCAGGCAAAAAGCTTGCAGCCCTCCAGGTCAAGCCCTTTTAAGAACTCTTTTATTGCGACTTTACCAAATCCATTACAAAAAAAAAAAAAAATCCTCCTGAAGATTACACCTTTGAAACGATAGCTACCTACAAAGTTTTAACACAGTAGTTCAAAGTGTTGGAAAAGACACTTTTACATTTTGCAGAGAACAGCAGGTTTTAATCTATTGTGATTTTTTTTTCTCCTCAGCATGTTTCGAGTCTGTTACATGAGTGTTATCTGTCCGGTTTCCAGGTTTTTATAATCCACTGGGGCCTGTGTAAATCTCAGGATTTCCTCTGCAGACTCGGCTCATGTTCCACAGCTGTGCTTGAGCACATGTGTGAGGAAATTAGAAATGAAATCAGCTGATCCAGTGTGGATTAGGGTGAGGAGAGCGACCCAAGCCTCGCGGGTGAGCTGTCCTGTCCGCGTGGTCAATGCCACCCTCCGGAGCTGGCCTGCCGTTAGTGCAAGGTCCCAACACAAGAGGGGTGACTTCTGCATCCCCTCAGCCAGCACCCAAGATCTTTTTCTCATCTCTCGCTGTTCTGGCTGCCGTAAATTCACATTATCGCGTAGTCGTATGGGAGCAGTGCCATGAGGTGTCAGCTCTGAGGAGGCCAAGTGCGGTTAAGTGAGGTCGTGGCTGCATCTGGGTGCAGTGGCAGCCCCGTTTCTTTCAATTCTTTTAACCGGATTCGCTTTCTTCAGCTGCCTTTGGCCCACCTGGTTTCCACCAACCCCCTACCAAATCAGCCCGCTGCACCGGCAGCCGTGAGCGGACCTTGCGGGACGCTTGGTGAGGGTGGGGTGAGGCTCTGTCCCAAAATCTGCCCATGGCAAAGGCTTGCCCCGGTGAGGATGGAGAGGCGCGCTACGTGGGCTCCGGTGCCGGCAGTGTGGGCAGGGGCAGTCAGGGCTGAGTGCCACAGGCTCGGGGGCTTTCGTTTGATGTCCCCGTGCGCTGTTTGAGGGGCGCGAGGCCATATCAAAGGCGAGTGGCGGCGTGGGCTCTGCACCCGGGGTGCCAGGCTGGGGTTAAGTGAGCCCTGAGGGCTCTGGCAGTTCAGGGCTGGCCCTCTGCCCGGCAGCAAATCCCACTTCAGAAAGATTCACCCCACATAGCAAACTTTTTGCTCAAGAGGTGGGTTTGCCATGAAATCCCCATGCCAGGTGATTTCTACCTGCTTGAAGTCTCGCTCCCAGCGCTCTGCTGCCAGGAAAGCGACTGGAGAGGGTCCCTCCCTCCTCTTTGCAGGAGCTGGGAGCACCCACAGGCATCTGCTATAGGTTTTCTCAAGCCAAATAATATTTTTTTTTTCATTTTTTTAGGCCTGACAAAGTCTGTGGCATCATGAGGAGCAGAGCCCAGGTCTCCAGTCACTGGACCATTTTCGACTCCTGTTCATTACCATTTACTCTCCAGGCTTCCCAAAGACGGGAACGTAGGGAAAGGGAGCAGCAACAATTTTTAATATAAATCAAGCTAATTGCAGTGTTGAGCACGGTAGAAGTGGCATTGTAAGAAAGTGCGGACAGACGTGGACGAACCGTGCAGTGCAATCACCCGGAGCACGCCGGTAAATTTAATGAGCTGCTTACCTGAATGGCAGTTCTTTCCTTCGCCAGCGCCTGGATGATTACAAACACCCGTTTATCTTAAGATTGTCTCATGTGGAATTGGCAGCTGGGGTTGCTTGAAACGTCTGCGCAACGTTTAAATTCTTTAAAGATTTTTCAAGGGGTAAGCATTGCATACCACGGTCTGGCAATCGTCTGCTCTGCTCCTGGAGCTGGAGACAAAAGGTAATGAGGCTTGGAGAGCAAGTTCCCCGCAATGCCGCACGAGATGCATGAACGCGACACGCATGGGGCTGGAAAACCCCGCTACTTTTCCTACTTTTCCTTTTCAAGTAGTTGAAGGAGCAAAGGAACGGGAATCTGGCCCAGGTTTCCTGCACATTCAAGCAGCGTTTCTCCCTCTAGGCCACGGGTTTATGCGTAGGGAAGCAGAACAAAGGTAAAAGACAACGATTATGAACTGAGATGAACTTCCAGCTGAAGCCAGGAGGAGGGATTCTGACTCTCAGGAGCTGCACAGTGCAGTGGCCACAGGTCTGGACACCTCGTGTGGTGGGTACCCAGTGAGCACAGGCTTTATGAGCACTGGTAGTTAATAAATACTTGCCTGAAGGTTGGGCTCTCGTGCCAGTTTTGGAGAAGGTGGTGGACCTGGTGTACGGCCCCCTGGCTGACTTCAGAAGTACGGATGTGTCTCTTGGGTCTGGAAACCTGGCGGAAGGTTGGTCATCTGTACACTGTCACCTGGGGTAGGAGGCAGAAGGCGCCTCGGAGCAGGGAACATTTGGTTTCCCACAGGGTGAACAGAGCAATTAGACACAAACCCTGTAACTGCTTTGCAGGTAGTAAAATTTTGGAGGAAACAGAGCTAGACTTAATCCTGTAACCAGTGCTCCTGCTAGTGCAGAGAAGGACATCCCAAGGGTAATTGCTATGATCATGGTAAGGAACAACCCTGAGCACCAGAACTAGTAAAACTTGGTGTCCTACACTGATTTCTTGCTCTTCTGGGGCTTTGATGTCTAAGAAGGCACAAGCTCTGACTTAATTTTCCTCCCTGATGAAGCATCACAGAGGTGGTCACTAATTGGATTTTCTGTTGTCTGATGTTACAGGAGATTTTTCACCAGTGCTGCGTTCCGATATTGCACTGGGAAGCCAGGCGGTAGCTCTGGAGTAGGGAAAGCTCGATGAAAGTGAGTGTGAACTGGCCAAATGCAGCACTGCTGGGCATGGTGTTCCAGTTGAGAAACTGGAAAGGCAGTCATGACACCTTGTGTAGAGCTTCACTTCCACCTGCTGCTGAGAGCCAGAGAAAGGAGCTGGAAAACTCCTGAAACTGGGATCCTCAGGTGCTTTGTTGGAGGGTCCCATCACCCATGAGGCTTGAGGTGCAGCCGTGGCTGGCAGTGGGATGTGCGTTTGGGAGACCCACCTCTGCATGGGAAAAAAGTCCCCTTGGAGCCCTGGAAGCCTCCAGCCGCTTAGCCAGACCAGGACTGGCAACCATATGGAATGTTTGGAGAGATTTAATAGTTTTCCTCCACCTGTTACATAGCTGTTTGGCTCTTCAGCCCTAGTGCATCTGTAGGCTGTGGAGTCTCCGTGTGTACCTTCGGATTTATGGGATTTTGGTGGCTCCCATGCAGCTCTGAGCCACCAAGTCCATGGACACTGGGGCAGGGTTCAGGTGTGTTAACCCCCTAAAGAAGTTATGCCTCCAACCTCTGTGCCATGGGAGGCCCAGTCCATCTCCACAACTCCTCCTTGGCCTCGTCCCTGTAGCGAATGCAGGGCGTCTCATGTTCCTCATCCCAAAGACCCAGGTTCGCTCTCTTTGTTGACTCAGTGGACATTATTTCTCGCAAAACCACCCAGGCTGCATCCAGATGTCCTCCCTCAGATCCAGCTGTTTCGGTGGAGGTAGTTGAAACTACCAGCTGCTTGTCACCGCTCCCCTGCCAGCAGAGCCGGCGGGGTCAGTGCTCCTTCATCCGTCTCTGTCCGGAGGAGCCCCGTTAGCAGAGACCTGCTGCTCACTCCCTTTCCGAGTGCAACTCATTTTCATCTGAAGGAGGTTGGTCAGAAGGGAATCACCCAATCAACCTCTGTCTTGGAAAAATGCATTCCCTCCATCCAAGCTTCAACATCAGCTCTACCCGCAGGACAGGACATATGAAAGACCACCGAGCTCTCTGAGCCCATCCTTTCGGTGCTAAGAAATACCCTGCGCTACTCATTACAGCACGTATTTCCCATACGTCCTGCCCTCCCCTCCCTTTCTCCCCTCTTCCTCTCATGCACAAATGCTTTTCCATCCGGGGGGAAAGCTGGGGCCAGTGGATGGAGCCCCAGTCCCGGGCCGTGAGCCAGCAGCTCCTCAGTGCTAATCCCATCTCTGCCATCGCCGTGTTGTGTGGCCTTGGGCAAGGTGTCGATCTCCCCTGTCTTGGTTTTGCCCCGGTTTGTGAAATACAGATAACGACGCTGACGTTTACCTCCCTCACCCAGCTGCCTTGAGGATTACTAGATAATGCTCACACAGTGCTTTGAAAACACTCAGGGTGTGAAAGTCCAATTATTATAAAATTCAAACATTTTCAGCCCGCTTTGTGAGTGGGAACAGAGCAAACGTCTTTCCCGACCAAGCAGCAGCCACTGAAATGTTATAACAGAGAGCAAATGCGGTGTGTGTGTGTACACATGTGTACAGAACAGCAGTCTGGACTCGGCTTGAGCCGATTCATGTGGTTTTTGACTTAGATTATCCAAGCTTACAAGGAACAAGGCTCGTATTTCTGCTCCTGATTCCTAAGCCTGGATATGTTTGGGGTTTTTTTCCTTCTCTTTCTCTCTCCTGCTTTTTCTTCCTCAAGCAAACTCTTCTGGATCCTTCCTCATCAGGTTATTGGAAGGGTTGGGTGTGCTGGTTTTCATCTCCTGGCCCCAAAATGGTGGCCTACCTCACTTCATTTAAAACCGAAGGCCAAGCGGAGGGGAAAATTGCCTTTTTTTTTTTTTTTTTTTTTTTTTTTTTTTTTTTTTTGACATGCACAATGCATTCCCCCTGCAGAAAAACAGCAACACATCTGGATAGTGTTTCGCTAGGGCTGCTCAAGGAATTATCAGAACAGTGTCCTTAGCTTCATATTATTATGTGCCGTGCATTAAAAATGACAGAGGGGGGGAACCCGCAAGAGCTACTAAAAGAAAAAGAGCGAATTAAAAAAAAAATCCAACCCTCTGCTATAAAGAAGAATTTCCATTTGGTCAGAATGTGAAACAGCTTTGCCAAAAGTGATACTATTTAGGAGTTAGCAGTTACAGAACCTGCTCTTCATTTAGTCCCGCTTTTCCCATCAGGAGGATGGGAGCAGCACATGGGGATCCACGGTGGCGGGGTGTCCGTGGGGAGGGGGTCCCGTGTTTGGGAGCAAGGGGAACTCATGTATCAGGGCCGGCCCCAGGATCCTGGGGAGAAGCGGAGCAGGGAATTGCAGGGTTTGGATATATATATTTTTTTTTTCACCTGGTTGGTGAAAGGAGCCCTGTGTGGCTGCCATGAATGCGCCCGTCTGTCTGCCTCTCCTGCAATAACTCTGTCAACTTCAGCCCCCTTCGACAGAGACGCCAAGGCTGGCAAGATACCAAGCTCTTACAGGCCTTCTGAGAATAGATCTTTGGAAGATCTCGGTGATTTCAGAGGCCATTAAACCTCTAAAATTTCTGGGAAAGATGTAGAAGGGCCTTTGACAGTCCCCAGTCTAGAAATGCAGTTTGTTGAGCCCTGCTCTCGCCATCGCTGTGGAAGGGACCACAGGGCTTGTTTTCTGGATGCACGCGGGCAGCGTGCGTGGTGAGGCACCAGTATCCTTTACTTGGTGACACTGGGCTTGTCCATCCCTCTGTTGGTCACTACAAGCTGTTTTACAAGGGAAAAAAAGTTATTGAAGAGACCAAGCAAGCAATAAACTCAAAATACAGTGTTAGTAAATAAGTTGTGACAAAAAATCTGTTGCTTCCTGCCCTTCCTTTCCGTGCATCTCTTGATGAGCTGCATTTGGCAGGTTAAAAAGCACCTGAAATCCTTTATTGGCTTGTTCTAAGGGGATATAAACCATTTCTGGCAACCAATAGAAAGCAGGTTACTAAAAGCCATGGTGACAGCTGCATACCAAAAGCAGACTAATAGCAAGAGAGACAAAGGAATGGTAGAATAATCTGTAGTGAAATAAAGATTTTAATAGCAAAACCAAGTCTTCGGAGAGTGAATATGATCCAAAGCAAACCATACCTTTATATATGGGGATCTGGGAGAGAAAGAAAAAAAAATCATCTCATTTTTTCCCCCCTAAAACAAATTACTCCTCATGGAGCAGTTTCATATCTGCTGCTAAATTATTAAACTCCTTCTCTGGGGAAAAGAGATAAAATAAACATCCACCATTTCATTTTTTTTTTCATAACTGAGAGGCTTGGGTGAGTGGAAAAGCAGGCTGGCCATGAATAAGCAGGCTGGCCATGAATAACCAGGCAATCGAAATAAAATCATCAGATGTTTGGTGATGCTGAGAAGATGTGGAGCCTTAAATAAATCAACAGCTTAAAACTGCTTAAATAAAAAAAAAAATCATCTTGTACGCAGTGGGTTCTTGGTGCCAAGTTTTCCCCAGTCGGTGTCTGGAGGAAGTGGGTTGCAACTCATTTGATGTAGGAGGCGAGGAATTTGTGTCTGAATGAGGCTAGGAGGGAGAAAAAGAAGGAAATAAGGAGAAACTGATACAGGATTACGTCATGCAGCACAGGGTACGGATTGGAGCATGTTTGGTTGCACACATGAGCAGTAATTGCCAAGAAAGGCTGAGGGGTGCGCGACATGGATGGGATCACCCACACCAACTGTGGCACAGACCCATTCCGTCAGGTGGGCAGCCGGTCTCCTTGTGCCCGGCAGCAAAACCAAGAGCCTCAGGAAAACCCCAAGGGCATGTGAGGTATGAGAGATATTCCTCACAGTAATCCCAGGGTCCTCCTACCTTCCCTGATCTAACTTGGCTCTTCTCAATCTTCCTTCCATGCCTGGAGTTTGCCAGCTAATCCTGAAAGCCAGGAAGAAGATCCAGAAGTGCTGCGTAGGTGGCCAGCTGGGATGAGCAATATACGCAGATGAGCTTGCTGCTCCTGGTGGGATGGGAACCAGGACAGGTGAGGGAGGTAACAGATACTTTGGAGCTGTTTTGTCCTCATCACCCAGAGCAGCCACCTCCTTCCACACCTTGACCTTGCCTTTAGCTGCGGGAGCCAGCCATGTGCCCTGGGGTTATGCTGTCTGGGATGGAGAGGGGTAGCAACTGTTTTTGCACCTCTTTCTGTATTCTATGTCATCACTGACTTTACCTGGAGTTGGCTCTGGGCCTCCCCACACAACACCAGAGCAGGTGCATGAGAGGTTTGAGATTTCAGGTCGCAGAGGGCTGTGATAGCTCTCACTGTAGCTGCGAAGATGCCCATGCCAGGGTCAGCAAAGCATCTCTGTGCACCAGAGGTCAAACAGAAAAGGACGAGTCCCTTGGTCCATCACTTCTCTGCTGTACGCAGGGGCTGCAGCACCAAAGAGACGTCCTGAGTCCAAGCTCGCCTGGGTTGTACTCTGGATTTGGAAGATTTGGAGGTATTGGGCACACCCTGGTTTTCCCAAGGACTTTGGAACGTGCAAATGTGCAGACCCATCTCAAATGTTTGCTTCCACGGCCAGAGTGCCTCAAAAAAAAAAAAAGTTCTTGGCATTTTTTCCTTATCAGAAACCATCACAAAGCATTGACGTTCCCTGGGGAAGGCACCTGATTTCACCATTACAAGATTTCGTTCCTGATGGCTTAATCACATTTGTGCAAGTCCACAGGAGAATTTGGCTTTCTGGATGCTTATCTGAAGGAGAATTAAATTCCTCATCATTTGAAATTCACTTTTTCAATAGATGTGACACAGGTTTTAGTGTTCAGCCTCATTTCCATCAGCAACACGATCAACATGGTTTCCATGGGAAATTGTTAATGTGATCGTGATAGAACATACCCCCAAAATAATGTCGTTCATGAAAAGTGGCATGGATGTGGTAATTTCAGATAATGAATTCAAACAGTCTCTATGGAGGAAATCTCATTTCTTCTGCTTGTCCAGGGCATCCATCGAGCCACAGCTTCTTAGCATTTCACCCTGCATGAAAAGCCCTTTGCAAGCACTCCACACCTGATGTTTTTATGATTTCCATCCTTTACTGAGTGCATTCAGTCCTTTATCGGGTCCTTTATCCTTGCAAATTTTGAATAAAGTTGCCACCAAATGTACTTTGTAAATTCTTGTCCACAATTTAAGCTGGAAATTCTCTTTTCATGGGTTTGCAAATGGTTGGACATGGGAAAAACAAATACAAAGAGAAAATACGTTGCACTGGAATTAATATTTGAGTTTGAGCAATGTCTATTGATGCCAAAAGCATTGTGCTAAAAAAGTCAGGGAAACTTGATGGAAAGGGAAATTTTACAGAGCTCTCAGGCTGAATTTAACAGATTGCGTGAAAGGTAAGTGGTACTGGGATAAAGCAGTGTTTTTCGATCTGGAATCAATACCATCAGGAAGTAGAAACATTTGCCGTGAAGTGAGAAACCACACATGGTTATTTCATTATATTTACCTAATAAAGCACCTTTCTTTCATGTAGTATTAAAAAAAAAGGTCTCATGTGGCATTTAATAAAAGAAGGATGCTTGAAAATGCCTTGGCAGTTAAAGAGGAATAGATGAGCTGTATTTCCTTCAATTTTCTCAGTGTGATACAGTCTGTATTTTAGCATGTAGGAAATTATCCTTCCCATGATGCCTTTATTGGAAAGATAAACAAATATTCTTGATTTTTTTTTTGCCTTACGATACTCTGCTGGGGAGAAGTATTCCTTTTGCATCCACGCTGCAGATTTGAAAGCAGTACGTGGTAGGCGATATCGCTCGATCTGCCATTCCTGTCGTAGGTGCAAGTCCCTGGAGACCTCAGAGCAGTGCAGAGGAGGGCATGGAGAGCTGCAAACCCCCTGGTGCTCTCCCCCCGCCGCGTTCCCCCGCGGGCGAGAAAGCGGTGAGGAATGCTCGGAAAGCCAAGCTGGCTTCCCAGCTTTGATTGCCACATGCGTGGGATCTCACAGGAGGAGCGTGGGCAGGAGAGCGATGGCAAGAGCATTTCCACCTCCACAAGGCATTTAATGAGAAATCAGGGCCTCCTTTGAAGGTGAAGGACCTGCTGTCAAGGCTTGGTGTTGTGTAAGCGGGGCGGCACCCATGGGTGAGGGCAGAGCTGCGATCGCAGTGCCGAAGCGGGGATGTAGGATGCTGTCACTCCCCAGATCCAGCACATGGCTCTGGGTTGGGATCCTGACGTCTCTGACGCTGAGCCGTGAGGGACAATAGCATCCCAGCCAGCGAGATTATAAGATCTGGTTACACTACAGCCGTGCAAGTAGAAGGGTTGTCAGGCTATGGCTGCTGTGGCTGTTATATTGTGCAGGTAGGGTTTCAGTACATACCTAAAGATTTATCTTCATTAACGTGCCTTTAATAGCGCACACATGCTGCTTGAGTTCTGACAAAACCTTTGCTTCACTTCAGTGAGTGCTGGCTCGCTCGGGTAGGCGACCAGCCCGTACCTGTTCCAGTCGTCCTGCGTCCTTCTCAGATTTGTTGATGGCTTTTCCCAGGGATGGGTACAGGGGTGTGTGGGCAACTGATGGCATGGCCATGGGGCTGTCAGGGTTACCACCATCTCTCCTACACACCAGCTGAATGGTTCCACATCAGCAGGAAGAAAGGCAGCAGCTGTCCTGTGAAGTCCATCTCTAATGGTTTTCCAGGGAAGCAATGCCTGTTCCTTAATTCTTGCTGCTCAGAGCTGTTTGACAGAGCATTTCAAACACTAGACCTGGAGGACCTTCTACTCCTAGTGCTCCCTTCCACTTCTCATCACACTCCATCAGTGTCCTATGTGAGCTATCACAACCCAGAGCAGCTCATAGCTTCTCAAGGTCCCAAGTGTTTCCCGGTCAGGTGCATTGGGGAGAGTTGGGGTTGTTCGGCCTGGAGAAGAGAAGGCTCTGGGGAGACCTTATAGTGACCTTCCAGTGCATAGAAGGGGCCTACAGGAAAGCTGGAAAGGGACTTTTGACAAGGGCATGCAGTGATAGGACAAGGGGTAGTGGCTTTAAACTGGAAGAGGGTAGGTTTAGATTGGATATAAGGAAGAAATTCTTCACTGTGAGGGTGGTGGCACACTGGCCCTGGTTGCCCAGAGAGGCGGTGGATGCCCCATCGCTGGAGACATTCCAGCCCAGCTTGGACGGGGCTCTGAGTGACCTGATCTGGTGGAAGGTCAGTGGAGTTGGAACTGGATGGTCTTTAAGTTCCCTTCCCACCCAAACCATTCTATGAAATTGAGCTCATACAGAACCACTTTTGGGGACACACCACTTTGAAAATGGGCAGGAGGAAACGCAAGGCCTGACCCATAACAAGAAGACACTGCATATTTTTCACAATTTCTAACCTTAGCCTGTTACTAGAAAACCCCATCAGGGTGTGCTGGGAAGGATAAGACAACTGCTGAACAGGAAAAAACAACTTTCATTTTCTCCGCGAGCCTGCAGCTGTCAGCTGAACTGATGCCTGCCCTCTCCATAACAACAGCTGGAGCAGCCAAAAATGGCATGCGGACCGCGGGCTGCTGGTAACGAACTGCCCAGCTCCTGGTCGTATCGGTTACAGCCAGCACCTCGCAGATGCCACTTCCGTTAAAAAAATACAAAATGAGGAGAAAAAAAAAAAAACACAGATGGAAAAATTATTTGCCTGACATTGGAAATTCTTTTTGTTACATGAACCCTGACATGTGTTGCACTATAAAAGGCGGGTGGGTGAGACGGGGGGATAAGAAAAGGGAAACTGGAGGAAGAAAAAATTCTCCGTGAACTTGCTTTTCACCTGTTGTCTCAGGACAGGGTGTCTGGGGAAGGAGGTGGGATGTCTGCACCAGTGGTGACAAGATGGGGCCATCCGTTCCACTCCGAGGACTCTTTTCCCCAGAAATCTTTACAAGAAGGATGGAGGTTCCTCACAAGCAAGCAGCTTTTTGTTTGCTGGCTTATACCGTAATGAAATGTATGTTCTCCTTTAGAAAATCTAGATCCAACTAGGCATGAGAGAAAATTTGATGACGGGCTCTACTCATGCAGGAGCCTGAACCCTAACGCACAAGGAGGCACAAATGCACAGGCCAGGGCACGGGTGACACCCTGCAGCCCGTGACGAGGACGTGGCGTGCCCACGTGAGGAAAATATCACTAAGACATCCCTTACACCAAAGGGGTCGAGGGCCCCTCTCCCTGTTGTGAAGATACCAGGATGATTTGTCAACATCGCATCGGAAATGTTCACAGTGCACAGTTCTCAGCAGATGCTTTCCAGGTCCAAAGCGCTCGCAAATACTGATTAGTTACAGCGCTGCGGCTTCTTAATCGCTGCCGTCCCTCACTGCTATAGCTCATGTCAACGTTTCACTGCTTTGTCTGGTGCTTATTTCCAGCATAATCCACTCAATCAAAGCTGCTCCCTTCCAGCACACGGCTCATCCCTGGAGCCTCCGATGGTGGCTCGTCTGGCATATCCATGTTTGCACCCGAGCTGCAGCCAGCACCTTTCACCTCTGTTATTTCGGAGGAGAAGCAGCCAAGGAGCAGCGTGGGACAAATTGCCACCGTGCAGAGACGGTGCCTGCGCTGGCAGAGAGAGAAATGCTGGTGGCCAAGAGCTGGGGGGGCGGGGGGGAGAGAGGATGAAGATGGGCTTCTAGGAGAGATGGAGCTGGACCCTTCCCAGATGGGCACAGCTTGCCGCTGGATATCGAGTAGATGGAAGACAAAAAAGGTCCCAGCGAGAGTGGTTAAGTCCCAGCACGGGGGCAGAGGAAAGCTGTGGAGTCTCCATTCTCGGAGCCACTTGACACTCATCCAGATGAGGCCCCGGGCAGTGTCACCTCATCCTGAGGTGATACCTGTTTTGAGGAGGGGGCTGGATTAGAGACCTGTGGGTCTCTTCAAACCTGAATTATTGGGCACTTGTGTGACATTGGGCTTTTCTCCCATCTTCTACAACATTCATCTTCTGAATCAACTCCCACCTTCTGTTTTGCATTACAGCCTCCAGTTTGGCTCTGGGTCCACTTCCCGGCATCTGACACTGCCCATCCATCCATCCGTTAGTCCGTCCCACTTCCCCCAGCCTCGCTCCTTTATCCGAGCACGGGAAGCTGCACAGCCCCCTCGCTCCAAGGTGCCTCCCACCAGCTGCCAGACGCGGGTGGATTGCGCGGCCGCTTTCTGTTCAGCAGGGGCGTGAGGAGGCAGCAAGCGCGAAGGAGTAGGTGTGGAGGTAACATTCGCTGCGAACTTCAGCCTCCCCATTAGACCGAGCTGGAAACATTCGCTGGTGGGAGAATGTTACTGGTGACAGGTCCTAAAATAATTGTGGAGGTGACATGAGTGAGCGACACTGATAATGAACACGAGTTGGTGGAGCTGGCATAATTTCCCGCAGAGCTCTGTGGTCCCTAAGGATGCTTTTACGCCCCCGCTGGGCCTAATTTAAGCGAAAGTTTGGGAGTTCGACTTCACCCTGAATCTCGCTGGCTTGCTCGAACTTTTCCCATTACTCTGATAAAAGATAAACATTAACTCTTGGCTGATTTTTATTGAGATTTAGTGTCTAACTATTTTTCCATCCTCTGGGGAAACATAATTCCACGGTGACTCACTTTCAGCGTCCCAAGCAAACATGCCCAGCGCGGTGGTGGAAGAGACGAGCGGCGTCCTCACCCGCAGAGGTGATCCCAGGGGAGGCCACCCTTCTTCAGCAGGAGGGCAGGGACCGTTTTCAACAAGGTGGAAGGAACAAATGCCACTCCTGATGGGTCATCTTGCTTATTGCTTTTTGGTAACTGCAATACAAATATTGGGGAGATAATTCAGACTCAAAAAAGCTGATCATGGCCACAGGGCTGTATTTTTGTGAGAATTTCAAGATGAAAATCTCACTGTATTCACCTGTGGGTATTTTCTAGCTCCAGAGGTTTAGATGGAGCCACTTAAATGCTTTGGGAGGAACAAAACCTTCTGGTTTTGGAGAAGAGGTAGATCCTTTTTCTGAATAAATGGAGAACACCTTTGGTGTGCGACTGTTCCATTTCAAGATGAGGGCTGACATAGGGCTGAGATGGACCGTACCTTATCCAGTCTAGGAACTTCCCTGGGCTGGGAGCTGTTAAGGGTTCAGGACGCAGTCCAAACTCCGACCTGGACAGGAGGCTGCTGCCCTGGAGCCATTTGGGAAGCTCGTGACTCGAAGTGGCAATCTGCTGCTTTCTCACACACCAAATAGAGATAAATTCAGACTGAGGTTCCTTTTGTATAGTAGACATAAACCGAGCCCAGCAGCAGACTGTACCTGTTCTCATTTTTGGGTCTTTCCGTTAACTTCCAGCCTTGCAGTTGTGCCAGCAGCAACGGGTTTCCCGTGGCACTGAGCAGGAAAGACATTTACATCTTGCTAAAGAAATCAACTGGACCATAAGTGAGTATCCCTTTGGGTTTTTGCATAACTTTTATGTCCAGTCCTGTATCCTTCCTTTTTGTGCTGACCCAGCAAGGACACCCAGCCTCCTCCCTCCTGAACATGACGTCACGCTTTGCAGTAAGCTAAAGCGAGCGAGGAATCCGTGTTTCCTCTGAGATCGGTGCCTTAACCTGGCACGAAGACTGTGTGTGCCTGAGAGAGGTTCTACACACGCGCATGTGTCACCTTCACACCTTCCCTTCACGCTGGCAGAAAGAACGGAGGCATCACCGCCAGCCTCTGAGGGCAGCTGGGGTGGAGGGTAGGCAGGATACCAGCCAAACCCTTATTGCAAGGCTGGGGGTAGAACATTTTGGCCAGGCATTCCTCCCCACACAGCTGGGGCAGGAGAAGTCTTCCAACAGCCTTGAGGACCCAGCCCGTTCCGTCTGCGACTGCTCCTCTGCCACCCGCTCTGCTTCAAGTGGACGCTAAGAAAATGCGATGGTGGTTGGCCCTTCTTCATGGCCCAAGTGTTGCCCTCACACTTATCAAATCACCTTCAAATTAAAGTTTCTACTGTGATTCTGCATATTACAAGCCCTCTCGGTGCATTAAAGCTTTCCAACATTAATTTTTCAAATAATTTACAATTTTTCTCTAAACTAGTTAAGTTACTAACTAATTTTCTAACCCTTTCCTTTTCATGTAGGAACTAATTTCATGGAGAGAATTACAAGCTACCCCCTACTTTTCTTTTATGTATGTTTCCTCCAAAAACATTGTATGAATGGTTTGGAATTAGTTTCTTCAGTTTTTACACAGGTCCCTCCCATGTATATCACAAACACCCAAATGAGAGATTGTGTTATCAGAAGAAACGTTGCCAGAAGCAATATTGTTCTCTTCATTTTTCACCTGGCGTAGGTGAATTTGCTTACCAAATCCACAGATCCTTGGGAGCAACTGCTTTTGTTTTTCTTTGCTTGTGATAAATGCAATTAATAAAATTGATTGACTTTTTCCTGGTTGCAGATAAGGAGAAACATTCACACGGTGCTGGGACAGAAGCCATCGCAGGAAGATTTTCAGTGCTCGTTGCAAATCCAGGAAATTTTATAGATCTTTGTTCCCCTCTAGTGGCATATCCACAAAAAACATCTCAGCCTCCAAACTGCTGCTTCCTCAGGGGTCAAATAATTTTTTTTTCCTGCATGGGCAAGGCCCATGCTTTGCTTCTGCAGGCTCTGCATTCAGATATCGAGGCGACATATCCGTGCTCTGCCAAGGGCATAGGAGGCATTTTCAGTGGCCAGTTCAGCCAGGATGAGCAAAGGTGTCACGACATGCTGTCTTGGATGTCCTGCCACTCACTGTAGCATGAAATCAGAAGTCATCTGGAGTCAGCGAAGAATTATTAGTGGAGAAGAGGAGCAGCTTACCAGAATCGGCATCACCTGCCTTGAGGTGGTGCTGGGCGAGTAACTGGACATGACACAGTGAGGCCCCCCCCTCACCTCTGTGTGGGAAAATGGGCTTGCGGGGCTCCTGGAGAGCAATTTGCTGGAGGAAAACTATTCTGACATGGAGGGAATAACGGGGGGGGGGGG
>WHYT01016560.1:107300-141359 GCA_009806455.1 Tetrax tetrax
ATAACCTGACAGGCAGCCTTCACTGTTTTCTATGCTCCCATGTGTGTGCTGGTGTCACCCTGAGCTGGTGTCATTCTGTCCTGGTGCCACCAACTGGCTTTTCCTGGGGAAAGCATGAGTGCTGGCATGTGTGTAACTGGGAACGTGCCCTCTGCCACTACCACTTGGCTCAGCCCTTGGTCCTCAGGTCCATGAGCAACTCAACACTGACTCTTTAGGATATTTGTATTTTTACTGAACATCCAAACCAAGAAAATTTGTTTAACTCTCCCTGCAAATCCTCCAGCTGTTTATGCAAACTCTGTCTTTAGAGCTGAAGGGCAGCTCTAAAGGAAATCCCTTTCCTTGGCTCCATGGTCTGCACCTACTGAACGCTTCATTAATTAGCAAGCGATGGAGTGAGCAGAGTGTTGAACGCAGAAGGGTCTTGCCAAATTACAACAGTGTCCTCTAGTGGAGTCATCTGCCCACTGTCCTCCCCTCAGCCCTGCTGCAGTCACACAGCAACCGTACCCACGGCAAGCGTCCAGACTTACCAGGGAGGAATAAAGCATAATTGGAAGGCAATTGAAGAACTTGAAGAACTCTTCCAGGAGTACAGCCCTCTCATAACCTCTTTGCCCAACAGCTTTTCTGCTCCTTGCCAGTCTTGAGCTTTCTGAGCTAACTTTACACCAAAAATCAGGGAAATTGTAAGTTGGCATCATTTGGGATGCTTGGTGCTATTAACACACACTTGCCAGCTACTGTTACAATGGGAGATTAAATTAATTCTGAATATCTTTTCTTTTTAATAAATTAAGCCAGGGAACAAAGTCTTATTAAAAAAATCTAGTTGTGATTTCTCCCGTGACTCCATCATGTCTCGTATTCCTCATCCCCACCTCCACCAGGCCATCAGACAGTCATCCCCGCTTTCGTCTGGTCCCACTGGAGACCCTTTCCTGTTACTCATGTGAAAGAAAAGCTACGCTCGTGTGGCAAAGGGGAAAAAAAAATCCCTGCTTCGGGGAAGAGTAGATCAGACTATTGGGGAAAAACATTACCAAGCCCCAGCTAGCAATTGGCATCCTGTTTTGAAAGAGAGTTTATTGCACTTTATTTCTAGGAACCTACTTGGGAAGGGGAATGGATTAATCTGCCATGGAGCAGTATGGGCAGAGCAGCCCAGGAAATCTGTGCTGTACATTTTTAAAATAACCCTTTTCCCCAGGTGTTAGCATCCATTTTTAATATCTGACCAGCAAAGGGAGGGTGGTAAACACCACATGCCTGGTTTGGTCCTGTCCCAGGGGCCAGTGATGGAGTTGTCATCTCAGCGCTTTAGAGAGGACGTGGTCAGTGTATGGCAGAATAAATCTTTGTGCCTCTGCCTATCACCTTAGCCTTGCAAAGGGGAGGAACACTCTAAAACATCTGAGCTGGAATCTCATCCATCCAAGAGCAAGCTTTGATTTCCACCTGATCAAACTCAGGCTGCCTGATTGAATTGTCTTAAAGCACTGAGAAACAAGCTTTGGGGATGGCAATTGGTGCCAGCTCTCTCAAAAGCTGTGCTGATGACTCCAGGTGATTATTTTGATTATTCCTGGTTTATTTCTCTTTTTTTTTTTTTTCCTCCTGCTAAAGTCACCCCTCTGCTTTGTGCAATGGCCTGACAATTCACTATGGTTCACTTGGGTTCAGCAAGAATTGAAACGGTGATAAATAACTATGCCAAAGGAGACAACAAGAGCTGCTCTGGAGATCAGGGCAAAGCAGTAAATCACACATACTCCCTTTCAAAAAATGAAAGAGGAGGGCTGTGGGAGGCTGGATGTTTCTTGGTGGGCTGGCAAGAGCTTATCAGAAACATCTCGCAAAAAAGCATCACTTATTTCTAGTGCCAGTCCTTCAATCAAAGGGAAAAAGAAGTAGAAAGAGAAGTTGCATAGCAATCTTTCCCCAGGTTCCTGGACTTACAGAAATGTTCAGATCTGGCTTTGGGGGCTGAAAATTGGCCCTTTTTGCCTTGACAATGGCAAAACCAATGCATGCGGGAGCATCCTGTGAGCGATGCAATAACCCTACTGGTGGGGCTGTGGGAGGAATGTGGGCTGTAACAGCCAAGTGCTGCTCTGAACCAGGCTAGAGGAGGAATTTCCCTTAAGACAGCCTCACAGGCCCAATTTAGAAAGTCTGGGGCTTGGGGAGAATGAGCTGATGGCCACAGGAAAAAGGTCACCTTCACTCTCTGCAGAGAACTGATGAACAGAAGCGTGGGAGGAAAGCACCAAAGCTCTGCCCGCTCTCCGCCACTCGCTCGGAGCAGGCAAAGCTGTTCCCAGACTGTGCTTCACCACGCGTGACCTATCTCCATTTTCCTCAGGTGCACAATGATCTTCCCCTGACCTTCCCACACACAAGCTGTTCCCACAAAAGAGCCTCCCTAGCTACTCCACAAAATCACTTCTGCACCGAGTGCTGCGGCTGATCTAGGAACCTTGGACGGAAAAAGCTTCATGAGCTCTGGAGCAACTCAGACTGAATCTGTAGGGTCTTATCCAGTTATCTCTGGGATTAAAAAATAAAATCTAGGACCTGAGGATCTTTCGGTTTGTCACTTAAAGCGAGCAGGATTTGTGCTGCAATAGCCTGTCCCATTTCACACCCTCACTTCTCCCTCTGAGATTACGAGCTCATGTAAAATTCAATCACTGTATACAACTGCAAGAGGCGGGAAGCGAATGCAGCTCGCTGGGGAATAAAGCACGCGGTGATGCGTTTGTAGCCGTGTGCCGTTTGGTCCTGCCCTGTGCGTCTGTCTGGAGGCGCATTAGAGGAGGGGACACGACGCAACCGGGGAGCTGCGAAACCCGCGGTGATTAGCCCAGGGCACATCCTGTTCCGCTGTCTGGCACCGGGCTTCTAATTAAATTATTGTGAGCGTTGTTTCCCCTTCTGAAACATTGTTCTCTTAATAAATGCAGCTCACAGGGATTAATTCTGATTCAAGGCTCTTGCAAAGATAAATATAGAGGCAGCCTTCATTATTGCACGGTGTTTTGCTGGGGGGAGGAGGGAGAAAGAGCAGGGCTTTACACATTTTAAGCATGCTGTGTTTTTTTCCGGGAGGTGGTAAGAACACAGCAAGTACCAGCCAGGGAGAGCTGAGCAGGAAAATGCTTTGTTCCAGGTACCACAGCTGCCAGGAGGTGAGCACTGATGCACTTCACCCTCCACGTTCGGGATGCGGTTTGATTCAGGACACTGGAAAGGCACAGATCCCCGAGCACACCCCAGACCTTTCCAGACCCAGGTGTGGTGTGCTTTCCCCAAAGTGCATGAGTAGCAAAGAACTTAGCTTTTTTTTTTTTTCCCTCTGTCCTCACCATTTTAGGCAGATTCTCCTGAAGCTAGACTCTTTCCTGTTTGGTGTGAATCAATCTGAAGCCCAATTGATGTGCCCAAGGTTCCAGATAAGGCTTAGACCAGTTGATAATGGACATGGACTGAATAAAACATCACAGGCAACAACATCAAACCCTGTGCTCCCATCTGTCTGCCTGCTGCTGCAGGCTTAGACCATAACCTCTTTGGGGGAAGACCCTCTCTTGGTGATAACTAGGCTTTGGGTTCTCCGGCTTAGACTCTACCTGCTACAGAAAATAATGAGAGAGGAGATGGGCAGGATTTACAGCTCGGGCATGGAGCTGGAAGGCAGATGATAGAAGTTCAGTTCCGTATTGGATGTCAAGGAAATATCATCATCTGTCTCCAAAATAATGGTAATTTATTGCTGTAACTCGCAGGGTAAAGGATAAACTCATTAATACACAATACATGCCAGAGATGATGCAGATACTTGGAAGATAAGGACAAAAACACCAGAGAAACCGAGCAAGGTCTCCTCAACCTGATCTGCACCCACAGAGTCCCTCACGCCGAGCACGTTAGGGTGCAGTTACCTGTGGCTGGTTTGCTTTGTAGGGAAGATCTCTAGAGACATAGGAGCATCCATTGGCTACAAGCTGGAAAAGTAGAGCAACTCCCTGCCTTTTTTTCCAGTCCAACTGCTAATGCTTGTGCACAGTACGCTGCAGCACCAATAACATCCTTCAGACCTGTCCTCGCTCCCTTTACACGCCTGGCCCGCTGCACCACCTTCCAGGCACCAGGAGCGTGGGAAAGGAAAACTTCCAGGAAATTCAGCTTTTTAAACTTCAACCTGGCAAGAGAGTTGGGAGTAAATTCCAGGGTCTCCATGCCTGGGTTTTACAAGCAGCTCCTGCAGCCAGTGGATCATTTACTACTAATTGTTCTTTTAATTTCACACTGGGAGGAAAAATGCAGGCAATACTGGGTGGTGAAGGAAAAGTCCAACCAAGTTAATAACAACCACGTCGATTGAATTGACTGAAGCACAGGGCTGGTGTCAGCAGGGCTCATTCCATCTCAGGTGCAGCCCAATTTTTAAATACATGGTTGGACTTCAGGCATTGGACAAGCAAGGAGGGATTTCAGATGAATAAAATGAAACTATTTGCATCCTGCCACCTGTTCCCGTGAGCTGGGAAGAGGAAGATCACAGCTTCCTGCACCCTCGGCCACTGAAGATGACAAAAGTCATGGTGAGGACAATCGAGCTTCCTCCTTGCTGCAGCTGAGCCTCTAATCCTCTCCCTCCTCTAATCCCACACAGTCAGTTAAGCCCACCTACTCCACACAGGACTTGGCTGCCCTCCCTACAGCTGTTCTCCAGCACAATGAACTTGGGCAAGCTGTGAGAGATCCTAACACCAGTCGATGCTGGGAGCAGGGCACTGGTAGCTCCATCCTAGAGGACGCTAAGAAGAGTGAGCCTCACCTCACACCATTCTGACACATAAAAATGTGGAAAACAATAATGCAGAGCTGCATTTTGGGGATCTTGGGCTAAAGACACTGCCATAAACACCAAGCAAGAGTAATGGAGATGGATGGGGCAGGTGTTGATCTTTGAAGCCCAGTTAGTTGTGATCAGTAATTGGGGAAAACAGGAGATAAATTACAGTGCATGACATTTAACACCACTCCACTGAAATCAAATACTGTCTTTAAAATGAGCCACAAACCAAATGTTTAGGCTCCCCCTTTGGGGAGGAGCATGTTACTGCGGTGCTGCAGATATCCTCTTTAGTCAGCGTGGAGCCCAGGGAATTCCTTCTAAAGCACAAGAACAGCTGGGAAGAGGTAAATGATAGCATTGGAATAGCACTCACAGTGCATATCATCACAGGCTAGACTGGCACGTAGGACACCTGGCTACAAAACGTACATGCCAAAATTATTTTTGTGATGCGATACGCTGTCTGTGGTATGTACTTAAATGTTCCTTTCTGCTATAAACACTTCACACAGTCAGCAAAGACCCATTTTGGCAGGGTAGAAGAGAATGATGCTCCCTGATACTCAAAGGGGAAAAGCAGCCACTGAAACACTACAAAAATTTACTACAGGCAATATCACCATCGAGAGAGAAGAGCAACCTCATGGTGCACACGATGTGTGCAGACGGAACATCAGTGATGGCACAATACAGCTCAGTGTAAACGCCTGTGTCACCTGTCGATTTTCACCTCTTGGGGAAAGAGTAACAGCTCAGCTTTGCCAGTCTCTGCATGCTTTTGAAGAGCTCCATCCCATTAGGCTAATTGCGCTGAGCAGACCAGGGGTGCTGCCGCGTGGACCACCCTGAAATAAGGTTGGCAAGCATTAGCAAATATCTAGATGAAGCCTTGCTCCAATGGGAAAGTCCTAACAGGTCCATCACACCTATACTTCGTATGCACACCAAAAAAAATGACTATGAATTGTTTTGTCATCTTGTATTTCTATGATGAATGAATACAGCATAGATTTATTTTTTTTTAATCAACCTCACTTTGTGAAGCCAGGCAGTGCTGCCATGTACAGATGAGACACAGGGAGACGAAGGAGTTTTCCCGGATGCACAAAAGCGTACTCACAGACCACACATTACACAGGGCTGTAGGCAGGACCCTGACCCAGAATGTACTCAACTGAAGAGAGAAAGCTGGCAGAGAGCATCACTTCACAGGACCGCCACATCCCAGTCACTCGAGGGTGTAAAGGTCTAATCAGTGGCACATGCCAGCTTCCTAGAAATCCTTCATTTTGTAAATGTAGCCGGCTCAGCTGGTGCTCATTGCAACCTTTCCACTTTTCTTGATGCAGACATCTTATCACCTACAGCCCTGTCTAACAAGAAAGTCAGTGCTCAGACCCAGCAAACTGGGAGCTATTTACGTGTCTCTGTCTCGGAGCCAGCTCCCTGCAGGAGCAGGATCCCTATGCCTTTCCATCCTTTTACAGCACGGGCTGTTCTCTGCATCGCAAACAATTCAGCCTCGCACACTGAGAGCATGAGTTTCCCTGAGAGAGCAAGAGGTTCAGGCAGGTTCTCTTGGCTCCTCGTTACTGTATGTCTGCCTTGTTCTCGCTTAGAGGAACAAAATGTCAAGACAAGTTTAAATGTCAGTCCCAGGGTGAGCATCCTCCATGGAGCGAGGATCAGCTGCTACAGAACCAGGCATCACAGAAGCATGCTGCCCTTTCCTGTACACATGCAACACAAGAGCTTTGTGAGCCCCAGGGACCATCAGGCCCCCTCCTCATCCTGAGAGATCTGAAACCTCAGGGTTTTACCAAACCGCCCAGTAAATTCCCACCCTGTGGCTCCTGGCTGTGGTCTGCCAAGTTTCCAGGTCACAACACCACAGACTGAGGAATGCTCAGAAATCCTGGGTGGAAAAACCTCATCCTCCAGCTGAGCATGGGGCTCAGACACAGCCCTGATGCTGACAGGGAAAAGTTGGGACCAGCTGCTTCTGAACCTGCCTGCTTTAGCTCATGTGGGAAATCACAGGCCCTTTGACCAAATGGCATCAATGATCAAAAAGGCTGGGTTGAATGTGTCTTTTTTAATCACTTGGCTTCTAAGGAAGAATGAAGCTCAAACATCATGGTGAAACCATCCCTAGAGATGAAGCTTGCATATGGCTCAGGAACAGAGCAAGCGGGACAAACCTGGCTTTGCGGGCTCGCTCGCTAGCAGGCTGTCTCCCCTCTCCTAATCCAAGGCAGCATCTTGGAGCAGAGAAAAATCAGCAGCTGAAATTGGAGGTTAAGCGGGTTCATCAAAGTGATAAAGGAGAGCAGCAGCTGTGTTCTGTAAGGGATGGTTAAACAGTGTGAGCAGTGGGGTGGGAAGGTTTGTGAGGGAGCGGAGACGAGGCAGAGGAGGGGAGGAAGGAGAAGCTGGACACAGCTCTGCAAAGCTTCTTGCTGAACCTCTGGTTTCCCGTGGAAAGGTCGGGAGTGCAGCTATGACACCAGCTCATTCAGCCAGGATGCACGGCTGCCTCAGACGCAGGTCGAAGAGTAAGCCCCCATGGAAGAGCTGGGGTGCCAGGGCATTTCATCTCTTCCCATTCGGTTCCTGTATCAAATCTGTCATGCACAGTGCTGCTGCCTTTCCCTCACCTCCATCCTAGCTGAATTTTAAAAGCCCAGCTTTCTTTTAGGCTTGCTTGAGTAAAGGTCTCTTACTAGGTGTCTAATAGAGAAAGGGAAAGTGAAGTAAGAGGAAATGCGAGCAAGCTAAACCCAGCAATGCCAGGTGAGGTAGCAGCTATCCGTGCTGCGTCCCTGTTATCAGGTTTCAGTGAACATCTGCTGCTGAGAGGTAACAGGACAGTGATATTCCACATGTGGAAAAAGGAGAGAATTAAATAAACACAATTGGCTGGGAAGAAATGAAACCTAATCTCGGGTGATGTGGGCTACATTTATCTAACACAGTATGAATAAAAACATAATGGCAAAAACCTGCAAAAACAGTAAACACCTTGTTCCCTGTCCTATCTGTTTTCTTTATAAGAGCTGGTATTTTTTGCTGAAGGGGAAAAAAAAAATCATAATGCTGTTAAATGTAAGGTACAAAGATGGTTGTTTGCACTGGAGCCTAAGGGATTCTGATCGCTTGATCCCTTAATTCCTGTGGAAATCCCAGCTAATGTAGCCAGCTTACTGTGCTTTCTTATCTTGGAGATGGATTTTCTGAATCATCTGAAACGCTTTCTGAAACAAACAGGCTCTGGCAGAGGAGCCCAGTGGGTGTAGCAACCAATGGTTCCCAGACCCTTCGGTGGAGTTGTGGTGGGGCGTCCTTTGGCTTTGGAAGTGCCTCTGGCTCTCCTCTCTCAGGTGCCTGGTGCCCCAGGTGCTTCAGCTCAGCACAAGGCATAGTTTGCACACTCTGTGTGCTCAGCATCTCCAGTATCTCCCCTCCCGCAGCCAAGCCTGGCTCCAGGTCCTGCCTTTGAGAAGGTCACCAAGCATTACAGGCTGAAGACACAGCTTCTCCAGAAGGAAATGATGGATTTAAAGCACAAAATAAATGAAGATACCCCCAGACAGAAGGAAACAAGCAGGAAAACCTGGAAAAGCAAAGGACTTGCCCACCAGTCAGGCAGAGGAGGTTTTCTTGACCTCTCTTCCTCTGGAATATAGACCCATCGTAACAAGGGGTTGTGTTTTACTGCAAGACCAATTATATGTTTATAAATGGCTTTCCAAAGGAGCACAGTTATTTAAGGTATGTGTGCTATGACCAAGACTCATTACATTATTTTAAAATGTCTCTGAATGTAATCAAGTACTGAAGACAACAGATCTTACATTCATGCTTTAACTCAGGACATACAGGAAAATTCCCATCCAAATTTACTTTTGTTTCCATGCTGGTTTCAGCCCAACCTCTGGTTAGCTCTCTTCTGGGCACGTTCCTTTTTTTTTTGATAATTTAGCCTTGCTACACAGATTTCTTGCAATCCAATCACAGAAAATGCTCATTGCTTGGCACATACCAAGTTTTGCAGAGACATAGAAGCTAATTAGTTTGGTTTTCATTGCTTAGTCCTCAGAACTGACACAATGTTTACGGAATTGTTTCTTGGGCTTCACTGGCATAGCTCTCCTTCATAGATCTGAGATTCGTTCATAAATCCCAGTGATTTTTCCTGGGTTATTTCTTTTCAATAGGACTGAATTCCTATTGAAACTGTTCCCATGGCTCAGCTCTGGACTGCTTCCTCACAGCACACTGAGGCACATTTTGTTAATCACAGATTTAAATGAAGGGTCAATTTATGGGAACTGTTCCTCAGAATTAGATCTTACTCACTGATTTGATCCCAATGCTAACTCGATCAGGCCCTTAAACAGCCAAGGGAAGTACAGTGCAAGCCTAGTTCTTGTCTACTTCATCAAATTAATTTGGCCAAAGGGCTCTAATCCTGATTCCCAGCACATGGAGGAGTCAGACTGGCAGGCTGGAGAGTGAACAGGTCCACTTCTTGCTGAACTCTCCAGGTGCCATCAGATGTTACTTTTATGAGTTAATCTTCATTAACAAGAGAAAGAATTGCAAATCTGCCCCTTACTGTTCCCTTAATGAATTAATGGCTTTTTTTTTCATGCCTGCCCTCCATGAGTACTGTTACAATGGGACAGTCATTTGCTGAGCAGTGGTGCTGCTGTGGAACAGCCCAATTACACTTCTCATTACAGCACTTGATTGAACCACCAGAACATCCCACCAGGTGACAAGCAGGTATCTGCTGCCATTGGCAAGGCGCAGAAGTGGGACAGCTCAGTGCATCCTACATCACACCACAAACAGCTGCGGCTCACAGTGCTCGGTGGCAGTTATACTCCAAGAGATTATTTTTAATAAACCTGCACAGTGCCTCCTTGGATGTCGCTCGACAGCTGAAGCAGAGAATGTTGATCTAAGGACTCACACATTGCCACGAGGCAGCAGAGATGACAGAGCTCAGATTTACACGCTGGATGCTGGCGAGTTCCCTGTTTCCTCACACCAACCAATGGCCGCAGTTGCTTTTGTCCCTTCTTGCTAAGGCTGATGTGTGCTGAGATTCTGATTTAGACAAGGTGACCTGAATGAAATGCTGCTTGTGTTTGACCAGGACCATATTCCGGGTGTCAGTTTAATTGCACTTTAATTACTCTGCTTTAAAGAGCAGAGTAATTAGCCTGCTATGAATTCTGTAGCATTGACAAAGGGAAAAGCTACAAAGAATTTAAAATTCTGTTTCTTGACCAAGAAAAGAGCCAAATACTGACACTGAAACAGCTGAGAGCTCTTTAACCTGTCTGAAATCAGAGTTGGAGCCAGAGCTCTAAGGCCACCCCATGCCTCCTCCATGGTTTTACCATCTATAAAATAATAAAATCCAGTGCAAGCGGAGATCAAACTTTTAATGATGGTGATTAGACATCTGTAATGTATGCTGCATTACCAAAATACATAATAACTCCTTGGACTACTGAAACAGGCCAGAATATTTTTAAGAACATTAGGAAGATGCTTCCTAAACCACACTTGCCCTTTCTGAAGTTTGTTTTGCGATAAGGTGACCAAAAATTTGTGCAATAGCTCTTTAGCTGTAGAGTGGCACATCTCAGGGCTGTACTACATGGGGGAGGACAACACCTGCTGTGTGTATGAAGGACAAGTGGCTCTAATTCCAATAACTCTGACCCATTGTTTGATCCTCATGACACCTAGCAGGAAAAGAGGTCCTACATCCATTCAGTCCCTTATGTTCAC
The DNA here is from genome assembly GCA_009806455.1 of Tetrax tetrax. Classification (NCBI taxonomy): domain Eukaryota; kingdom Metazoa; phylum Chordata; class Aves; order Otidiformes; family Otididae; genus Tetrax; species Tetrax tetrax. The sequence goes on from WHYT01016560.1 coordinate 117,976, forward strand.
GAAACTTGCAGAAAACAGATACAAAGAACAGAAGAAGAGTTAAGAAGGTTTAACTGTTGTGAGATGTCAGAAAATACATGGTGGGGGAAAGACATCATATAACAAGCTTACGCTTTCCTGCTCCTCACAGGCCAGCTTATCTAGATACATTCACATATATGCATACGCAACTGTACGTAATTATACGCATGTACACAGATATATCCTTATATTTGAGTTCTGTAAGGCTAAAACCACACAGTGTGATAAACAGAGATGGCTATAAAAGCAGTAGATAGGGAAAAGTGGCATACAGCAATCCATTTCCAAAAACACAAGCACTTTCGAATTTGGGTCTCCAGTCTGCTGAGGAGAATGACTGAGCTGAGACTACATCTGGTATTTAATTCAAGCATTGTGCTGCTGCTAAAGGAAACCACACTGGCAGGCTGAAATTCAGCCTGCCAAGATCCTTTTGTAAAAACACAATTCATAGCTTAAGAGTAGGGAGGAGGGGGGAAAAAAAAATCCTGAAAATAAAGACATAATAGCACAGTCTCTGTGGGCAGATAAAGCGCAGAAATAGAGTTCTCCTGGATTCACTCATCTTCCTGTTTCCCTGAGGGCCCAAGACACTTGCGCACCCCAGGCTGGGGTAAGACGTGGATCTCTCCATTGGCCCCCATTTCATGCTGCCTAAGAAGCTTTTGACATCTAATAGTATTAATTCCTGCTCTTGCTTACTCAAACTGGAGGTTATGACCAGCGAGTGGCTAAGTTTAAACAAATGTGTAAACCTATTACATGTAATCCTCAATGAGAGTATTACTGGAGTAAGATCTGAGCATGGGGACCTCCTGATCTAACTAAATAGCTGTTTTCCTTCAGTGTGAAGAATGACTCAGTACTATGATTCAGGCTTAATATATTGCAGATCTGGTTCACTCTGGCTAGACTTTATGTTCTTGCACTCTTGGGGCCCTCAAATTTTCTCTTCTGTCAGAGAGAATTTATTTTTCCATGAGCTCAAACTCTTTCAATGACATTTACTTCACAAGGCTGGAATCCCCTCCAAGGAAGGCAGAGGGAATTTTAAAGCTCTTTCTAGGTCCTTAATGAGTCTCATGAATTTTGGCAGGGATTCTCGGTTTTTAACCTGTTGCAGTTTTAAAATAATGTTCTGAATCAGCTACAATTTTTCCTATCAAACATGAGACTAGATAATGAGGTATTCTGGTAAGATTAGCCTGAATTTCATTCCAGAAGGGACCATGAAACTTTCAAAGACTGATATCAAGAATGGAGTTGTAAAATAGATTTGCTTATTGCTCAGTTTTACTTTCCCAAACACACCTTTACAATTTTTTTTTTAATGGAATTGTATCATCACCTTTCTATTTTGCCTTTCATATTTATGTTAACTACAAACTCTTCGCATCTACCTGCACCAATTTTAATAAAATTAGAAAATAATTAGAAGATCTCTTAATACATTTGAGGGTTCAGACCATCCTAGAATGAATTGGGACTGGAAAATCTAGAAGAGGATGAAATTAATTTTGTGAAGATCTATTTCAGATTATCTGTGTACAACAACATGACATATGGACTAGCTTGATCCTAAAATAGGTTGCATCAAAATCTGAGATGTCAGCTTTGCTGTTATCATTGTAGACTAGTTTAAAACAATGATGAGGAAAGTTAAATTTATCAGTTATATTAATTCCTTCATGTAAATGTCAGAAGAAAATTCATTTAAAACCTTACATCAAAGCACTATTCTGAGGAATAAAATACTGAATTGTCTTGTGAAGCAACAAGAGGCATTAGTAAAAATATCAGGACCACATTTCTTCAAAGTCCATGCACGTACACACAGTCACTTTTGTTCTGTTTGAAATTCACCTTGTGTAGACAATTGGTAAGATGTAAAACATCGTAAATCGCTATGGATCAAAGTTATTTTCATGCAAAGGTCTACAGGACAATCTACCAACCATTTAAATCCTTCAGTCCCATTTCAACAGCATAGTGGCCTTGAGTGACTGTATTGGTAGAACAGTCCTTCTGCGTGACACTAATTTTCACCCTATTATTCACGTCAAACTTCTTGATTACAGTAAAGATGCTGCTAAGTAGGTCTTCATGTTTAGCATACAAGCAAGGAGATGCATTTCATCTTTAGGAGATAGCACAGAATGAATTCTAAAAGTAATTTTTTACTTTGAAGATAACGATAATCGCAGCAAATTTCAGAATAACTCATATTCAAAGAGACCTCTGTGCTACGCTATCATGAAGAGGGACCATGTGCATAACAACGCCTGGTTTATCAGCCAAAGTGGCATAACCTCTTCTCTTACAACCAGGGGTGAGGTCCAGCCTGGCTCCCAAGGTGCTGTAAAGTTCAGCATGTTTTGATACATTATTTATGTCTGACTATTGACCTATCCAGATCAAATCCCTGTGAGTCTTTATTTCAGAAGTTCCGCACTAAAATTATATTTCCTGTTACCACCTGAACACACACCAGTGAATACCAGGAATATCATGTTTTGACAAGGTTTCCCAAGATACAAGGTCCAAGCGGAAAGAATGGGAGCTCTGTATACATTGAAGTTCCTCTTTTAAAACAACCCTAACCCTGTAACACCAAAAATCAACATTTCCACAGATTTGCGTGGCCCATGTCCTCTGTGCACAGGCTGATGTGTCTCTGTGGCTTTGTATCAACTCGCAGGGCAAGCACAGATATTCTCAGGAACTCATGTTCAGGATGCGACTCTCATTGTAAAATGTGAGTGGATGAGGCATCTGATTAAACTCAGCTTGACGGAAGACATTAAGTAGTTCTCAGGGTGACAAGAAGATCTTGCTTCAGAACAGGTTGATTTCCCCTGTTCCAGTCAATGGCTCATTGGATTATTCTTAATTTTATGTACATTTTTATGGTTGTGAGGTTATTGGTGCCTTAGCACTGCCCGTATGGTAACAAACTTGAGGCAAAAACTGCTCTATCATTTGCTGTTCTTATCACAAGCCAGAAAATCTAAACTGCCTCAGACCAACAAATTAATTAGAAAATCCAGAGAGGAAAAACGTTTATCAGAGTGCTTTCATGGACTTCTGTTGTTCTCTGGAAGATGCCCACGCACTTGCTTTCAATAATCTGAGTGACTGAAATCTGAAGTGCAAGGATTTCTCACAACCTGGGGGAATCAATGGGAAGATCTCTTAAACATGTTTTAGAAGATAGAGAGTATAGCTGAAATTGATTTGTTTTAAGTCTCTGGCACAGTACCAGATAGGTTTCCAGAAGTATCACCATGTTTGAGGCACTGAAGAAAAGATATTGTGAAAATGATGGTGTTTTTAATGAGTCTCAGTTTTGCTGTATTTGGAAGTATGATCTGTGAGACATTGAGTTATCAGCTATTTTCAGGTACAAATAGCTTTATTTAAGTTTTGTGAGAACAAAAGTTCAGTGTCAGTGGTAGACATCTCAGCCATGAAACATTTTTAAAGAACAATTCCATCTAAGAATTCAGCTTTCCTTGCTGGAAGCTTATTTTAAGTTTTTAAATAGTATAGAATTTGATGAGGTTTAAAGCTGGTATGGTGAGCAAATGAAGCTGGAATAAGGTAGTGTCATGCTTTAAGCTAATCTTATTCTCCAAAGTGCTGGTAATAGGAAAATATGGGTTTCAGACTGGAGATAAACTGCGGGTTGCCAGAGCTGGTGTACAAATGAGGCAAAAAGTGGCATCTTTGGAAAAAAGTCAGAACGGCTGCAGCACCATGGACAGCGACAGGCTCCCGACGGGGCCTTTTCCCTCCTGTTCCCAACTTAAACCAGAGCTCTGCCCTCCCAGTGAAGCACTTGGGTCTTGGGTCGCCTCTACAGTTAGTTGGGGGAAACCCAGAAATTAACTTATGAATATTGAATCCATCATCTGGCAAATTGATGAGATTATTGCTTTAAAAATCATGTCATTGGGACAGCCTGGAGTTTGGTGAGGTCAACAAATATTCATTACAAAAGCCATCTCACTGTGTCTGTGCTGGGAAACAACCCTGTTGGGTTTCATTCTGCCCTAGTTTGCAGGAAAGGGAACAGATTAAAGTGCCCACAATGACAGTCTTAGAGTTTTAAATGACGCATATGCTTTATGCTGGATTTCTTCATAAGGTCAGTTATAGTCTCCAATACCTAAATTAAGCTAATGCCATAACTTTTACTGTTTATCATCCAGCAGACTGGTTGAAGTATTACTAAAGTACACTGGAGATAGAAGTGTCAATAAATGACAAAAACAAGGCCTAAGAAAGGATGGCTCTTCACTAGGCATAGCAGTGGGAGTTTTTTGGTTGCCTTTGGCAAAGAACAACCTGTTATTTTGCTATTCAAGTTTTGACTTGAGCTTAGCTTCTTTTCAACGAAGAAATAATTTTTCGTGAAGTTTATTTGACCCTAAAGCACATATCTAGAAAACACTTAGATCACCATGCTTCTAAAATGTGAAATATTGTTAGAAAAGCTGAAACATTATTCATTTTATCCCTCAAACTACAACACTTCCATAGATAAAGGTAGTGACATTTAATTATGGTGTTAAGGTGTCAAAGCTCAGATCTTCCACAAACATTTGCTTTCATGTTCTATAGTGTAATAATATTTTTAGCTTCGAGCATAAACACATCAAACACATCCTGGTAGCTGGAAACCGATGTGAAAAGAAATGCAACAGAAGCAATTCTGAAGCCAGTTCTGACAACTCAATCATTCACCTTGCTGTAACCAAATGAGAAAATAAGGAAGGATGACAGGTCCTGGATCCAAGTACTTGAGAGAGTAGATGAGATGTGTGGTGGATGCTAGACAGACCTTAGCTTCGTCTTCTTCCATATTGGTCAAAAGGAAGTGGAATAGGTCAGACTGACTATTCTTGGTGTCTCTGGAGCAAGATCGAAGACCTGATTCCCTATAGGCACATTTAGGTGACGGAGCTCCCTTTGTGCCTTTACATTAAAAATTATTTGCAGTGAGGTTTTCTCACGTCTGAACATCACCAGGGATGGGTGAACAGATTGGGTCTGTTTCCACAAGAAGCAGTCTGGAGTGTCAGTACAGGCTGGGATACAAGGTGTAACCCTGCTAGAGAAAGAGTGGCCATCACAGACTGAAGATTGGCTGGAGGGGAGGTCAGCCCAGATAAGTCAAGAATCAACTAAACAAGACCATGATCCCCTCTCAATAGTCTTGTCCTTAAATGGCAAAATCACACACTGGTTTAAATTGGGTGGCTCCAGTCACCACGCACTAACCTATTGCCCATAATTCCCATGCCTGTTAGCATCAAGAGTGTCTTCACCTTTTTGCAGATTCCCATGCCATATTCAGGGGAAAACTCCATTTGGAATAATACTAAAGAAAGGTTATTAACATTTGGAAGGAAAATGGTCTCACAGAATGATTTCCCTTCCACAGAGCACGGCTGCATGACTTCTGTTTTCTTGCTTTTATCTTAAGCAGTGGCAGATGCTTCTTGCTGGGGATATCTTAAATTTGCAGAGCCACTTGCTATGCATCTGTTAAATGTTTCTGCCTTGCAAAGAAAACAATATCCTGGCTCTTATCAATACCACTCAGGCACTCATTAATGCAAGCAAGAAAAGATGTATGTATATATCCAAGGGCATAAGAACCCAAAGCATTCTGGTTTTGAATTATAGGACTATCAGTGTACACTGGCCTTTTTCTAACTACCCCCTGTGAGCTCCTATGTGACTTTTCACAGAACAATAAGATTGCATCTCAAATGTACTTGGGAAAACAGATCTGCTGGAAGAAATAAAAACAGAAGTAAAAAGGTCATCTGCTTCTTTAGGGAGACTGACTCCCAAGAGCACCATAAAGCATATTGTTAATATTTTGAAAACACTGATAAGACTGTGACCACTTCTCCCATTTTTTAAGAAGTGAATTTCTGGGAATCATTCATTCAGCTGTTCTTGAAGTCTGTTTTAGAGGAGAAAGGGGAAAATAACTAAAGATGGAGTTCTTCAACCAAATCTACACCTATATACTAAAAATAATGCTTTGATGCTTTTATTTTTACTCCAGAAAGAGTTCTTTCACCTGCATTTTGTGACTATTGGTGAGATAAAGATACAGAAAAATAAAAATAGAATAAGTATTGCAACATTTTTCCTAAGCAAGTGGAAAAGCACAGTTCAGGCTATGGAATCTTGCTGAGGTTGCTTTGCTCAGCTGGTAGCCTTAAGAATTTCCCCTTGTGTGAACAAGTTTGGATGAGTGAGGACTTTTTGCATAGCTCAGTGTTCACCTCTGAATCTGATGGACTACATCTCATCCTTACTTCAGTTGTGGCAGCAGAATGAGACAAACAGTTCTTGAGTCAGCTGCCATGCACTCAAACAACATCACTTAATCACATTTCTTGACATCACTAGCTTTTACCAAGAAACATCCTGAACAGTCTGATACAAGCATATTAGAAGAAACAGATGGGATAGGTACAGTCCTTACACTGCTGCTTTTTTAGAAAATAAAACTTTTGGAAACTTTCACATGACTCACTGAACAAAATACTGTCTGAAAACACACAGAATGGAGTAAAAAATTTAAAAATTTTTGGTTGTTTTATATAGCACTGCTGAATGACTTTCTGTACTTAATTGGTCATCTTGCACTTATTTTGAGAAATGTTCTCAAAAAAGGGAATGGAGTTGTAAAAGAGATCTCTGCATTATCTAACACATCAATTTGTGTTAGTCAGGTGGAATCACAGGATAAATTTTCTTTAAGACATTCCCCAGATCTGCATTTAACCATATTGTTAAAATCAGTCCAAGGCTTGTTGCTAATGCAGGAAAAAGTGGATACTAGGGCCAAGGTAGGACTTCATCATCTTTGTTCTCACCCTTGAGAGGGTGAAGTTCAATTGTACAACCGCAGTGGGGAAGTGTGGGGAAGTGAGGCTGGAGAGCAGTGAAAGAGTGGATGGCTGGAGAGCTGCTAGGGGCACAGGGACACAGGCAGTCTCTGCTGATAGCTCCTCAGTGTCTCCTGATGTGGAAGAGAGCCCAGAGAGATTTAGGAGGTGGTGTAAGGTGTTGTGGGTGGAATTGATTCCTGTCTTCTGAAAGACCACTTCTGACCAGCCACCTTGGAGACTAATCTGATGTTTTCCCTCAGTCATCTATTTTTATGCTGATTCTAGAGACTTGTTGCTGCTCCTGTTTATGATCCTCTGACATGGTTTAGCCTCACTCAGCAGCTAAAATACCACACAGTCACTCACTCATCCCTCACTGCCTCCTGCATTGGGATAGGGAGGAGAATCAAGAAAAAAAGAAAGCTAAACTTGTGTGTTAGGACAAAGCCAGTTTAAGATAACAACAGAGAAAAGGAAAACAGAGATAAAAACAACAAAACCCCCTCAATAACAGAAAATACTTAAGCACATAATATAGAATACAATAACTCACTGTGAATCCTGATGTCCAGCTCCCTCTCAAGTGGCAGAAACCTCTCTGTAGCACAGTTTGCCCTTTTTATATTGAGCATGATGTCACAAGGTATGGACTAGCCCTTTGGCTAATTTGGGTAAACTATCCCAGCTGTTAGCTAATTAGTAAACTATCCCAGCTGTGTCCCCAGCCACAGGTGCCACCAGCTCCATGTCCAGTGAAAATTAACTCCATCCTAGCTGGAACCAGGACAACCTCCCAGTTCTTTCTCTTTTGGGTTCTCACCAATCAGTTTACATCTTTCTTGAAATGCAATACTCGAATTGCACCCGCTATTCCAGATAAGGCTTTCTTCCCTATGTTTTACAGGCTGTATTTTTTCTTCATCCTTTCATATGTAGACATGATACAATACTTGTTCACTGAAATGGGGTTTGCTTTCTTTCATAACAACTTAGCACTGCTGACTCGTATGCTAGGGTTTTGGTTTTTTTTTTTTTCTGCAGGAAATCTCAGTCACAGTATTTTGTGGGAGAATATAACTCAGTTTGTCCCTTTGCCAGTGAGGACTAAACTAAGTTGATTTCAAATTGAAGAGAGTGCACACAAATAGCTCAGCTGACGTGCAGCAGATTTACGCCTCTCTGATTCAAGGTTAGAGTCTAAGAAAATATTTTCTGAAAATAACTGAAGTGGATACTATTGAAAGTTTTACTCCAGAGCAAATAGACTGCAGCTGAGGAACAGGGTCTGAACTTTTCTGAAGTCCTACTGAACTCAAAAGTAAAATCTATTGGGTTTTTTTTTCTATTTCTAAGCCATTCTGAATTGCACAGTATTTATCAAATATGCAGTGCTACACCGTGGACATTTACTGCAGAGGCTGACTACAGAAGGTCAAGTGCATGACAGAGTCAGAGAGGCTTTTTGCTGGGAATAGACATCCTGTCATTTTCCAAATCAGACACTGACAAACCCTGCCACAGAGATATTTCCAGGCAGAAGCTTCCTGACAAGCTCATAGCATCCATCACCATTATTAATATCTTCCTCTTTCCCCAGGTTTCATGACGACCTCGAGACAAGGAAGCTTCTACATGAATACAATTAGCATTTGCCATGGATCAGTTCATCTGTCCAGAATCACTCACTCATATTAGAACAAGATCGATGTTCAGAATGATGGACATCAAGGTCCTACAGCCCTCCAAGCAGGGCTTGGTCAGGGCTGTCTCCTGCCCGAACAATGAACAGCAGCATTACAGCAGAGAACACACGAGCAAGCTGAGCTTCTCCTGGGAGGATCACCACTCTTTTCCCCTGGAAGAAGGTCTGCTGCTGCTATCCAATATCTGTTACCCTCCTGAGGGTTGATAGGATAGCAGAGGTTGTTGCACACAAGAAGAAAAGATTGGGTTATTTTGGGTTTGGAACTTATTTTTTCAACCTGCATAATTTATGTCAGACAAACTGTCTGGCAGTGTACCAGTCCCAGAATGGGAGCTGTGCTGTTGCCACCATCAAAGGTCTGGTCCACTGGGTGTTGATTGCCCTCATTTTGTTCCTTTTCCTATTTGGAGCTGGCATATTGAGTTCATATGATGTTTAAATTGCCTCCCAGACCGGCACTGACAATGACAAGTACAACCTTTAGTCAGCTGGAGAGCGTCCTCCTTTCAACATCAACCCCCATTCAGCCAAGGGGAGGCCAAGCACGCAGGGAGAAGCGACATCTTTCATCGGCCCAGCTGACGTGGTTGGCAGGGGGAGCGGAAAAACGTTCAGGCGTGGAGATCTCCTGCAGAGTAAAACCGCTCAGGGCTCTGCCCATGTTTCCTGACAAATCAGTTCCCCTCGATGCAGCTGAGGTTGTCCATATCAACTCCAATTTATTCAGGATGGAAAGTTTTTTGGTATGCACACAGTAACTGTCGCGGTTGTGGTTCTGAAGCCTCTATCCCTTTTAAAACGTATTTTATTATGACAGCCACAGTGGCTGAAAATGGAGGCGCACGCAATGTATTTCATCTTCCTTCTCAACACTATCAGCGAGGCAGATGAAGCAGCCGTGAGTGGTGCCTCATATTGGGTGTTCTTCCCTTACCCTTCTGAACCCTTGCGTGGAGACACAGAGCAATTGCGCGGTAACTGATTGTACCACAGTGCTACCTGGTGTGACGTTTTATTGGCAGAGCAGGAGGAGCACATGGACCTTGCATGAACAGCCCCCTTTCCGTACCTTCCCATGGATTTTGAGATGTAACCTTCAGAGAGTGTAATTCTTCTGTTAGCACGAGGCTGTTGTCTGAACAACCATACTAATTACAAAGATAACGAAGAGGTGTGGATGAGCATATTTGCGTGGACTCTGAAATACATCGCTAAAAATGTGAAAGGGTCTAAGATGATGTGTATAAATACTTGCATTGTCCACATGATTCTCATTTATATTGCACTGATATTGTAGGTTTCTGTCCTTAATATGGGCTTTGAATTTACTAATGAGTGTCAGGAAATAGTCTCCAACCTGTGCTGTAAATCTTTTCTGAACCCTTCCAGGCTCTGGAAGCAGGGAAGTGAATGTGATGTTCCCCTGCAGTCTCACAGGACTTGTGTTCCTATCTGGATGCAAACGGCGAATACGTACGGAGGTGCGATCCAGACGATGACTTCATTTATCTTCTGCCTCTGCCCCCTCAGCGCTAACCACGAATCACCACTGTGCCCTGAATACAGCAGAGCTTTAAAAGCAGATGAGCAATGGTGCAGGACAGCCTTTTTTCACTTCTGTCAGAGAAATACTAACATTAAAACTCCGTGCATTCAAGCGTAGACTCCTACAGTTAACCAAGGTTGTGCAAATCTGGGTAAAGTCTTTGTAGTCTAAATCCTTTTAAAAAGCAGAATTAGTATCCAAAAAAGGAATTATATACTTGTTGTTGGGTTTACATTTCCAGCATGTCTCTGAGAATACACAGAAAACATGAGTTGGATTAGCTGAAGACAAGAGTTAGAGAGTTATAGTCAAGAGTTTGCCCCCTCTTCCCTCCCCACCGTTGTGCTTTTGAATAACATCCATCTGGGTTTAATGGGCTTTAACTAAAATCTCTTAAATACATACCTCTGCGCTAAGTGCCCCTTCCAGACATGCCTATGTGAAGTCCCTCAAGCCAAAGCTATAAATCCCCTGGTGAGGTATGTTGTGGTGCATTAGGCTCAGTGTAATCTAATTTCACATCTAAGGTGTGGAGAGCTGGCTGCTAGCCGCAAAATTGAGACGGCCTCCTTCATTAGGGCTCGATAAATCTCACAGATGTGTACGGCAGTGTGAGACACAACAGAGTTAAGGACTCTTCATGTTCATAAGTGGGTACTTTTGTCAGGCTTTGTTTTGGAAATAAGAGCAGTGTTTCATGCTCAGAACACAAACACGACTTGGAGTGTCAAGAAATTCATTTAGGAGGAAAGCCTAACAAAGATAATTAAAGCAGAGCTTGACTAAGCATGATAAAAAGGAGCATAATGGGCTACAAATTTCTTCAAGCTGATGTATGCTTCAGCATTTACTCATACTGAGGAGCATTTACTCATACTTGTCAAGCTCTTGAAGTCTAGGTTATTAATCACTGAGGTCCAGCCTCCAAGAGGAAAACGTACGGCTGAAATCCAGCATATTTGCGGGTAAATGCTTTTCATAGTGAATGAATGATGCAAAAAAATTACCCAAATGAGAAAGGACTGAGATTAAATAATGTAATGGGATATCGCTAGGGGTAATGAGATGGAAGTATTGGAAAATATTGAGCACTTGGGAATTTTAAATTTAGTTCGGCGAAAATGCTTATGAAGATAGCCAAAGGGATATTCTTATGCTACTGACCACATGGGATGAATTAAATATTAACCATCACAATGGGAATATCTATAGGATATCAGTCTATTTTCTGCCGTGTAGGGATAGCTTGTGATTCTCAAAGATTTCACTCATCCCAGAATTTCATTTCACCTGGCACTGAAGATGAAAGCCAGATGTTTGCTGGATGCTGGAGAAGGTCGGGTTGAGGAACAAGGCTCAGGTTCCTGTGATGGTGATCCCTGCCTACCAAAATCAACTGCCAAAGGGCATGGAGGGCTCTCCAGTGTTAGACAGCTTTAAATTGAGACTGGATGACTGGACTTGCCTGAGGAAACTCCTTGCTTTGATTGCTGCAGTCCAGAGAATCACACTGGCCTTTTGTACCTTGAAACATCTGGTGCTTGCTGGATCTGAATCCTTTGGTTCGAACTTTCCTTCCGCATCACTATCGACTCAGCTGTTACAGCTGTGGGGTCAGCTAGCTGGACGGGGCCGCGGATAATCAAATGGATTTCTTCTGGTGGTTCAGGCTTGGCTCCCTGCCCCTCTCCAAATCCAATCCAGCTTATCAATACACTAAACAAAAGCTGAAAGGAAAATGAGGCAGATAATAATTACGGCTGTCAAACATCTGTTGTTGCTGGAGGTGCAGAGAGAGCGAACACAAGCCTGTTTCCATCGCTGGTATTCGCTGCCAGTCTCCAGTAAGCTGGAAATCTAGGATGAATTTCCGTGTCTTTATCTGCAACCTGGCATTGAGCAAATTGACTTAACACTGGAATAGATTGTGTTGCGATGCAATGCAGACACTCTCCCAGTGTAGACTACAATTAAAATGGTGAAGGAGGAAGATAAATGTGAGATGGAATAAGAGGAGGAAAGTCAATTAAGTGTCAAGTGAGAACTCCACTCACTGCACTGACGTAGGACTCAAAGTGGAACACAGACATCATTGATCTTGGGCATAGTCTTATTTTAGCTGTGTAGAGGAAAAATTCCCAAATCGAAAGTGCAACCCCTAAAAGCAAAGGAAAGAGGGAGTAGGTAAGACAAGTGGTAGCTTGGAGACTCTGCAATTGTTCTTGAACTGGAAAGAGCTCAAAATCCTGAAAAATATTTTCAGAGCTCTTTTTCTTTCTATATTTGAAAAAAAAAAAACAACTTAGGAAAAAATAATTGGTAGGGAGGTTTTTTTTTGTCTTTAAATATATCTTCAAACACACCAGCTCAGATGTGGCATCTGAGGATCTTTTATATTCCCTCTTGATTTCCATTCCTCTTGTATTTTTTCCAACCACTTTCCCATTCTTTCATTTCAGTGTATCTCAAACCAGATAGACTACTGGCTCTGAAGAGACCTGATGCTTGGGAGGGAGACCCCAGCACTGACAGCTCGTGACACCAGTGGAAGGTGGTGGGATCACCAGCCAGTGGCTGGGAATTAGCTGTCCCTGGGAAGTGCAGATTGTCCCACTCTGAGAATAAATCCCATCCTTTGGACAGCAGAGCCAAAAGAGCAGGGGAGAAACTCTGAAATCCTCGGATGGCGTAAGGTTGCTGCAGCTTGGTGAGCACTGAAGAGCAATGGGAAGCTCTGGAGCATGTTGATGTTTCCTGGCACGCTTCCTCCTCGTAGGAGGATCCTCAGAGCAACCTGCCATCAGAATCCCACCACTCCTTTGAAGGGTGGTGGGGGATGCCTGCAAAGTGACAGATATGAGGTGCGTTCAAGCCAACCAAGCTAAAAACTGTTCTGAACATCTTTCCCTCAAATGCTTTTCCCCTGCAACATGTTTTCGTTGGCAGTGTGAGATGTGAATTTTGATCTTGCAAGCATGCGTCAGTGGCTTCCCAAGCCTACATCCCTCGCAGCTGCCTCCTTCCACACACATCCCTGCCCACTCTCTGTCCAGTTGCACTTTGCAGATAAGCCGCCGGGTGCTGGACTACGATTTTAGCCAAAGATAAAGATTCCCTTCATGAGGAGCAAGACGTGAAGTCAGATTCTCCAAACCAGCCACTGGAGAGCTTCTGTGTCTCCACCGGCTGCGGAGGAGTCTGGCCAGATAACCCACCTCCTTGTGTCAGGCTGCACGGGTGGGACTCCCTAAAGATCCCAAGGGACCAAAATAGCTGCCAGGAGAGGCTGGCAGTACAAGCACTCCCACCCTTCCTCTTTGCTCAACCACACAGCTTGATGCTGAAAGCAAGAAATGACCTTGGCATCTTCCCCCACCTCTGCACCCTGAAAGGCTGCATCCTTCCCTCCCAGCTCACAGCGGAGGCTCCAAAGCCAAAGTACCGCAGACCACTCCGGGATTTGACCCTGTGCCGCCCTTTTCCGCTGTCTGGGCTTCAGTTCTGATGAAAGCGGAGGCGTCTCTCCTGAAAACCAGCCGAGAAAAAAATTAGAAGCAAAATGTCAAAAGAGTGGTGAAGTAGAAATTACTCTAAAATATCTTTATTTTTAAAACATTTTTGTAAAAAAAAAAAAAATCTCTTTCCTATCCCAACATATTTCTTCCTGTAAAATCTTTGGAGCTAAAATAATTCCAGAATTCTCAGTGCTGTTTTATTTTGCATTTCGTCTGCATATATGAACAGCAACGGGAGGGAGTTTTCTCCCCAGTTTCTAACCAAGCAGGACGTGAAAGCAGTGATAAGTCACAAAACCTTGTGTGACTTTGGGGAGATGAATTAATTTTCCCCATGGTTTGTTTCCCCATTTGTCAAAAAGGAAAACAATTTGCCAAGCTCCAAGAGTCACACGTAAATAACACCAGTGGCTGCAAGATGCTCGAATCCTGACATACTGGGAACCACAAAAGCTTCTTGGTGGCTTGCGCCTTCAATTTCAAAAAAGAAGGAAGAGTAAAAAGACTTTACACCAGCTAGGGAAAAGAGACAGAAATTAATACTGTTCTCATTCATATCCTGACTTCCAAATAGTGACAGAAAACAGTTGTTCACAAAAGTTGCAACACCGAGTTTATTCCGATTACATTTTCTTGAGAAACCACAGAGATTATCAACGCAAAGTGGGAATGGTGTCTAAAATGGGTGAGTAAAATTACTATAATGAATCCTCCAGCACCTGATGAAGGTTGCAAATATTGAAGAATTTGCAGAAAACATTACTTTACAATAAATTGTTGCCTTGACTGCATGTGAATATCATTGGGAAATCTGTCATCTTGTTTCTGACATTTGTTCTGAGGAGGGAAGAAAAAAAAAATCTGTTAAAAACTGCACAATGATAAGCAGTGGTAAAGTTACCAACCCAGCACTCTTCAATAAAATGCTGTGGTAAGAAGGGCAGAGAAGAAGACAAACTTCTTACGTGAGCTATGAATCTCCATGCTCTTTTCTAGGATGTTACGGCCACAAATTAAACCTATTTGACCAGAAGTCCTACTTGCCAAAAGCAATTTTTTTTTTTTTTCTATTAAAGGGAAAAGCTACTCTACTTCTCAAGCATAGCAGCCAGAGGGCAAGTTCAACTAGCATGGAGCTGAAGAAGAGAAACTGTAAAATAAGGCTGATAAGCCTTAAAAAAGATCGTAGCAAGAGACGCCCCTCTCTAGAAGCTCACATCCATCACAAAGTCAATTTAACACCTGTTTAAGCCTCTACCTTGAGCACTAAAGCGGTGCTGCCCATCGTACGACTGGATGAAATATTTGCTATATCATAGAGCGTTGTATCTGCATCCTGACCAGGATCAAGCTCCACCTGAACCTCAGCAAGGACACAGCACCTGCTGGGAGGAGGATTGGTGGTGGAGGAAGAAGCCCAGTTATTAAACCTTTTATTGATGAGGAACTAATGGAGACATCATCTCCGTGTCCAGTGTCTGCCCCATGCAGGACCATCCCCAGCGGAGCGTGTCGTCCCTTAAGCACATGGCTTAAACTTCGAGCATATTCCTGAGACACCACAGCGAGCCAATACAGATTTAAAATACATTGAATTGGCCTGGGGAAGAGACAGGGTGAGTCGCAGTCTTTAGGGGCTACGTTGTTCCAAAGAAATTTCATTTACAACTGGAGTCGCAGTTTGAAATGTGGCATTAGAAACAGAAATATACTCCGTTCTGCCAAGTTCTGTCTCCCAGTCTCTCTGACGAGGGCGTTTTCGATTCCCCGAAGCAGAAACTGAAAAGGTGAAATTAGAGCTGCAAGAATCAGGTTTTGTTTCAACGATCAAAACAAAACCTCACCAGAAATCAATAGGATTTTCCAATTTAACAGAAAGGAAACGTTTTGACTGTAAAGAAGTAAATAAAAAGTAAATAAATGTTTTCTAAATGTTGATCTCAAAAATCATAGTCTCGTAAAAAATACAAACATTAAAGTGAAACTCACTAGTCACTGTAATAGAGCTTTTTTTTTTTCGTAAAAAGCTGGCTTTTGTTATGTAATGCAGGGAAAAACATCAGTGCTTCTTCTTCAGCACTGTCATCAACTCACAGCCAAGGCTTTACAGAACACAGTGTGCCAGCAAAATGGGCAGAAGACTCCCCAGGGACAGAAATTAAATAAGCATTGATAGAGCATTTCAAAAGAGTGAATTGAAATATTTTAAGTACAAGACATTATAGCTGACAAAAAAAACCTGTATAATGTTTGTTCTCTAACACAGAAAGACATGGAAAGTGCCAGGAAGAATCCAAGAAGACGTATTCCACCCATTAACCAAACACTTACTAGCAATATTGAGCCTGCTAATGAGACCGGCTCACTCCAGCACCAAAGCGAATCTGACTGTTGAATTTAATAATGAGGCTATTATGTTCCACAAATTGGCACATGCGCATAGAGATTGGTTTTAATATTTCATATTTCTTTTTTGCATCTGCTTCTCATTAAAAGCAAAGCAATAAATTGAAGTGAATTTGTCTGCAGACTTAATTTCCTAACAGAACCAAAAGCTGCAAGTTATTTCCATTAGAAGACAGGTAAAGTGCTAGCAGAGGCCGTGAAAAAGAATATGTGCAGAAGACACAGCCTCAATCGTATTGAACTGCAGATATTATAGGCATGAGAAGGATTGCTTCCAGCTTCTCTGAGCAGGAGATACAAATACAAGGGACACAGGCAGTCTTCTGTGGCCCAAGATCCACAAGCAGTGTTTAAAATTGGGGTTCAAACTTGGCATTGGGAAGCATTTCTTTACCAAGGGGGTGGTCAAACCCTGGAGCAGGCTTCCCAGAGAGGTGGTCGATGCCCCAAGCCTGTTGGTGTTTAAGAGGCAGTTGGACAATGCCCTTAACACCGTGCTTGAACTTTTGGTCAGTGCTGAAGTGGTCAGGCAGTTGGAGTTATTCTATTCTATTCTATTCTATTCTATTCTATTCTATTCTATTCTATTCTATTCTATTCTATTCTATTCTATTGCTTTAGGATAGGAATAAGATTGAAATAGGTGTCTGTGTGGTCCTCATGCTTTACGTAGCCCACCTCAAAGGCTCTGTCCTCTCTACATGAACCTGCAGATGTGTAGAAGCCCCTGCAGGCAGTACTGCAGGGATGTACCCGCTCACACCGTAAATGCCCCAGGGTTGACGTGGTCAAGGTTGCAGGTTACATTCCTTCACCCCACCTCTCCTGAAAAGGATTGAACTTCATTTCAAAGACGAGAGGAAATTTGAAAATGTCAGCTGATCCTCAGAGGCACTATTGTCCCTGTGGCAGGAGACCAGCTCTGCCAGCGCACAGCCACCTCTGGGCAAAGGGGATAGCGATCAGCATTGACAAGGTCTGGTTTGTAGTACAAGGTGTGTGAAAACCTTCCTGGCCTGCCCTGAAACAAGAACAAAAAAAATCCAGATGTTGCAAGTCTTTCCGACTCCACAATTTCTAAAAGCTGGTTTGCCTCACCAGAAATGTTATCATTTGGCTTTGAGTGTTTCTCATACAACACAAAGGAAACACCTGTTTACGGTTAGATCGGATGCCAGGGAATGCTATCACTTCTGCACTCCATGTCTTTTTGCTGGAGAGCACTTGCAAGTCAAAGACTTTCTTCTGCTCTTCTCCTTGGAGAGAACAGCAAGTTCTGGATGTAAATCCTGAAACATGCAGGATTTTACCAAATACTTTCACCAAGTTGTTGCTATTATCCCTTCCAATCCTGCAACAAATCCCCCGTCTTGTAAATATTTGTCATTAGAACTCTGGAGCTTTCTATTTAATAAAGCTTCTCTCCTTATTTGATAAAGGCTGTTCTATTAAATGATTTGCCCATGTTTACATGTGCATAACAAGGGATCTGGCAGGAAACCAAGCAAGTTCGCAAGCTTGAGATGCTGGCTGCTGCTGACATTCATAAATACAAGATGAATAAGGAATTATTAAGCAACTCACCTCGTCGCTTTGCTTCCCGGTCGCGACAGGAGAACAAAAAGCCACCCATGGAGGTCACCAGAGACCTGTTGACTTCTGGTGAAGTCAATCCTCAGCCCAGAGAGCTCGTTTCTGAAAGTGCCAGCACCAGTGCAACCTCCTTTTCAGTTTTTGAGCACCTCAGCTGCATCGACATGCTATGGGGAGCAGGGACGTTTATGCAGGACATGCATTTTGCACAGCTAAACTCTGAAAAATTATAGTGAATGTTGCTTAGAATATACCTGGAAATGGTTACATGCTTCCTACTAATTAATAATGATGGTGTATCCATTGTATTGGGAGAAGATGAGAAATTTTCATGGAAAATCAGGCTGTTCCTGCCAGGTCTGGACTCCCTGTGTGCTGTGCGTGGTCCTGTCACTTCTTTGGGATGGCCACGTGATGCAGAGTAACAGAACCTTTTACAGAAGCGCTGTCTAAGGATCAGAAGCATAACGTAGAAAATTATGTGAAGTCCGAAAAATATCTTCATCTGAGCTACAGGTTCATAAATCACCTGGTTTTCAAATAACAGCATCTCACATTTCTCCTAACAGCTATAAGCACAAGGTTAACAGAAGAAAGTCACATTCTGAGAAAATATGCTGCTTGGACATCACCTCATTGAAAACAAAGCACCTTAATTAAATGAAAAAGCATCTAATTATGTTTTATTATAGCCTATCAGAAAAGAAAATCTATGCAGACAGTTCCAGACACAATACAGAGAAGTACACTGCTTTAAAACAGGAAAAATGTGCGCATACAAATATCTTCCTACAAATACTGTGCAGTTAACTGTTAGTCACCTCAACTGTTTCATCCCTTTGATGAAACCCAGCAATTCTTTGGAAAGGTTTTGCTTTGCAGCTGCAATCCTGCCATTTACCTCTTCATTTCAATACGATGGCAAAATTATCTTCAAACGTCACTTGAGTCTGAGACACTCTTAGAGGATGCCGGTTAAAGAGTGTAGAGAAAAGCAGGATGTGGGCAAAATTATTTTAATAAATTATTAATCTTCAGAAAGCGTGGTCTCCAAAAGGCGTATAGAATCAGAGCTCCAGGACCATTCCTGTCTGCTCAGTACCACTTGTGCTGCTGGAGCGTGATCCATCGAGAACAGGAGAAGGAGGAGGGACAGGGATGGTGGGGAACGACGGCGCGTGACACCAACGTGTTTCTCCAGCCAAGCACTGGAAGGTCACAGAACCCTTCGTCATCAATGAACCGAGTAAGAAGCAGATTCAATGCCTGCCATTGAGGCATGTCCCAACAGCAGGGATTTTAACAGTTGGTTAAAAAGAAGAATCCCATCCAATGAAGGCCTGCTGATGGAGAATTAGTTTCTCATTGAAAAAAATATATTGCTAGAAAAATCAGCTGAAAACCACAAGATGCCGCTGGTACAAAAAAGGGGTGTGTGTGCACTTTTGCCAGTTAATGATTAAGACTGGTGATTCTCGTTCAGTTCTGGGAAACAGTCCTTTGGTGTCCGTAGAGAGTGGTAGATGGGTTTACTCAAAGGGGAGTAAGCTCTGTGTAAAGATACGTATTTCTATCAGAAGGAGTGGGCAGAAGTCAAAGCTTTAACAACAGTACATCTAAAGGAGCAGTGAATTTGCTCCGAGGCTCTTGAGAATAGCTGATCTGAACTTCATGGAAAGAAAAGCAGTTTTCTTTCCCAATCAAGTCGCAAATAGCTGAGCCATGTTCACTCAAGGTAGCGATGAGCAAACCCAGCCCCTTGGCCAGTTCTTTCTCCTCCAAGAAGGCTTCCAAGAGGCAGAGCAGGCTGTTGGTGCATCGCCATGGTGGGGAGTGACCCAGGGCTGCTCAGTAATGACCAACTGGGAAGATCTTCACGCATCTCTGCTGCAGGCAATTCAACAATTTGACAACAGATGGGCCTGTAATTACAGCCCATTTGAGAGATTTTTTAATGCACTGATTTGAAAGGCCTCGATTTTTCTTCCTTGTAAGGAGAATAACAAAGAGGAGCAAAACCACCCTAACCTCACGGTGATTCCTGCTGCCTGGCTTTTCACAGCAAATTCTGCAGGCAAAGTGAAAACATTCGGCTTCAGCCAGCCAAACTGTGAATGTAATTGAACAGAGGAACTGTCTTCCAGTCAGAAGCTGAGCTGAAGCATGTTTTCTGTGAGCTTCAAAAACGTTTGAGCTGAATGCAGGCCAATCATTTAAAATAAAAAAGAAAAGGAAAAAAAAAGTCCCTGCTATGTGTGGAGTTCCTGGGAGAAGCAAATATTGGAAACCCAACCCCATGCCGCTTGCCAGAACCTGCGAGGTGGAGTGGTGGTAGATATCTGTAACCAGCGTAGTCTGAAGCTTTGAACAGTGAGCAGCAGAAAATGGATCCATTTATTTCTATGGTAACATGAATAACTCAGGACTACGCTGTAGCCCAAATCTCAGCCCGATTTGAAAAGTCCAAGTGATGAGCAACTGCTCTCATCCAGCAAGTGTGATGATTCACTTGCCAGGTAATATACTGGAGCTCTAACTCCATAATTTTCCTTTTTCTCAAAGCTGGTAAAGTTTAAAAAATATGTTTAAAAACCTTAGAGGAATACATACTGTAGCCTTTAGAGAGAGGCTGGAATTGAGTCCTGGGAGCCACGGCTTCACTTGCAACAGCTCCCAGTGCTGCAGCTTGCTGGAATGGACATCTTCACAACATGGCCATCCTGCACTTTGGGGAGTCTTGTGGGGATGCGGAACGGATGTGTCTCCCAGCCCCAACTGGCTGTTTAACCGAGAACACACTTCCCTTTTTGCCAGTGCCCCTGACTCCCATTTTTTTAAAATAAAGATACTCCTTCACCTGTTGGGAAGATTTTGAAGCACCAAGGAGTCTACTTCCAGCCGGGAGAAGTTATGCAGACTTGCCTGCTTTTCAATATTGATTTTGTCAGTTTAGACCTTAGTCCTTTTGTAGTTATGAAAAGTCTGGGTCTAATCCTTAGCACACAATCAATTTTTAGAGCAATGGCTCCAGAAATGAACTAGGAGCAAACCAAACATCTTCTGCTCCTTCTCAGTTTCTCTGTTCATCTGAGTTTGAAAGGTATCGCTGTTGTACTACTTGACATTGGAAGCGATCCATCCCCAGGGTCTCAGTTTCAACACCTCCACCCAGTTCAAGCCAGGCCTAGACCCAAGTCTGTCACTGAGATGGTTTACACACTAATAACTGCTCCCTCGAAGGCAATCAGTCTCTGTTCTGTGCTGCCACGTTCAGCAGGAGAGCCTGCTGACATAAGCTCCCCAGGAGTTCTTCCTTCTAAAATTATCGATCACAACTCATCCTTTTTGCTCCAGCTGAATTTTGACAAGGTGGCTTCCAAAGTGCAGGAGGAGCGTCCCCTGCAACCTGTCTCCACAGCTCCTTGGAGCTGTTGCCTCCCGCGTTACACGTGGGCACCCTTTTCACATGGATTACTACCGTTACATTTGTCAGGCGTTTCGTCATCACCCAACATTACGATAGGAAACGCACCGTTCAGGGACTGTGTCACGGCACTAAATTTCCGTGTGTGACAAGCAATGGCAAAATAAACAGACTTGTATCCAAGTTATGGCTATTTGAGGGGTTTTTTTACACAAAGAGTAGAACAAAACAAAATAATGCCTTTTGAGGTGTTTAGGTCAATATTAGATCTCCCCCTCCATAGCCTCAACACAAAAATGTTAAAGATACACGCATTATACAGCTGTGAGATAATTTCATGCAGCAAAAAGGACAGATCTGGTAGAATTTAAAAGATTGCTGTCACATCACCGCTGTGTGCAGTGTCCCTGCCATATTCCACCTGCCTCGCACATTGACCCTCCCCACAACGAACCCAGGCCACCCCCCTCCCCACGCGCCTCTGAATGTCTGCGTGCCAGCCTGCGCTGCCGGGAATCGCGCCCACGCTTGTGTGCCAGGAGCTCCTTTCCCTCCCATGTTTATTCCACGGTTGGTATGACTGATCTTTGCTCTGACCAGGGCTGTTAGCCATTAAGAGCCTGATAACAGGTAGCGTTCCCAGATCGCCTTTGTGTTCAGCCCTGAAACGAAGCACCCGTCGCTGTTGACTTCAGTGGGTGCAGAATTTGACAAGGCTTCGGAGCTGTTGAAAATCCTACCTCTCTCACAGCACCGACCCTGGTAAAAATACTTTTGGCAAGGTGTTTAACTAGAAGAAGAGTGGTGTTTTCTTCAAAGAAACTTAGGGCCCACCGTGTTTTCTCAGCAACTTTTAAAATATCACAAATGGTAATAAAATGCTAATAAAATATCCCAGGGAAATTCATTAAATTAGCCCTGTTTTGGTTCAAGCTGATACTCACAGTGGGGCTATTGTATCACATTTTGCTTGGCGTATTTTCAAAGAAGGTAATCAAAATCGTCTCTTTTTTTCTGTTTATCATCCCAACTCTATTTTTATCAGATGACTCTCCCCATTGTCATGGCGAGAGCAGACTGGAGTCTTAGTTCAATTTAGCAATCCATGACCGTAAATACATCAGCAGATTGAATTAGAAAGTGTCACGCCAAAAGCAGCTTTCTCCTTCTCTTCTTTTTTCTTTTTTTTCTCTTTTTTCTTTTTTTTTTTGGTTTCACACATCTGACTCAATCATAGCTCTCTAATTGAAAAGCCTCAGCAGTGGATTAAGATCATATACATTATTACGAAGCACGATGCCTCGCGCATGCTGATGGAAACAGGCAGGGGCTGGGGAGCCCTGCGCTCTCATCACTGTTGCTGCGTACGCGGGGACAAGCGGCGGAGCAAAAGGGCTTGGGTGACGCCGGTGCGGGTGTTTATATATATATGTAATCGCGGAAGGAGGGTGCAGGGTGGAGCGGGGAGCTGCGTATGACTTTTATTCACTTTTTGCATTCAAAGGGCAAAATATTCCAGCCCCAGCAGAACCTCAGGGAAGTCAATGGGAGTTTAGGAGGGAACAAAGCAAACACCAAGTTTTTAGCTTGGCAGCCTGGAGATGAAGCCCTGCATTTTTCCAGGAGCTGGGAATTTTAGGGCCTGATTCGCAGTCAGCTGGCGTAAAAGCATCCTCGCAGGGGATGCTCTCTGCGGAGGATGCGGAGCGTGACCCCGTCACTCCCTCGTCCCTGCGGCTGGGTGCCGGGGGCCAGGAACCTGTCCTGGCTGGGATGGAGACACTGGTCCCTCCCCACCCCCCCAGGACCCCGCGGCACTTTCGGCGGAGCAGCAGCCAGTGCCCTGCGCTCGGGGAGGAGGCTCGCTCTCCACCAGCCTGCGGGAGCCTTTAAAAGGATTCCTGGGAGCTGGACGGGAGCTAGAGCGGGGGCGGAGATGCGGGGCTGTGACACACTCCCCCCCTCCTCCGTGGGCATGGGGTGCGCGCTCCCACTCCTCTCCCTTCGCGAGGCGCGGACCTCGCACCCTTGGCAGGGGGCTGCCGCCTCCCCGGGGTGCGGGACCAGGGCGGCGGGGGCAGCGGAGCGGGGCGACCGAGCCAGGTAAGGGCATCCCTGGGTTTGGGGGGGGCGGTGGTGTGTGGATGTCGGGGGCAAAGCATCCCGCATCCCGGCGAAGGGGGCTGCTGCCTCCCGCGCCGATGGTTGCCTACCTCCAGCCCAACTTTCTGCAGAGTGGGTGGCCCCAGGCTGTGTG